>BCLF01000006.1:3365222-3411025 GCA_001602275.1 Zoysia japonica | reverse complement strand
GCGCGGTGGCGCCACGTCGGAGGCGGCTGGCCGGCAGCGGTCGCGGCCTATTTTCACACCAACGTGGTCGCCGTCAACCGGGGAGTCCAGTGGTGTGGTCACCGGCGTGGGGAACTCACTGGAGAAGCATGACGGCGGCGACTGGCTCGGGCGGAACTTCGGTGGCGCATAGGAGGCGGCGCGGTGGAGAAATTCTTAAGGGACTTGCTCCTAGAGCTTCACCGCAGAGAGAAGAAGGCCAGAACGGAGGTTGTCGTCGTGGAGGAGGAGAGGAGAGGGGGCGTCCACGGCAAGGTCGCGCGGTTCAGTGGCCGACGGCAAGGGAAACTTGAAATCCGTGTGAATCCGGCCACAAAAGTTCGATCGAAGACTTAGGAGGATTTTGCAGGTGATGGAGAAAATTTTCGCTGATTTTCTGTGTTGTACTGTTTTTGCTCTGAAAACAGCACTTTCCGAGCTCCAAACTTTTATAAATTTTGCAGGGTGGTAGATCTTTTCAAATGGAACAACTGATATTTTTGGCCCAAGTTCAAAATCCGAATAAATTTTATTCTATAAAATTATGAAAACAGGTCATCATTTTGAGAGAAGTAATTTATTTGGGCATTTTAAAATGTAAATAAAATTTTTATAAAACTTTCTAAAATTCAAGTCTGTGCAAAAATTTTCAAAAGAGAATTTTATATCATGACCTTTCAGGGAAAGTTTTTGAACTTGCATTTGAAATTTGAATTCAAATTTGAAATTTGAAAAATTTACATGAATCATTTTAATTGTTTTTGAGCTTGGTTCCCAAAATTTCGAAATAGATGCAACTTTCTTTGTGATTAAAATTGTGAGGTGTCACAAATTCATACCATAATTATTACATATATTGTCCCAAATAGAGTCATACATGCAAGTCTTAGCTTACAAACCAACGAGGGAATTTGTCATCCTCGGACAGCTATTACATAAAAGAGAAAGACAAGAAGCAAAAGCCACAAGCAAACTTGCGCGAAGAACAAGTCCTACTTATCGCCATCAAGCGCAGCACCATCTTCTTCTTCATCTTAACGTCAGCAGCAAGGGTGAATACTCAGCAAACCCTAACCCCGTACGTTGTTGTATACATGCATAAATGGCCAACAAAGAAATGCTATGGTTTTTTTTTTTGCTAAAGCAATATTTTAATGCAGGCTCTACTGCAGAGAGGTTTTCAAAGCAAGAAGATAAGAGTTCCTAATCTATCAGTTTTTATGGGTTGGACCTGGGGAGAAGTCCCTTTTCAAAACATGGGCATCTACACCACTCACACCATCAAGGAGATAATCAAGACTAATCAAAGTGAGCCCAAGCTGTAGTGTGTCAATACCGTGACAACGGCCATTTCAGATGGATTATACACTCTGCAGAGGTTGTACACTGTACTCATAGGCTATGTTCTTTTTCATCAATAGAGTCGCATAACGCTCACTCCAGCACCCACTATGGCATCCACAAATTTCACCTTAAGATGCGATAGGGGTCGTCTCTCGGGGTTTTTTAGGCCACCGATGACGCAATAGCACATTCCCGTTGCCACAGCGTGGGATAGATCAACCACGTTTGCTCTCTAGACCCCCACAAAGACGGGCGATTACACAATCAGGGGGCTATACCGGTGGGCAATACGATCCCATGGCGCGAGCTATTGTTGTAATCGAAGACTGGATCGTGAGTATATCACGTCTCCTCCTGTGACTTGTGTCACTCGACGGCCTTAGGGGTCAATGCGGATATACCAAAGGGGTGGAGTAAATCCTGCTCATACAGGTTCTATGGCTGCATGAAATCACTACGTTGCGGTCCGATGAACCAGTTCTTATGTGGCAGGGGCGGTGCTTATCCACGACAGGTGGACTAGTCGGAAGCTTAACACCTATCACAACACATAGCACTAGGAGCCACGCCCCATGACCAAAAATATTCCCCCCATCACCTAGCACCAGTTTGCACTAACACCCAATCCCACTTTATTTAACTCACGCCTCCAAACTCTTTTTAACTCGTTTAATAAATGATGAGTATTTAGTGAGGTGAAGCATGGCTTCGCATGAGTGTTCCTAAGCGTTCTAATTCAAAGCAACTTTTCGATCATTAAAAGTATTTAATGACGAAATTCCTACGGCTAACAAAGTATGGTGGTCAATCTGGTATCAAAGTGGTATTTATATTTAATGAGAGCAACTAACGAACATAAATATAAATACATAAATAACAAATAAGGTAATATCTACACAATGTTTGAACTTATAATTATAAACATGCAAGCATTCAGGTCCTATAGGTGCATAGCAAAATCTAGGAGCAAAATGGTCAAAAGATTAGGACTTGCCTTTGAAGGTGTCCTCGAGCTCCACCTCGTACTCTGGGTTGTCGGTCTCTTCGTCTTCGAGCACTTCATCGTCTACATAATAAAACGACAAAATGAAACTACAGCAGAAAAGCGATCAAATAAAAGAATCAAATGAGATAAAAAACGAATGGAGATCTCGGAGTGTTGAATGGCTTTAGGAGGTAGGGCTTGGGACTATGATTCTAACGGTGCAAAAATCTTGGTGAACGGAGGTGGTGCATGAAAATGGTGATAAAAAAAAGACGTGAGGGTCTTTTTGTAATTTTTCTAAGTGGGTTTTATTGTGTAGGGGTGTATTTGCAAAGTGGGGATTTTCTAGGAATTTTTGGAAATTTATTTGGAGGTAAAAAGGCATAGGATTAAATCTGTGTGGACTAGTGGGGTGCACCTAGCAATTTCGGTGGTGCGTCCGACAAGTGGGCCATTGGCCCATTGTCTGCCTGCGTGCGCAGACGGCGTGCAGCTGCCAGGTGGGCCAGGGCCCACCTACCAGTGTGGGCGTGTGGTGGTCGGCCCGGCCTAGCGGCCCAAAGGCAGGGCGGCTTGCCGCCTGCGGGCTGCGAACGGCCCACTGGGCCGTGGCGCCCCCTGCCAGCACAGCCCAGTGCCACGTGGCCTCAAAAACCCGGTCCGTGGAGTGCCGGAGGCGACACGCGGCTTCCGTGAACCCGCATGCGCAGCCAATTTGGCCGGACTTTGCACGTTGGTGGCCAGCGACATTGGTGTGTGTCGGTGCCCGGCGGTGCACGGCGCGGAGCTCCGGTGAGGCCGGAGATCTCCGGTCGGCTTGCCCGGGAGATCGGCTAGGGGCTTGCGGTGCTCAGGGTGTGAGGTGAAGGGAGAAAGGTGGTTGGCGACGCGGGAACGTGATGTAGGCGGCGATCGCCGGAGGTGAGGAAGAAGGTGGAAGTTTTTTCGGAATTCCGGCGAAGAAGGTGGTGGTTCGGACCTTTAGACAGCGGCGAAAGCACGGCGGGAAAAAGGAGAGCCCGGGGTGGTTTTTTTATAGCCGGTGAGGGGGGGTCCCAGACGCGCACGGCACGCTCTAACTGGCTCGGGGAGCGGTGCCGCCATTAATGGCGGCGTGGGCTCGCAGTCCGGGCATCGGGTGTTGTCCGAGATCAGTGCGGCGCGTGCTTGGGCGGCTGAGGGATTTGCCGGCGTCGGCATTGCCTGCGCGGTCGATGGCGGAGGCGGCGCGTTAATGCGCCATCTTCGGGTGCGAGGGGGAGGAGAGGAGTTACGGCGGTGGCGTCTAGGCGGCTAGGCGGCGGGCTGCTGTGCGCGTGCAGCGCGGCGCAAGACCCGCGCACGGCGGCGGCGGCGCTGGCTCGGGGTGAAGAAGCCCTGGCTGGACCAGCCGCTGCCTGCTGGGTCGCACTTGCGGGGCCCTGGTGCGGCCTGCGCAGGTGGCTAGGCAGGCTGGGCCAGAAAAGGGGGGGGGGGGTGTGCGGCCCACTCAGCAAAAGAAGACAATTTGAATTAAACAATCAAAATCTGAAATGCAAATAAAGTCGAATGAAACTCCATAAATCCAAAAACCATATCAAACACTTGATACGGACAATTTTTAATAATTTCTTGGAAATTTTCCTTTTTGGATATATCCTTTTATGTGAGATTTTATTTTAAATAACTAGAGGGAAAGGTGAATAAACGAAAATCACAAGAGAGGTTTTATTTTAAATTTTAAGGGTATTACAAAAATCACTATGGAGTTGGAGATGTACCAAAGATTGCTTAACCAGTCAAGATATAGTCTTACCACCTTTTTATATAGGAATTGTTGATATGACAAAAACTGAAGCTAACTTCAAGAGACCCACAATAACTTCTTAAGAATGCAAGTTATCCTACAGGGCTATAGATAATCGCTATCTCTTGGCTTGATGGGCAACAGAGTGCTGCACACTGTCAATCATCCCTGGATGCCTGATGCTGCACGATGAAGATGACAAGGACAATCAACAAGGTGATGCTACTACTGGAAACTGAGAAAAAGGGCACTCAATGCAAGATCAGAAAGAGTTTCGGAAATTAAAAGAGATCGAGGAGCTATCTACAGCTCTACTTTCTATAGGTATTACCGTAGTAAACTGCAATGTAAAGAATGTCAATTGTTAGGTAAGAGCATCCACCCACCGACCCACTAGTGTCCACCGTGCCGGCGACGCCCGTCGGCCGCCACCGTCCAACGCCCGT
This sequence comes from Zoysia japonica, assembly GCA_001602275.1. Lineage (NCBI taxonomy): Eukaryota > Viridiplantae > Streptophyta > Magnoliopsida > Poales > Poaceae > Zoysia > Zoysia japonica. Next base: position 3,406,446 of record BCLF01000006.1, on the reverse strand, counting down.
CGGCACACGGTGGCGGCGGAGGCCAGCGACAGCGCTGCACAACTGACTCCGCTCGCGCCCTCTCTGCCCCTCCCTTTCTTCTCCAGCGAGCTCCACCCCCCCTCCACCATTGCTCTTCTTCAAGCTCAGATCCGGTGCCCCAGTGCCCAGATCCGGTCCTCCAAAGGCCGGACCCGGCGTGATGTGCGACTAACTCGGCGTTTCGAGCTTCACTGCCGGCCTCCCCCAAGCAATGGCATCCTTTTCTTCTTGGGCACCGGCACAGCGGCCTTGAGCTCGTGCTTCAGGAGCTGTTTGTTTCCCTGGTGGACGTCTGCCGCGGGGGCGCGCCGCTGCTGCTAAATGGCGGCGATCCTCGAGCGGGCGTCAACGACGGCAGCGGCGGGCTTAGGGGCGACGCGGGTACACGTCCCCGTGTGGCGAGCAGATGTGGGGAGCGCGTCCCCCGCGAGGCAAAGCCAGATCTCGGCGGTGGGTGCCACGCGGCCAGATCTGGGCACCACCGCGCCCCTCTCTCCTCTGGCACCGCCGCTGACCGACCTAGGCGCCCGCGAAGGTTCCGTGTGGCTCCGGTGGTGCGGTGGGAATCACGGTCATCAGATCTGCGCATGCACTGCAGCTACGGTCGGGCGTCAGCGGTGCGAGGCGTCTCTTCTCCCTGCCGCTTCCGTGTATACCGTTGTTCGGCTTCCTTTGCGCCGGCAGTGGGCCAGTGATGTCGCCGTCCCCGTCGCCGACGGTGGGATGGTGGTTGCAGGCCTTCAGTGTCTGTTAGGCAGCGGCTGTCTGCGTCGTTGTTGGCAAGGGCGGCCGTTGCGAGCGCTGCCTCTTGTCTCTCTGGCGGTGGGAGGTGCAGGCACGGTTCCCCCTTTGCGGCGGCCAGTTCCGGAGGACGGCGTGTCTAGATCTACACGTCTTCTGGCCGGCTTTGACTTCGACGGCTTTGATTGGCCCTGTAGCTCACCCCTGTCAAGGCCTCACATCAGTAGTGACCTTGTCTCCTTTGCCTTGGCGCTGTCCCATGGCTGGCGGTGGGGAGAGAGCTCCACCACCCTCCTCTCGCGCTGGCGGTGGTGACTTCAACGGCCGATGTGGATGCTTCTGCGCGGCCATGAAGACTCCGGCGCCGGCGGCCTCCCGTAACTGCTTTTTTGATCCTACCTTTTGTTCACATCTACCTTCTCACCATGAATGCAAGGCGCTGGGTGAAAGCCTTTTACAGTGATGACACCATGGGTGCCTTTTCCTCTTGAGGCGCTGTGTAGGCGCCCTTGCTTCGCCAATGCTTCTACTCTGGGTGAAAACACAGATTTAGCGGGCTACTAGATTAGGCAATGGCAACATTCGTGATGTTGTGCCTTCCTTGGAGTCATTGCTTTGGAGCAACGGCTTGGGGTGACCTGGTTTGGTGAAAGATCCCCCCCTTCCTCCTTCCTTTGTTGTTTGTCTGTGTCCTCACTGGATCACCGTGCCTTACTAACCACTTTGCCATGGGCTCTGCTCGGTGCTCTACTTTGTCGATTCTTTCACTCCTTAATTGTGCCACCTCATTTTATGCCGGGTTAGCGAGACCATGATCCCTCTCTTGGATCTCCTCGTTCTCCTCCTGATAGTTCTTCCTCCTTTGAGGCTTTCTTTCTTCAAAGGACGTCGAAGCTCTGTCAGTTGGATCTCAGATGGCCTTTTAAGGTGATGCAAATCATAACCGTTGTCTGCCTCTCCGGCTCAGTGCCCAACGGTTGCATGGTCTGGAGATCCTCATGGTAGTTCCATTTGGTTGTGGCTTATGGTGACAACTAGTTTTTTGTAGTCAGTGTCCTTTGTGTCTTGTGCTTTGTTCTTGTTGATGTTAGCGTCTGTGCTCCATCCTATGTTCTCCTCCTACCACCATCTCTGTTGCATCATCTTTGGTTCACTGCTGTCTGTACTACCCTTTAGTTGGTATGGTCTGTGCACTCGATGGCTCCTTCTTGTTGTTATCTACACTCCTTGGTTTTATTATCTCATCATATGCTGGGTTAGCAAGACTATGATCCCCTCTCTTGGATCTTCTCGTTCTCCTCTCGAGGGCTCTTCCTCCTTTGAGGCTTCCTTTCCTTGAAAGGCGTCGAAGATCTCTTTTGGATCCCAGATGGTTCTCTAAGGTCATACAAGTCACAACCGGCGTCTGTCTTACGACTCAGTGCTCAACGGTTGCATGGATTGGAGATCGTCAAGGCGGTTTTCATCTGATGGTGGTCTCTACTAGCGATTGTCAAGTATGGGCGATGTGTGTTGTAACTTTGATATGTTGTTCTTTGGTGGGCGACTTGTTGTGAGTCGTTTTTTTTTCTCTCTTCCTTGTGGAGAGAGTGTGTTGTTGTTATCTTTCCCTCCCCCTGCTTTTACCCTTGTAACCTACATGCGACTACCCTATGTATGTGATTTGAAAACGAATGAAAAGGTGGGATACTCTCCCCCGAACTTCTCAAAAAACAAACTGCAATGTAAATCGCCCTCAAGCCTCAAAAGTAGTTCAAACTCTATTGCAATTTGGAAAGCTTCTGATTATCTCATCTTTGATTTTTTTTCCAACGTTATATATCTTCACCGTTCTAGGAAAATGATGGTTGTAGTTCCGAATTCTGATCCATTATAAAAAGTAATGGAATAGGGACCTCTCCTTACAAAAAGGAAAAAGAAGAACAAACAGATTCTAACATGTTACTAGCTCTGCCAAATTATTACAGTTCTGCAGAAAATTTATAACATAGTAACTCTTTTCCTTGCTACGATTTCATAAACTGGCATTATTTTGTATTGGGAGGTGAAGAACACACCATGATAGCCCAAAGGAAGAACCAGGAACGACATGGTCATTAACCAAATAGACGGCCGTGGGCCTGCAGCAGTGGAAGAAGCAATGTCTCATTGCATGGTAGATCCGCAGAGTCGCGATAATGAATTAAATTCTATATCATGAAACTTTTACAATCTTTGTATACTGTGGCACTGTGATCCGTTTTGCATAGGACATCATGGGCATATTAGAGTCCAAAAGTTTCACAACCATCGGATTCAAGGAGACCCAATAAAAATAATAAATTTGATCCTACCTCACAATATAGATTCGTTGCAGCATTTGATCAGGATTACCTTTATTTCTCACGACCCAGGAGGTGAACAAGCTCGTTACCAGGTTACTCCTTTCCAGCCTTACTCATCAAGCATAAGCATTTTTAGAAATAGATATATTTCAATATTTCAGCCTGTGCATTGACGAATGCATGTAGCTGTTCATCATACAAGACCCAACTCAGGCTGTATGAGAATCTAAATAGGCAAAAAAAAAATGCAGAAGAGTTTAGAACGTAACTCTATTGCTAAAATTCCATCCATTGTCAATCCTTAATTAACCAACAGAAAGATGTGGACTTTTACTATCCATAAAAATACTGGTCCGTAATGTCAGTTAGTGGCTGGTTAGTGGGGCAAGTATGATCTCAAAACGATAACACAAGAGGGCTTTTACTAGTTTGCAAATATGTGAAGTCGTTATTGGGTGAATTAATTTGTTTGTGGTAATTTATTCACTATAAATTAATGAAAAAGGAGGGCAAAAATATGTATATGACCTAATACCTGAAATCATACTCCATATATAGTAGTCAGCATTTGTAGATATTCATAAAATACAAGACCATCATCAAGTATAATAATTCATTTCCTCTTATCTTTTATGAGCCTGGTCCTACTAATTTGCTGCACTGTAACTGGTGTATTAAGCTTGTTAGTTACCACCGAATTTTCAGAAGCTAGCATGTCCGAAGATGATAACAGAAACAAACAAAGTTTCAATACCTGGAATACAATTACGCATCTGGGCTATTGTGCTTTCCTAAATATATATTATCTGAGATGTCTTACAGTGCTTGAAAGGTACTAGAAGTACCTCCTCCTCCTCAATGAATCTCAATCCTTAATTTTTAGAAATTGGTACCGGTCCGCCATTCTTAACCATCAGATTTGATCAAATGAATTGTTGTTAACTCCAAGTATTGTAACATCTCTCATATTACCTAAAATTGGAAACAAAACAACCTCACTTAATTGGGCAAGCTAGCATTCATGCATGATAATAAAATTAACAATACCCATATGACGGTGATAGGGATGACTTGGAGAAAGGGATGGCCGTTTTAATTACTCCCTCCATTCTTATATTGATGTCACCGTTGACTTCAAATAGCAATTTTGAAAATTCTTTTTATTCAAAAAATTAGTTCAAATGTGTAAAATTTTAAGTTGTGATTCAAATAACTCTAATAATAAATCAAATTATAACAAAATATTGCAATTTGAACTAATTTTTTGAATAAGAGGAATGGTCAAAGTTGATGTTAGAAGTCAACAGCGACATCAATTTAAGAACGGAGGGAGTAGGCTTTTAATTGGGAGATGCAACAGCTACTCGGCTCACTACCACGAAAAGACCCTTCAATGGTTGTTCATAAGGTTCTGCAGTGTCGGTCAAATTGTGCGATACCCCTCATACGACACTGTGTAAACGGTAATCAATATCAGACCGAAGAAACTAACACTGAATCAAATTATCAGTGTCGGTCAAATGACATCATTTGGCCGATAGTGATAGCAGTGTTTTCAGTGTCGGTTAAGATGACGCCAGCGAGACCAACACTAGCAATAACAATAGCAGTGTCGGATGGCATGATATTATCTGACTGACATTAGTAACAACAACAGCAATGTCGGACGGCATGATATCATTTGACCGACAGAAGTTGTCGGACAGCATGATATCATCTGACCGACACTCTATTAGTTACACCAAGGTCGCTCTCTTGACGCCATATGACCGACACTGATTTACGTTAACATTAGTTCGTTTATTATGACGTCATGGAACTGACATTGACATTTCCACTGTGGTTTCAGTTGTGTTGACGTCATACAACCGACACTGCTCTCACTATCAACAGTGTCGGTCTCAAGGATGTCAATTTTGCCAACATTGTTTACAGGACTCTCATGTCATATATTATGACGTCACATGGCCAACACTGCTTCTCTGATTAAGGGTGTCGGCTTCTGTGACGTCACAAAACCGACACTTTCATATATTTGAATAAGAGCCATCTGAATAACACAAATCAAATGCAAATAACAGATTAATAAAATATATTGACAGAGACAATGTATTCACAAAGTGAATGTTTAGCGTCACATATGTACACAAGTTCATCCACTACAGCAGCTTAATTTACACATATACATGAATATACATACTTCACATAGAACTAACAACTAAAATTTCATTTGCTCGGCACACCGCGGTCATGTTCATTAATTCTCTTCTGCCCAGCCTCAAAGTTTTGCCCAATTAGTTCAGAATTGTTATATTTCTCGCACCAATTAGAAAGTTCTTGATGTCTTGCCACTGGGTCATAATATTTACCCATTGGATGAATAAACTCATGCAACACGAAGCGTATCATCCTAGATGCAATGTCATTGAGTGTGGCTTCATCAAATTGGCTTCGTTGCACTTGCACCTGCTTGTCTAGCTGCTAATATTAAGAACATAATTAGTAATTACTAAAATACAAATATCAATACAGTGTGAAAATGCATATAACAATATTACTAAAACTGCAAGTACTTACATTTTTCCATACACAATCTTCCTTGGGCAATGTCGTGTATTTTCCAAAGCTAGCTTCTATGTATTTGCACACATAGTAGCCGCAATGCACACTGCCAGGAGCATGTTTTGCACACTTTGGGAACAAAATCGAAAGGTTAAAAGTCTCAAAGATATAGACAAAAATATAGTGATATAAATTATTGAATTATGATGCAGTAGTACCAGATAATGTGTTTTGTACGACAATTTGTTTTTGTTTTGGATGGTGTTTTCCTCCAAACTTGATGTACAACTTGTAAGAGCTGTCACCGATAAGAAATATTGTGTCATGATTATGAATATCATATCACTATAAGAATTAAAATGATATTAGAGGTCATTACGCATCAAAGACTTCCAAGAAATCATTGTAGGTGCTCCTCTCACGATCAATGGAGTCAAATACCCAAACCTTCCCATATTTTGGATATATCATAAAAGCAATCCAATGACCGCTATAACAAAAGTACACTTAATCATGTTAGTTCAATTTATTAGTCAAAAGTAGGGTTGAATAAGTGACAGAGGAAAGCATACTCACTCAAAGTTATAAGGAGCCATGATGCACTGCCTGATCCACCAATCATACATGGCCCTACCTATGTAGGCTGATACAACATTCCTAGGATTTTCGATTAACACCTTATGGTACGCCTTTTGTTCATTCTTCCTCTTGCCCTTCAAGACGGTGGTCCATAGGGACGTTGATCGCTGATTGGTTTATTGCTGTTGGGTTAAGGTACCCGACTTTCTTATCTGCACCACAGTGGAAGCACATTCTAAAAAACATGAAACAATATATAGTCAATTATGGTGTTAATTAATAGTATGACTAATTATAAGGTTATTATTGTTTGAAACACTTACAAGCACCATACAGTTATGAGACTGGCATCCAATCTCTTAAGTCGATAGAGGACATGTATGTCTTCAAATGGCACATTTAGATCCATTGGCACAGTGTTAAAAGTTCCTTAGGAATCATAGCTTAGATACACCGAACACCTTTAGCACATGCTTCTAAGTACCACCCGTGAAATCTACGCATCATCCAGTCCTTCTTCTTGAACATATAGCTCGGAAATAGCAGCATGCCATGTTTGAACTAAGGAAAATCATCCTCTGTAAGATTCTAAGATCCTTCAGGAAGACCCTCGGGCACCAGAGGTGTGTGCTCCACCAGTTCCTTTTTCTCATAGGTGTATGGTTCTCTCATACCCTTGAGGAATGTTTGAACTGTAAAAGAAAACATTAATTTGTGTTCTACATTTTAGCGGTTAATATACTAGTTAATAGAAGGTGCTGACCTATACTCTTGCTGGATGTTGAGTCCTTAGCACGTGTCGGTTGAGGCGTAGAGAGGTCATCAATAGGCTTCTCAGCAACACCCTCATCCACATGTTCCTCGAGAGGCGGAGGGGGGTCCACGATAGGCCCCTCAGCAAGAGCAGCCTCATGCTCATGTGTCTTAGGAGGCGGAGGGGGGTCCGTGACAGGTCCCACAGCAGTAGCAGCCTTATGCTTATGTCTCTCAGGAGAGGGGGGGCCCATGAGAGGCCCCTCAGCAGCAGTAGCAGCCTCATCCTCATGTCTCTCGGGAGGCGGAGGGGGTCCATGATAGGCTCCTCAACACTAGCACATTCATTCTCTTCTGTTGGAGAAGACCGAGGTGAAAGTGCTGGAGAAGGTCGAGACACTGGTGTCGTTCCAACCACAGATTGCAAAACAATGTCTCGTCGACGCCAAAGGACAAAATTATTAACGGCATCTCCCAGAGTGTCAATCCCCATTTCCTCATCAGGATAATTGAGACCAAAACCAAGATACTAGTCATCTACTACCTTGATTAGTTGCACCTTGGCACACCCTGGTGGAATAGATACAGAATGAAATGTATGACCAGGCATTGCAATGCCTTCTGCAACCTTGATGCTCCTTTTCCTGCCAAGAGCCATATTCAATGAGCAAGGAGTATTCTTGATTATATCATGCACTGGGTACTTAGTGGCCGGTTCAGGCGCGGACCCATAGCTGCTTGGAGGCAGGTTTTTAGTAGTTGGAGCAGTCTATATGTTGTTGACACTGATTCGGACATCTGGTACAGCAAATGGTTAGACGAACTATGGATTTTCTTTGAGGAATTGGAAGAAGTTTTCTTTCCACTTCTTGTGTTCATCATCCTTATTGGGTGGATCACTCTTCTTGTAGCTGCTCACGTTGTCCGGGAACCCTAATTTCCATGCAGCCAATGAAGAGACGGCTCGTGTACGACCTCGATGTTCCTCGTTTCCCAGGGCAATAGTAATCTAGTCCCTTTCCCTCTTTGGCTTAAAGGTGACTACCTTCTCCTTTGCAGCTAGCTCCTTAGTTTTTTGTACAACTTCACTAATATCTAAGCTTCTAAGAATCAATTGCCCATCATCAGTTCACTTGGATCGACTCAAGACCTAGTTTCGAGTGCGTGCACTGTATCCTTCAAGTGGGTCCGGTATCCCAGCTTCTCGATCCTATTGTTCTTTTAGCCTACACTATTTGATTTTAGCTGCATATCCACCTGGACCTAGATTAGGACGCATCTTGTTCTTTTACTCAGTTCCTTAAAAGACTCGCTACTCTTTAAAACATTTTCAGATGTCATCTTCTCAACAAATGCTTTCCAATCATCAGGTGTGATGAAACCGAACTTGTTGAATGGTGTCAGACCTTTCGAACATAATCCATATTAAGGTTCGTCCTAAATGTCCGAAGTCATCTTCCCATTAATTAGAGAGAAGCCTTTTTTGCATGGTCAAGGCAATCTGTGGGGAAAAGGTACTTTGCACACAAGTTGCCCCACAATTCATTCTTTTTTCTTTCGGGACACTGCGCCAATCATGAAATGTAATCCTAACTTTTCTCTAACTAAGACATCAAAATCATTATGCCATTTTGCGTTGATACCTTTTGGCTCCACGGGTGCACATTGGTCAACAGCCTCTACAGCAAAAATTCCAGCATGTAGCTTATTGGCTTTCCTGGAACCACCCTTTCGTGTCTTCTGTGAAGTGGATGATGTGGGGGCGGTCGTGTCCTTAGTCGGCACTGTCGCTTTTTCTTCATCACTGAAATTAAGTTGTCTAGTGCTTCGAGCGGGAATACGCTACGAAAGATACAGTTGTATAAGGCATTTCCTTTTGAGTTAAAATGAACAGTGTTAATTTGATTATCAAATACCTCATCGGTTGGATTGTAATCGGAGTCTTCTTGCGGCATGGAGGATAGGGAGGAGAAGGTTCTTCAAAAGATGAGCTACTTGAGCTTTTGAGAGAAGGCACAGGTATCGATGCACCAACTTTCTCCATTGTAAAGATTGTGTACTAAAAAATAGAAAAATATATATTATTGTATCTGAATGGATTTTAAATAGAAGAGGGTACATAATAGAAAGACTTTTGCTCTCAGTGCGGGTTGCAAATTTAATAGCCTTCCAACGCTCAAAGGTCCTTGCTATACTAGATTATACCATAAAGTACTATATAATAAATACATTGTGCCTAAAATTTGATTATACTAGATTATGTTTATAATCTAGATGTCATATAGCAATAGCAACCTTTCTATATATAAGAGAATTTAGGACATGTGTCATAGTAGTGTCGGTCAAAGATGATGACAGCAATACCGACACTATACAGTAACAGTGTTGGTCGCTGACGTCATCAAACCGACATTATTATTCACATATCAATTTCACAAGATTCGCACAGGAATTTCACAGGAATCAGATCAAATTCACAGGAGAAACATAGGAATCAGAAATTGTACCTTTGTGCCAAAGAAGGACTTACATGTATCCATAAACTAAACAATAATATGTATATACATAAAAAATGTCATATAGCATTTCGAAGCCACAAAAATTGAGAGCAACAATGGTGGGAGGGGATGCGATTTACAGTTTGCAGATTGTCGAAATGGGGGATGGGAGGCGGCTTATCGAGAAAGAATGGGTGAGGGTACATACATTAGAGTTCCGGAGTGGGTGAGGGGGAGAGGAGACGCCGAGAGATCGGAGCCGTCATAGGAAACATGGTGGGCGCTGAAGTCGGAGGCAAATGCGCAGCCGTGACCGATGCCATAGTCAACGAGGACGATCGACTAGCCGCGGCCGGTGCCGGAGGAGCAGCGACAGGAGCGGCGGCGGCGGGTTTAGGGTGGCGAAAAATTTTGGCAGCATAACGGCGTCGCATGGAAAATGAAAAGGCCACCAGGTTTAGTTGGAAATGAAGTGACAAGAACCGACACTACGAACAGTGCTAATAAGTTTAAGAATTTCTTTAATGTTTTTTTCTCGACGTATATAATGATATTTGATCTTCAATTTGATTTTAGTAAATTGCATTGTGTAAGGAGCCTGACAAATTTCTGTTTGAATTTTTTTAGTCTTTTCATGAAATTTTTAGTTCAAATGAAACTATAGGTTACAAATCATATGGCACTATAAGTTATGAGTACAAGGAAATGTTGAATGTAGGTTGAAAGTGATTACAAAATTTATAAAAAAATACATTCTAATATGAAATATGAAAGCTTATACATCTAGAAAACATTGTACAAAATAATGGAACATATGGCGTGTAAAAAAATTTGAAATAATTTAAGTTATGTTTGCTGAGTGACGATGTAATTTCGGTCACATCTGATCGACACTGTTGCACTTGCAATGTCGGTCTACGCTGATGTCAGCTTGCTCGACACTGTTAATAATTTTAATAATTTCTTTAATATTTTTTTCTCGATCTATATAATGATATTTGATCAACAATTTGATTTTTGTAAATTTCAATGTGTAAGGAACCTGAAAATTTTCTGTTTGAATTTTTTTTAGTCTTTTAATGAAATTTTTAGTTCAAATGGAACTATAGGTTACCGATCATATGGCACTATATGTTATGAGTACAAGAAAATATTGAATGTAGTTTGAATGTGATTACAAAATTTATTAAGAAATATGTTCTAATATGAAATATGAATGCTTATACATCTAGAAAACATTGTACAAAATAATGGAACATTTGGTGCTTAAAAAAATTGAAATATTTTAAGTTATGTTTGCTGAGTGTTGTAATTTCGGTCAGGTAGCTACTGACACTACAATAGTAAAGCACCGACACTGTTGTCCTTGCAATGTTGGTTATTGGTGATGTCACACCGACCGACACTACTAACTAAACCCTAGTCATTCTCGCCTATATATATATATGTGTGTGTGTGTGTGTGTGTGTGTGTGTCCCATCCCCTTGCTTCTCAACCGTCAGCACACCGCCGCCACTCAGCTGCCGCACGCTGCCCCTCCTCGCCCGAACCACCGTCGCTCCTCCTCCGTCACGCTGCTCGTATGGTCCTTCTTCGGTTATTACTTATGATGCCCAGTCGTGCACAGGTAGCCTGGTGAGCATATACAAATTTTGTATATCGTTTGTCAGATCTGTTTGCAAAATCATTTGTTTACCGGATCTGCTATTCTCATTTGAAGCAGGTTGTCAGATCAAGTTATTAGGGTTATGGCAGTTAGTTCAGCACTCATTATCAAGTTTGGTGTCCTGTAATCTCTGTCAAGAGGTTTGACAGAGCCCAGAACTTTGTTCAACTTCTATTCAAGAGGTTTGACAGAGCCGATAATTATCTTTGAGAGGTTTGATAGAGCCTGGAACGACAGGGTCTGCGTCTACCTGCTGCTCAACGGCAGCGACATTATCGGAGGCCTGTGCCTGTCACTCGTCTGGCTCGATCGCCCAAAAGGGAACACAGAGATCAAGTACAAGATGTAGTCTAAAAGACTAGAAATATTATGATACCAAAAGTGCAAAGGCGACGCATGCTAGATCTGGACGGTGTTATGAGCGTCGGCATGCTCTTCACCTTGCGGTGACCAACGCAAGGTGAAGAGCATGAGGACGCTCATCAACAATGTCCAGATCTAGCTTCTCTCGCCCTTGCAATACTGGCATCATAACATTTCTAGTGTTCTAGCCTACATCTTGTACTTGATCTCGACGTTCCCTTCCGAGCGCGGGCCGAGCCAAACAAGTGACAGGCACCGGCCTCCGAGAATGTCGTCACCATTGAGTAGCAGGTAGATGTGGCCCTTGCCGTTCCAAGCTCTGTCAACCCTCTTGAAGACATGTATTTGTAATGATTTTGTAAAATATCACTACTGTAATTTGTAATGATATTTCTAATTTGTAATTATCAACATGCATTTATTGAAGATTTTGGGATATGTACATTGGTATTCACTACTTTAATGTTGCTCAAAGATGACATCAATATATTTGACTAACATTATTGCTAATTGTAATGTCGGTTTCCGCTGGCTTAATACATGACTGACATTATTGCTATTTGTAATATCAGTTTTCGCTGACGTCATGCATGACCGACACTATTGCTAATTTTTGTTTGTATCAAAATTGCCATTCCCCTTTCTTCTTCTATCCCCGCGCGTCGGCATCCTCTCCATTCTAATCCCGCGCTCGAATCTCGCTCGCTCTGCTGGTCATCCTCGTTCCCCATTGTTCGGTAACCGGTGTCCGAGCCCAATCATCGTCATTGAGGGCAAGTGGCGGGGGACCATTTCCCTGGCCTCTTCCCGCCAATCCATGTCAGAACCTAGGGTTTCATCTAGCTCGGTGAAGACTACGACGTCTCAGAGCCTGGCGACCAGCTTGAATGTGCTGCAACTCCCCCTGGTTGATTGTCTAAAGTGTGGAAAGTGGGTCATTAGGCTGCAGAGCAAAAAGGCCAACACATACAGTGAATTCTTCTTCAAATGCGAGGAGAATCAACAGATGAGGGTTCAATTTTGCTCTGGTTTGACTTGCTTTACTGCACCTGTTCTTTCAAATGCTTTGAGTCTCATTGTAGGATGATCCAATGAGGTGCGGTTTTTAAAGTGGGAAAAGGAGTATAGGAGACCGTTGGCTGCAAATGTGCCCCACCATGTTTAGGTTCCATCAGAGGAAGAACAGAAGGAAGCAATTGATGAGTAGCAAAGTTGAAGCTTGAAATTGCGCAAATGACTTGTGAATTAACTGAGTTGAAGCATGTGATCAAGAAGTTGAGCACAAAGATGAAGGCAGGAGTGCTAGCTGATGGAGTTATTGTCATCACTGCTTTAATTGGTTGTATGGTAGGACTATTAGCGGCAAACCTGTTAAAGTAAGAGAATGTGAGAAATGTATTGTGTTTCAGACTCTAATTTTTGTTTGAATTATAAAATTGTGTATCCAGTGCTGTAATTTGTTCTTTGTTTCAGTGCTTGATTTGTGTCAATGTTGTTTGGTTCACTGTTTCAGTGCTTGGTTTGTGTCAATGTTGTTTGGTTCACTATTTCAGTGGCAAACATGTTCCAGTTCAGCTTTCAGAAAAATAGAAGTAAGTTACGTCGGTTTATGCTAACATCAAACTTGACCGACACTATTGTTCATTGTAATGTCGGTTTATGTTGACGTCAAACTTGACTGACACCATTAGTGTCCATATTGACCGTCACATATTATCATTTATAATATTGAAAACTCTCGGTCCCACTAGAAGGATCCAACAGGAGCATCAGAATGTGAAACGCTCAGTGGAGCTGGAGCATCGGAATGTGAGGAGTTCACCCAAGGGCTATAAAAGGAGTCGCAACTGCGCTCCTCATTCTTGTGCTCTCCATATTGTCTTCCACATCTCTTTTGAACCCTCTTTCGAACCATCTTCATCTTCATCTCCGATGGCGTCCCAGAAAGTGCAGGAGCTGGAGAGGCAGCTTGAGGAGTCGGAGGCACGACTCGTCAAGCTTTGCCAAGATCTTGACGCTCTCCGGGTGTCTCTCCGGCTTCAAACCGACATGGCATCGAACATCTTCAAGAAGATGAACGGTGCTGTGAAGAATTTGAAGCTGGGGAGTCTGGAGCTCCCTTTAGGCCAAAGAGGGTCTCCTGCCCACTTTCTCCATGCCATGGGTCTTCTGGAAGGGATGCTAAGTCGGATCCCTGAGAAGATTGAGTCGGAGCGCGAAGAGCTGGCGCAGGTAGTTGCGGACCGCATACTGTCTGCGGTAAAGGTTGCCAGCCTGACTTCCCCTTCGACACCCTAGTTCAGCTGGCGTCCCCATCCCAACGTGGCGACCAGGGAGGCAGAGACGAGCATCAAAGCTCTTCTCCACTGAGGTGGCCAAATCAGCTGTTCAAGAGGAGGAGGAAGAGGAAGATGAAGAGGACTTCGACATGGAGGACTCGGACATGAAAGAGTAGTTATTATAAGTAGTAGTAGTAATTTTATAATTTTATAAATCTAATGTTTATATGTTATATAATTTTGTAAATATTCTTACTACTAGTTAAATATTATAAGAGACATGGATATGTTAATTGGTACTGTCACTACTATAATGTTCTCGAGCTCGAACACGAGAAGATGCACAATGTCGTTTTTCGGTGACATCATCATTAGTGACACTATTGCTCATTGTAAAGTCGGTTTCTACTGACGTCATACTTGTCCGACTCTATTATGTGACGTATTACGTGGCACTTTAGTCCCACCTCGATACTATACAAGTAATTTTATAAATATTATTACTACAAGTTAGTCCGTCCAGTTGTAAATTATTAACACCGTTGACTTCTAACTTCAACTTTGACCATTCATCTTATTCACAAAATTTAATCAAATATGTAAAATTTTGTTATTATTTGATTTATCATTAGTGGAATTTAATCACCTCTAATATTTTACCCATTGGAACAAATTTTTTGAATAAGACATGGATATGGACAGATTCTGTAATTTTATAAATATTATTACTACAAGTTAAAAGTGTAATCTCAGTTGTAATATCGGTTTCTCGTTTTAATGTCGGTTTCTACTGACGTCATATAGAACCGACACTATTAGTCATTGTAATGTCGGTCTCTGCTAACGTCATATTTGTCCGACACTATGACATGGCGTAACTTTAGTCCCACCTCATACTTGGTAGTGTCAACCAACTTATAAGCTTTGGCTATCTGTCCGTAAACAAGGAAGCGTGTGAACTGTATGGCAGGTGGGCAGTGAAGGTAGCGCATAACTTACGTAACCTCCACTTCCGAACCTGGTCATACCGTTGTACATTTTTCTTTTTTTCATCATTATATAATAGAAATATAAGTTACATAAATTGATATTAGAGATTCTGTAATTTTATAAATAATAATACTACAAGTTAAATATTATAAGAATCCTGCAAGTTCTATAATATTATAAAAGTTTTTACTGCAAGTTAAATATAATAAGAGACATAGATATGGACAGATTCTGTAATTTAATAAATATTTTGAAAGAGAGGTAGTATTTTGGAACGGAGGTAGTACTAAAATATAATTCGGAGTAGCATTAATATTGGTTTCTGCTAACATCATACTTGACCGACACTATTGCTCATTATAATGTCGGTTTTGCTGACGTTATAATCAACCAACCCTTTTACTTGTACTTTAGTCCCACCTCGCCTATTCTTGTAAGTGTCGACCAATTTATAAGCTTTGGGTTTCTGTCGTTACTCGAGGGAGCATGTAAACTGTATGTCCAGATTGAAGATTGCACGGGCAGCAATGTCCAATCTGGACATATTGTTGTACGTTCTTCCATTTTTCATTATATAAATTATATATTAGAACGAAGAGAACATTAGTAATTTGAAACGGAGGGAAAAATAATAGCCTTAATATCACAAAACAAGAGGACACATTTATAATATTTAATAATAAGATTACAAATAATTTGATTACAAAACTATGACATGTTTAATTAATTACTTAGCTTAAACTAACTTCTCCTCGCCATCATTGCGCATGTAGGGAACAACTGATGAATAACTGAGTCTTGCTTCAAATATATTTATTATTTCTGTATTCGAAAAAAAGGGCACCTCATCAAACTAGTTGTATTCTTCATCATTTGTGACATTATTAACCTCGATGATCTTTTGTTTTCAGGTGATAACAATGTGCTTCTTCTTGTGTTCGGGCTCGAGAACATAAAATACTTGTGCGACACATTGTGAGAGTATCCATGGGTCATCTTTGTGACCTGTGTTGTTTAGGGACACAAGGGTGAAGCCCATTTCATCCACCTGTACACCTTGTGGGTGCTTGACCCATTAGCACTTAAATACAGAGATCTGTAAAGTTGTTCCATAGTTGAGTTCCCAAATTTCATCAATTTATCCATAATATGTGTTCTTGTTCCCCTCACTATCTTCGGCATCTACTCTAACACCACTGTTTTGGTGTTGGCTCTTGTCGTCCTTTGCCTTGGTAAAAAATGTGAACCCATTGATGTCATATGCCTGCCATGATGTAACTAACATTAAGGGACCATCGGCCAATAAAAGCATCATTTTTTTCATCTTTTGTTGCACCAATAGGGAGGTTTTGGTTCTTCGACCATGATGTGAAACATCTTTTGTGCTCTTTCGTGATCCAATTCTCTTTGGAATATTCATTTTTTTCACAAAGCTATTGCAAGTGTTGTTGGATGAAGGTGCTGCAATATGTAACTGATGAAGGATGCTATAATGTGCATCTCAGACTCTTACAAAACTCTTATCGTTGAATGTTTTCCTTCCTTTTGTTCCTTTCCCTAGGAGCCTCTCCTCGTGTCATGACACCGGCACATCTATTGGTTTTCCATCTTTCATGTAATGGTTGTAGCACTCAAGAACCCTCAGTTGTGTAACCCTCTATCATGGAACCCTCAGGGTGAGCACGATTGCGTACTATGTAGCCCTTCATAATAGACATATAACACTCATATGGATACATGTGATGCAGATAAACAGGGCCGAGGACAAAAATTTGATCTACTATGTGAATCATATATTGCTCCATCATATCAAAGAAAGATAGAGGGAAGCACATCTCGAGTTGGCACATAGTGTCCCTCATCTGTTTACATGTCTTCTACAACTCAGCAATGTCGATTACCTTCTTGGATATAGCATTAAAGAAGTGGCACATTCGTATGACGGCCATTTTTATGTCATACGGTGAGCATGGTATGACAGTCATTAGTGTAGTACCCAGTCATCTTCAGCTAAGATATTGAAACAAGATTCCTTACATTCGATGAGAAACCTGTGTGGACTTTAACACCACGTAGACACTTGCATACTGATTTTTTCTCCTCAAGTGTGAGGGTAAAGCTAGCCGGTGGAAGGTAATACTTTCCATTTGGTTTTATCTGAGGATGATGTTCTGGTCTTATTCCCATTTTTTCTAGGTCCCTACGTGCTCTAAGTCCATCCTTTGTCCTGCCTGGGATATCCAATAAGGTACCAATCGTGCTTTCAAAAACACCCTTTGCAACATGCATAGTATCTATAGCATGGCCAATCTCCAACTCTTTTCAGTATGATAAATATTGATTGTTTTTTAAACAGAACATCTCCTGAAGTCTTATCATTTTTCTTCCATTTTTTCCTTTCACTGCCTTACCGAAAACGGTATGGACATTTCTGACCGATTCAAACACAAATTTACCATCACGATTGATCAGTGCCAAATCTTTCTCCTGTACCATCAAATTGATCCTTCATTGCACGATACTTGTGCTTTTTTAGTAAGAATCGTCGGTGCCGCATGTACACCAACTTACATGAGAAAGGAAGGTACATTGATGATATTTAGTCCGGCATACTACACATCATGTCTTCCCTTTAACCTGTCCAGTTAGTGTAAAGCATGCGGGATTGTCATTGATGTAACAAAAATCATGGCATACAGTGTGAAGCTCTCTTGTTTGTAAGCATCTCAAACACGGACCTCATCTTCCAATAACTTTTTCATATCCTCCATTAAAGGTTCTAAAAAGACATATATATCATTGCCAGCTTGTTTAGAATTAGAAATTAAGATAGCTAACATAAGATACTTCTTCTTCTGACACAACCATGAAGATATATAGTATAGGCTTAGAATCACTGGCCAATTACTATGTGGGTTTGTCATCTCCCCAAAGGGATTCATTCATCAGTACTTAAGCCTAGCCTTAAGTTTCTTGATCTCTGGCAAATTCAGGATGGCTAACGTCAAAGGTTTTCCATTGTCGAGCATCGGTCGGGTGCCGAAGCTTTCCATCCTTTTTGCGCCCATCAGAGGCCGCATGCTAGATCATGAGTTCAGCATCTCCAGAGTTGGAGAATAGTCGCTTCAATCGATCTGTTACTGGTAGGTACCAGATCACAAGTGCTGAAACTTTTCTTTCGTCTCCATCTTGGTCATCCAGACTGCTACCAATACTTTTCTTCGTCTTCCTCCCTATCTTTCCTTTTTGCTGATCCACAGAACCTGAATCGTCACTTTGATCATTCATTTTGTACCGACTGGCATTGCACATTTGACATCTCACATTGTTTGCGTACTCTTTACGGTACAATATGCAGTGGTTCGGACAAGCATGTATTTTTTGTATGCCCAGTGTCAATGGTGACAACAATTTCTTTGCAAGGTATGTGGTAGTTGGCAAATTGTTCGGTTTCGATAATAATTTGGCTAAGAGCTCTAGCAATTCATTTAAGATGTGTCTGACCACCCATTCTTGGCCTTTAGTGTGAGAAGATCAAGCATTGTTTGCAATATCATGGATTCCTTATCATATCGATTTGATTTAGCGTATAGAAGGTCTTTCGAAGCTTTCTCTAAAATCTGTAAGTTATCTAAGCCTCTCGTTTTGTTCTCCAGTATTTCTTCGCGCCCAATGTGGCGCAACAGTTCCTCGACATCAAAGCCTTTAATATTGTGAATTTCTTGAAACACATCAGAATCATCGTTGTTTCTTTCATCCCTCTGTTCTATGTTGTTTCTTTCTGACCTTGCCTCTTCAATGTTGCCTTCACCTCTTACCCTCTCTTTGTTGTATCCAATTCCAACTTATTGTTCACCGCTGCTTGATGTATTCGCTTTTGTCTCTCCATGTTTTGTCTATATTGAGTAGTTCTCAATGAAATCATTTTCCAACAAGTGCTCACGGATTGTTCGGGTGTGTCAAATATTACAAAATTCTTGCACTTCTTACATGGACACCATAATCTATTTGTTTTTATTATCAATGTCGGTTTTTGTTAGATCACATTTGTCTGACACTGCAGTGTTTCTTTCTAGTATCCGATGTAAATGAAGTAAGCAATGACTGACATGTTCTGTACTATCGGTTGCTCGTGACGTCTACTGAGACCGACACTATTGAATAATGTTAGCAATTAGTGTCGTTTTGTAGAATGATGTCACTTATGTCCGACACTGTTAGGGTCACAACAGTGTCGGGTCGTAACGTTGGGGGACCATTGGGATTTACTTAGTGTTGGTTGTTATGTTCGGCCGATATTGTTATAATTTTTTGAGTGACACCGTAGGCTCATTTTGTAATAGTGGCTGACACCGTAGAAGAAATTGACGTAAGGACATCCCAATAGTGCACAGGTTCTCTAGGGCAAGAGGCACTCAAAACCCGCGCGCACACAGGCATAACACCCAACCATACAACAATGGCAACAGGCACGGTGCCCACAAGCTGTTGATCGCACAACAGCCACCTAATTACACAACCACACGGGTTTGTTGGCCCAAAAAACCGAATGGGCAAACTCTCAAAAGCAAGAAAAAGTTCTGAATGTATCTCAAAAACGATAGACCCAAAAGAGTTCTGATGATATGTATAAGTCGTCCTGTCCAAACTGCGTATAATATATAACAACAAATTTCGAGTTCCCTTCTATGGTCCTTGAACAGTTATGTTTACCCTCACATTTGGAATCTGAGTTAGAATCACCTGGCTTAGATCAGTAATCGTATCCATCGATCAGAATATCGAGCAAACCAAGAATAATAGTCTTTCATTTTTCTTTTTGAACAAGCATCAGGATAAACAAACTACCCTTCCCAAGAGACACGCAACATGTCCACACAACCTGATAAGGAAATCGTAGCCAGTCATAAAAACAATGATCTATGTCACGTAAAGCGCATGAGTTAGAACATGAACCGCCCGATACAAACAGCGCAAGAGATCGAATGTGTAAGTCATGGAACTAAGTTAGGAACTGGCGACACAAAGCCATGTACCAGCTGCACGCCATGCACCAGAACACAATTGTTCACTACATACTGAGCAAGGATCCACAAGCAGAACAATCCACACATTAGCCATGATACTGAGCAGCACGACCATACTGAGCAATGATCCACACATGAGCCGTTGAATCTAACCCACCAGCACAACGATCCACACATTAGCCATGAGACAACATTTGTAGCCATGGGATAATAACACAGATTTTTTTCATAGAGTGGCTAATGGCAGAAAAAGAAAAAAATTACCATTTTCAGTCTGAAAAATGGGGATGACACTATTGTTGGAGATGAAGAACTTCTCAGCCATGCCACCTCGTTTTACAAAGACCTGTGTGGAAAGGCTCCAGGGAACTTGATCCCTATTGATCCCATGTTATGGTCTGCGGGGGAAAAATTGTCTAATGAAGATAATGATTATCTAAAGAGAAAGTTCTCTGAAGCTGAAATTAAGCACGCCCTTTTTGATATGGAGACAAACAAAGCTGCGGGTACAGATGGTTTCCCTACAGATTTTTTTCAGAAATGTTGGGAGATCATTAAAAGAGATATTATGGCCATCTTTGAAGATTTTTTTCAAAACACACTTGATGTGAGCAGATTGAATTATGGAGTGTTAACCTTTTTACCTAAAACTAAAGATGCTGATAGGATTCAGCAGTTCAGACCTATATGCTTGTTGAATTGTATATATAAGCTCATTACTAAAGTCTTAACTCTAAGGTTGGAGCCTTACATGGACAAACTGATTAATAGATGTCAAAATGCCTTTATACCTGGGAGGAATATTATGGATGGCATTATGGCTCTTCATGAACCGGAAACCGGATGTTTGCCGAGTGCTAGGTGGTTTGCCGAGTGTAATCTTTCGGGCACTCGGTAAACAACTTTTTGCCGAGAGCTACGCCAAAAACACTCGGCAAAATAAAAGCACTCGGCAAACAAGAAACACCCGATTTTTCAAAGCATATTTGGAGCAGCAAATTAATTCAAATGAAAAAGTTTTTAACTACAAAGTTGTATAACTTTTCAAGATCTACAAATTTTATTTTGATCATTTCTTCATTCGACAAAGCGATATTAACGTTGTTCGCAAAATCTACATCTCTCATATAGTTTTATTTTGATCATTTCTTCATTCGAAAAAGCGATAGTAACGTTGTTGTTTTATAGATTAAAAACAATTTATTGTGAGTTAATATCAATTATTTTTAAAAATATTTAAATTAATTCATCAAAATTACTGAAATATCTAAAATATCCATTTATCAGTAACTTCTGATATTTTTTATATACCATAATTGTTTTCCTACCATGCGTGCACTTGTTCTCTGACAGTGCAATGGCATGGAATATCTGAAACGATGAAGCTCCCTAGCAACGAATAATTCTGGGAGCTACAAGACACCGAGTGAGTGCGTGAACAGAATGATACGTGCTACAGCTTTTGATGCAGAGAACCGAGAGATATATGAAAGATAGATTTATATACATGTCAGACATTTTAAGATTCAAAAGCTGTGTACTCTCCCACTATAAGCGACGTTTTTTATTTTTTAAAATCAACCTTTGACCATTCATTTTATTCAAAAATTTTGTAAAAATATTATTTATTTTATTGTGAAATGATTCATTATTAAAAATACTTTAAGTTTCATTTATTTATTTTTATTTTCATAAATTTTTTGAATACTACGAATAGTCAAATGTTGATTTGAAAAAAACAAAAACGTCATTTATATAGTAGGTCGGAGGGAGTACATGCTTACCGACAGTCTAAAACCACAGCTACATAAATATTTAATGAAACTCTTTTGAAAAGGTATCGGATTGCTGGAGCACATGAACCCCCGTACCTCTCATACCACATGTACGGTCACAACCTAACCATGTCGCTTTTGCAATTGGACAGGCTTTCAGAGGCATCATAGTATTGATAATTCATGACGCCGTGTAGATTGCAGGTTTCCCTCGATCACTTCGATAAAATCTTTTTAACGTAGATAGACAATTTGTGACATCCGTGTCTGCCTTTTCTATCCACTAGATTTTAACCGGAAAAGACGAGACGAATGTTTGTTTCTATGTTTCTTTAAACCAAGCAAATTTCAGATCGGAGAACTTCAGTGAAACTTGCAGTCAAAGTACTGAACTTTCGGGGAAAATAGAGTATGGAAGTATGAAGTAGATTTGTCAAAATGTGAAACTTTTGCCCAAATACAGAACTGAATCTAGCGAACTATTTCATGCCCAAGCTAATGATTAGAGTGCAGTCCAAGATATTTTGTTAAATCATATTGTGTTTAGGTAAAATAAATGAGAGTTAAAATGAACAAAACTGCAAGGATCAATGCACAATTAATGTGATCTTTTTAGATAATGGGAGGGTTCCATTAATCCAGCTTTGACCCTCAAGAATATTTCAACAGAGTTACAGCCATTATTTTACAATCACCGATTTGGCCATTATCAGACATTTACAATTGGCAGAATGGTAAAAAGACGAGCATATATACCCTCGACACGTTTATTATCAGAAGCATCTTCAAGAGGACATCTTCTGTGAGGATTTTTAATTGCCTTCAAAGGAACAAGTATAATGGCCTCCTTGCAGCATCCAAAATGGCAGACAAAGACAACAATAGTAGCCTGAGTGACCTGAAATTCAGCATCGAGAGGGGACACCAAGTGCCACTACCCACTAGTGTGATGACGAAATCACGCATGAGGTACTCCATTGTGGTGTAGAGTCGGTCGAACATAGCGGAGCAGATGTCCCAAAATCTCAGAATCAAGAGGGGACACCTGCATCCAAAGCCTACAATTTCAAGTCGATTGTGTGAATCCCAGCTAACGAGTGCATGCCGTACAAACACTAGGATCATTCATGTCTTATGGGCCGCAAGCCGGATCACTTACAGTGATGAGCAGTCAAGACTGGAGTGGATCTTGACCTGGCCCACTGCCGGCCAGATCAAACAATCTGCCGTCGGTCATGATTGCGTGAACAGGAGGACACCATTGTTGCCCCTAACCAGAAATCACTCCATGTTGGTCACAGGATCTGCATCGTAAGAACCAACCGATGGCATGCACCACAATCAGGACTCTCAAGCATGAGTATGTCGCCACATGCTACCCACGGAAAACACACATCTGCATGCATGGAGCATGCTACAGCCATGCCCCCGATCCAGATTATAGGTTAACCGAGTAACCGACCATTGTGAGCGTGTGACCAACTACGAGAAGCAACCAGCCAGACCCCCCACCCACACACACACACAACGCTGTGCATGGAGACGGATGCAGATCTGCCGCCAACATCGATATGTAGGCGCTGCCTCTATTTTCTGATAGAGGACCCATGGCCGTTGCGCCCCAAATCAAGGTGAAGGCATCAACAATGATATTGGATAGCATTGCCACGGTAATGCCACCTTGATTGGAGAGGATCTTAGTAAGTCAGGGGTTGTTGGGACATCGATGTAACCATACAGTCGCCGTACACCTAGGCGTGCCACTTGACCATCGGTCCCATGAGCAGGCCCGCTACAGGCATCCAGAATTCATCCCCCTCCGCATGCCCTCCACAGCATATCTTGGCGAGCCACGCGGGTTGTTCGGCAGTAGTACCGCAGGGGAAAAAGAGGAGTTGTTACGTTGTTGTTTTTTTTCAAACCGAACTTGAAGCTAGGGGTCTCAAAGACCAAGTGTGAAGCCATCCTGTTAGTTGAAGCTAGAATTCCAGCCTAACAGATAAATCAACAACGCCACTCAAACCTAGTGCCCAACCAACTTACTCCTACATATCACCAAAACCAATATTTCAAAATAATCTTTGCACGCTTCATTAAAAACACGCATCATATTAACAACTCCTGTACAATGAAGCAAGGCACACAATTCAGGAAGAAATAGTACTTATAGGGCATGTTTGGAAAGGAAAATTTAGTGATAAACACCCATGCCTATTCATTCATTCACATTGGACAGATCTCTTGAAAGATTCAATCAAATATGTCCTGCGGCATCAGCTGGAAGGCTCGTACAGTATCTCAGAAAAGTTATAAGTCTGGGGACCAGTGTAATATCTGGTGCTCAAGTTGGACAATCCTTCCTGTTTCTTATGCCATCAATTTATTTATCCATGCTATGCTGACAGGAAAAGGTGCTCTCTTTTTTTAACTAGAAAGGTGTTTGAAGAAGATTGGAAAATTTATGCTTCACGGCTAAGGCTGTGTGATTGTGTATGAAATTCAAAACTAATTCAACCATACGTTGATCAATGGACCATCTTCAACACCAACCCGATATCAAGAATAAGGAATGCTCCGAGGAAGTTTGTCTCCTAGCATAGCTTGATACCATGTGTCGAATGGAAGAACCTTCGCTCTGATATGCGTGCAAACAAGTACTCTCACCATCTCAAAATAAGTGATATTTTTTTAATTTTAAAAATCAATGTTTGACCATTCTTTTTATTAAAAAATATATGAAAATACAAAAACAAACAAATCATGCTTATAGTATTAACGGTCAACTTAGATGTTTGAAAATACATAATATTTTCATAATTTTTTAAATAAAATTAATGGTCAAGTTAGATGTTTGAAAATCTAGAATGTCACTTATTTTTGGGACGGAGGAAGTAATGCCGCTTAGATACTAACGGAGATCCTAACCTCTCTAGAGACATGCCACTGAGTAAATAAATCAGCAATGACAATATAGTTATCGGATCAACAATATATAAGTACGACAATGGGGAACTGCAACTTTCCTTGCTCCTAGCAGCATGTTCTTCGGAAAAGCAAACAAAAGGGCCCCAGTGCTTAAGATTTACAGCTTTGTATAGACCAGAGGAAGTACTTTTGATTGGTTCTATGAACACTGCCATTCCTCTTGGACTGCAAGTTTACTGATTAGTTCATCAACTACAGCCAGGGTGCATCTCTCTCTCTCTCTCTACCTATCTGTCTGTCTATCTATCTATCTATCTCTATCTCTCTCTGTGGATCTATTTGATCTCAGGGCTGAACCTGGAAACCATAGCCGGAAGTACGCCTCTTTGGTTCTTCCGGGCCACGCATTGCATTTGAACAATTGCTGATCAGTTCTTGTTAGTAGGAAGCGATTTCTGAATTGGCCATGCATCTTTTGTGCCGTACTCATGCATCAACCATACGGTCTGAGACATAAATTACGCTTTTACTGACACCTATCTATATGTTTGTTTCGAATTGATATGCAGGTTTAGCTATCTCTATTCTCTAGACTGTGAGCTGAGAGTACAACCGAAACTGCCTCAATGACGGCTGTCCAGCAGGAAGCATCTCCCAATTCTAGCACCCAGGATGAGTCCCAACAGCAGCAGCATCAGGAGGATGCCGACGTGGTAGTGGGTACTGCTCGGGCTGCGGCAGAGAGCTCTAACGATCCCGTGAATGGCAGGCCGCTGCCGACCAAGACCACATTGGCAGGCGGGCCATGGAGGACGGGGCTACACCTTTTCTTCATGAACGTGAAGGACGTCTTCAAGCTTGACGCTCTCGGGTCCAAGGTGCTGCGCATCGCAGTCCCGGCCTCGCTTGCTCTGATGGCCGACCCAATCGCCTCGCTTATCGACACAGCGTTCATCGGCAGGCTTGGATCTGTAGAGGTCGCTGCCGTGGGCGTATCCATTGCCCTGTTCAATCAGATCATGAAGGTGTGCATCTACCCACTTGTCAGCATCACGACCTTGAGAAGCATCCAGGGGGAAAATAATGGTGATTCTGGCTCGGGACACACCAAATGCTACTATCGAAAGAGTTGTTTCGGCAGTGGAGGAGTTTGCAGCAACGACAAGGCCAAGTTTGTGCCATCCGTCACGTCAGCGCTGATTGTCGGTGCAATCCTAGGGGTGCTCCAGGCCATCTTCCTAATTGCTGCTCGGAATCCGCTGCTCAGAGTCATAGGTGTCAAACCTGTCGATCATTACTGTACAAAACCAGCATCCAATCTAGACCTTCTTGTAGGTTTTCACCTGACCCTTACTTTCTTCTTATTAATTTCAGAGCGCGCCGATGTTGAGTCCTGCGGTGCGCTACCTCGTGGTGAGATCGCTTGGTGCCCCGGCCGTGCTACTGTCACTCGCCATGCAAGGAGCGTTCAGAGGCTTCAAGGACACCAAGACACCCTTGTATGCCACTTAGCACTGCAATCCATCCATAGATTCATTTCCTGTGATGCCAGGCTAGACGTTGACACTGATAGAATCTAGACCTTCTTGTAGGTTTTCACCTGACCCTTACTTTCTTCTTATTAATTTCAGAGCTCGCCGATGTTGAGTCCTGCGGCTCGTGGTGAGATCGCTTGGTGCCCCGGCCGTGCTACTGTCACTCGCCATGCAAGGAGCTTTCAGAGGCTTCAAGGACACCAAGACACCCTTGTATGCCACTTAGCACTGCAATCCATCCATAGATTCATTTCTTGTGATTCCAGGCTAGACGATGACACTGATAGCATGTTTTATTTGTTCAATCAGTGGCTGGTGACCTTCTGAATGTTGCACTGGATCCAATCTTTATTTTTGCTTGCCGGATGGGTGTTGTCGGCGCTGCCTTTGCCCATGTCATCTCCCAGTAAGTTGATTTACTTTAATACATTCCTTCTGAAGAAAAGATTTACTTCACGACGAACCAGCAGAAATAGTATTCGATTCTTCGGTATATCTGGTGACCTATCGACAAGTAAATGATCCTTTGGATGCTTGTTTTGCAGATACCTGATAATGCTACTGCTGCTGTTCAAGCTTGTGAAGAAGGTTAACATCATCCCGCCCAGCATAAAATGCCTGAACTTCCAGCGTTTCCTTGGATGCGGTGAGTATTTACACGTATGCACATTAAGTTTCAGAATAGGGCGCTAATTTTGGTGGTGCCGGATTTCTTCTACTCGGGCGAGTGGTTGCCTGTTGGTAAGAATCACTGGATCGCACACCCTGTTCAAGTGGCTAGCCTATACGAAGTTCAGAACAGAGACAGAGGAAGGAATTCTTCTACTCGGGCGAGTGGTTGCCTGTTGGTAAGAATCACTGGATCGCACACCCTTGTTCAAGTGGCTAGCCTATACGAAGTTCAGAACAGAGACAGAGGAAGGAAAACAGAGGAAGCTGAGCGCTGAACGAGCTCTTTTCTCTGATTCAGTTTTAGTACTCGAATGATTATAAAGCCTGCTCTTTACAGCAGTTTAACACAATTTTGATCCACTAATCTAGGAGATAAACCCGTGCCCCACTGCACGTTTATTCTAACTTGACTCACACGCACTCTTGCATGTAGCTTGATGCATGACGCGCTCTCCACAACCTGATCCTGCATGCTCCTTCAGACTCTTTCTTCCTGCAGCTCTGTCAAACAGACTCCACTGTGCCACCAGGATTAAGTCCAACACACTCCCCCCTAATCCTGATGTGGCTCGAGATTACAAACACCCAACAGATGCCGCATTGTTCCCAGCTTTCCTACTGACAATGCCTTCGTCAGAGCATCTGCTCTTTGTTCTTCAGAGCGAATGAATTCTACAACAATCTGCCCATCCTGAACACACTCACGAATGAAATGATACCTGGTACGAATATGCTTGCATCGTCAATGAAACACTGCATTTTTCATCAATGCGATGGCAGATTTGTTGTCGACGAATAGCCTAACCAGCATGGGTTGCTTCCCGGTCAGCTCTCCTAGCAAACTCCTCAGCCACAGCGCTTGGTATGCCACCGCTGTTGCTACCATGTACTCAGCTTCACATGATGATAAAGCTACTGTCCTCTGTTTTTGCGAGTTCCATGAGATCAAGATGTCATTGATATAAAACGCCATACCTCCTGTGCTCTTGCTGTCATTCATATCACCGGCTAAATCACTATCAGAATACCCAGTGATTGTCATCTCACTATTTCCTCTAGAATATACCAGTCCATAGTGTAGTGTCCCCTTCAAATACCTCAAGATTTGCTTCAATGCTCTCTGATGAAGTTCTGTTGGTCTCTCCATAAATCTACTTGCCACTCCAACAGCAAATGCAAGATCTGGCCTAGTATGAAGAAGATATCTTAAACATCCAATCTTCCGTCGATATTCAGTGATGTCAATGGATTCACCGTCAGGGTCTTTGTGTAGCTGCAGTTTCGGCTCCATGGGAACTCTCACTGGATTGCATTCAGTCATCCCAAACTGATCAAGCACCTTCCTGGCGTAAGCACTCTGCTTTAAAGTGATTCCTCCTCCCTGCTGCTCCACCTTAATGCCAAGATAGTAACTTAACAGTCCAAGATCAGTCATCTCGAATTCAGTTAACATCTGATGCTTGAATTCAACAATCATCTCCGGATTAGCAGCAGTCACAATCAAATCATCAACGTACACACCAATGAGGATCTTCTTCTGATCTTCTCCCTTCAAGTATACTGCTTGTTCTTGTGTGCACCTAGTGAACCCGAGACTCTTCAAGCTCCTGTCCAGTCTCATGTTCCAAGCCCTTGGTGCTTGTCGCAAACCATACAGGGCTTTCTTCAGTTTCAGCATCATGTGCTCCTTGTTCTTCTCTATGAACCCCTCTGGTTGAGCAACATAAACCTCTTCTTCTAGTTCTCCATGAAGGAATGCTGATTTAACATCAAGGTGATGCCCTTCCCAACCAAAATTTGCAGCTAAAGTCAGTATCATTCGCACAGTGTCAAGCCTTGCCACTGGTGCAAACACTTCATCATAATCAATGCCCTGCTTTTGAACATAACCTTTAGCTACTAACCTCGCTTTGTGCTTAACCACAGCACCAGATGAATCTTTCTTTAGCTTGTATGCCCACTTGAGTCCAATTGGTTTGTGTCCAGCCGGCAGCTCGATCAGTGTCCAAGTTGAATTCTTCACAATGGACTTGATCTCCTTTTTCATGGCTTCATCCAAGACAGGTTGCCCTGCAGCTTCACAAAAACATGTTGGTTCCTCTGCTTCAGCCAACAATGCTTCATCTTCTATGTCGTCATATGCCAGTTCCACTACTGGTGCCTCCTGCATAATGTCAGCGAGGAGCCTATACCGAACAGGCCCGTCAGTAGTACTCCCATCGCTGGATGAAGATGGCAACACGCTGCTTGGAGTAGCTGCTTGATCATGTGATGGTGATGCACTTTCCAGCCCTCCTACTGGAGTGTTAGGCACAGGTGATGCTGGTGCCACTGTGCTTGCTGCAGTGGGCAACACCGGTGAGGAACTTGCTGGCGACGCTGGCACAGCATCATGCACCATCACGGGTGCCTGCCCTCTTGCCAACGCCACGGGATGTATCGTCGGCTCAGCGTAGAAATCCACATCAACAATGAAGTCGGCATGATCTCCATCTCCTGCACACCATTTCCACTCGAGATTTTCTTCAAATACAACATCACGACTTACAACTAGTTTGCCGCAATGAGGATCAAACATGCGATGTGCCTTGCAGCCATCCTCGACCCCAAGGTACACCATCTGACGGCTTCTATCATCGAGTTTCTTCATATGTGGCGCGACCAGCTTGACGTGCCCCACACACCCAAACACCCGTAGATGGCCCAGGTGCAGTTTCCTGCCATGCCATCCTTCATATGGGGTGTGCTCCCCCATGCCTTCGTCGGCAGACGGTTCAGCAGATACACTGCATGCCGCACTGCCTCACCCCAAAATTTTCCTGGCAGACTCATGCTCTTGAGCAGTGATCTTGCCATTGCCATGACAGTCCTGTTTCTTCGCTCCACCACGCCGTTATGCTGCGGTGTATATTGGGCGGTGTAGTGTCTCTTGATTCCTGCTGTCTTGCATAAATCATTGAACTCAGCTGACAAGAATTCGCCTCCACGATCTGTCTAGAGTGTCTTGACGCGACGATCACAGACATTTTCAGCTTCTGCCTTGAATGTCTTGAAGGTTGCACACGCCTGATCCTTTGTCTTCATGGTATAAACCCACATCCACCGTGAGAAGTCATCAACAATTAGCATAAAATACTTGTTACCGGCGAGTGTTGCTGGCGTAATCGGACCACATAGATCAGCATGCAGCAACTCAAGCGGCTCCTCCGCTTTGTACTCTGCCATCAATGGGAACTGATTCCTAATGCTTGCCTGCTAGACACCCGTGGCACAGCTGGTCAGGGTGCCTGATCAGCGGTACTCCCACAACCATCTTTTTCTCAGACAACTTCTTGAGGGTTTGAAAATTGACATGGCCCAGGCGTGCATGCCAGAGCCATGCCGGGTCATCTAGTTTTGCCAACAGACAAGCTGGACTCGCCTGCTGTATTTCAATGCGATACAAGCGATTCGGTGAACGCTTTACCTTCATAATTAGCCGCAGAGGATCTTTCTCGAACACCTCGAGTTCATCTTTATCTATCACCACTTTGTGACCAATCTCAGTGAGCTGTCCAAGACTCATGAGATTATTGCGTAGCTTTGGAATGTAATATACTTCCTGCAGCAACCATTGATCTCCATTTTTGCAAGCAAATAGGATTGACCCTTTTCCCATAATTTCTACTGCAGAACTTTCTCCAAATCTTACCATACCGGTGACTTGTTCATCAAGTTCTCGAAATTTAGACATGTCTCCAGTCATGTGATTGCTAGTCCCATTATCTAGGTACCAGACATCACCAGAAGCAGTACCTCCTCCCGTCAAATGCAGCTCTGGCTGAACCTTCTCTTCATTTAAAATAAAGATGTTGCCAAGCTCCTGCTGTACCAGATGCAGCAATGAAACTTCCTCTGTTTCTGCTAGCATCAACGCTGGCTCCTTGTCATCAGCAGCTAGATTTGCTTCTTCTTTCTTCGGATTCTTGCATTCACTTGTGTAGTGCCCATACTTCTCACAGTTGAAGCACTGAATGTGGCTCTTGTCGCGCTGCTTACTGCCAGAGTTACCAGAGCCCCCCTTGGATGGCGTCTCGCCACGGCCACCACGGCCACGGCCTCTACCGCGGCCTCGGCCACTCCGGACACGACCACCTCCGTCAGACCAGCGGCCCTTTCCTGAAGACTCAACCGTCTCCTTCTTTTGCCGCGCTTCCCACTCCGCACGAGTGAGGAGCAATTGCCCAACGCCGCCTCCACTAGACGAACGGCGTGTGCGCTCATCATATGCTTTCAGCCGGTCTACTGCCTCCTCGAATGTTATGGTGCTGAGATCACAGAATTGTTCCATCCCTGCGACGCAGTGGATGAAGCGATCCGGCACCGAGTCGAGCAGTTTCTTCACCTGCGCTGAATTCTCCAGGGATCCGCCAAGGTTGGCATACCGGATCGACATTGCCGAGATCCTCCCGGCAAGTTGATCAAGAGTCTCTCCCTCTTTCATACGCACAGCATCAAATTTTGCAACCAATGTCTGCAGCTGTGCCTGCTTGACACGTTCAGCACCAAGAAATCTCTGCTTTAGACTGTCCCATACCTCCTTTGAGGTTTTCTTCCTCGCCACCTGCAGGACGAGATCCTCTGGAAGGGCCTGAAGAAGGTAACTTCTTATCCATCTTCGTGTCGACAGTCGTCCTGACCGGCTCGATCACCTCCCATATCTTCTCCGCTTCCAGAATGGCCTGCACTCGAATCACCCAGGTCGTGTAGTTTGTCGCCGTCCACTGCGGCAACTGGAACGGCATTCCGCAGCCGTCACGTGCAGTAGCTCCTTTGGGCACGAATGAAATTGAATTGAACTAGGGATACTTGGGCATGCAACTCCGCCTCTAGATACCAGATGTTGGTAAGAATCACTGGATCGCACACCCTTGTTCAAGTGGCTAGCCTATACGAAGTTCAGAACAGAGACAGAGGAAGGAAAACAGAGGAAGCTGAGCGCTGAACGAGCTCTTTTCTCTGATTCAGTTTCAGTACTCGAATAATTACAAAGCCTGCTCTTTACAGGAGTTTAACACAATTCTGATTCACTAATCTAGGAGATAAACCCATGCCACACTGCATGTTTATTTTAACTTGACTCACACGCACTCTTGCATGTAGCTTGATGCACGACGCGTTCTCCGCAACCTGATCCTGCATGCTCCTTCACACTCGTTCTTCCTGCAGCTCCGTCAAACAGACTCCAACGTGCCACCAGGATTAAGTCCAACATTGCCGTGACGTTCTGTGTAACGCTGGCCGCTTCATTGGCGGCTCAGCATGGAACAACTGTAATGGCTGCATTCCAGATCTTCTCTCAGGTGAGCTGCTAGATCGTTAACTCCATGCATGTGCACCATTAAAATTTAAGAGTTTGAAGCACTAAATCACACTTCGCACTATACTTTTTAGGATGAATTATCTCAAACTAATACGAGAAATTTCTCATTGGCAATTTGAACAAGCATTAATTGACACAACTGTTTGCCGCATATTTTTCAGGCGATTCTTGCCGGTGCATTTGCCAAGGAGGACCATGACAAGGTGGTCACCGCCACTGCCCGTGTCTTGCAGCACGGCCTCATCTTGGGAGTAGCTCTCACTGTCATCGTCAGTGTTGGGCTACGGTTTGGAGCCACTGTTTTTTACCACAGATGCTGCTGTCATCAAAACCATTCATCAAGGGATCCCGGTAAAATAACTTTGAAATTGCAAGGTTCTGAAATTTCAGTGTCACTTGTTCCGCGTTTTCTAGTATCGACGAGACCATAAAAATCCAGGTCGCCTGGTCTTATTCGGTCTGAACACCTTGTGCTCATCTATATGTACGTACTCAGTTTATTGCAGGAACACAGACGATAAACACCCTAGCATTCGTGTTCGACGGCATCAACTTTTGAGCATCAGACTACACGTTCTCAGCTTCTTCCATGGCACGCATCCTGCTCATCAGTCACCTCTATATCTAATTTTAACCAGCAATCCTTCCAAGTTCCAACTCGGGATCATCTCTAAAACTGCTGTCCCGTAAATGCTTCTGTTCATTGCGGGTCGGCGTCGCTGCCGTGAGCATACCATCCCTGATACTGCTCTCATCGCATGGCGGGTTCGTCGGCATCTGGATCGCGCTCACCATCTACATGAGCGTCAGAACCATAGCAAGCACTTGGCGGTGTGTATACTGTATAACAGATCAAACACCCTTCTTGTTTATTGGTTGCTGGTCCAAGTCTTTTTCTGTTGACTGCTGATGCAGGATGGGAGCAGCCAGGGAGCCGTGGAGGTTTCTCAGGCAGTGAGTGGGTTTGGCAGCGGTCGACTTATTTTCGACGAACTACCACATCCATAGAGTATACTATGAGATCAATGTAATAATATTATTAATAATATACCAGGCATACATTCTCTTTTTGTAATACACAAGCATTATTATTATTATTATTATTATTATTATTATTATTATTATGTTGTTTCATGAGAAAATGAGGATGATAAATGAATCAAAGCCAGGAGATGGCGCTCCCTCCATGATTACTTGAAAATAATTGTTTCACCAACTGAATCAAGCGGACCATATGTACGTGCTAGAGTTGGAGAGAGCGTGAGAATCTTGATGCAAGTGGGCATGCTGAAGAACCCACATCTAGTTCAATTTTTACGGATAACCTATAAATACTCACAAAATTTAAATTAGATGCATGTGGTCCTTGTGGGATACCCACTTGCATCTCTACTCCTACATGACATAGGCTACGCCGTGTCGAGTTTCAGACCATTCTCGGTACCTTCCTAACCAAGTTAGGCCACGATGGCAAATTGCTTTAACTATTGTTGATCGAATGATCCCATCGGCTCTTATCCAATATGCCAACGAGGTGCTCATATTTTTCTTTTTTTGGAGATAACTCAAGATCCATTGTCTGAGTCTCACTGAAATAAGATATATATTTGCTCCATTTGCTAGCTTTTTTGAACATGATGTGTCCTTTGCTCTACTCCAAGATTTATATACTCCATCCGCTTCTAAATTTTTGTCACTGTTGACTTATAGCATCAACTTTGATTACTCATCTTATTCAAATTTTTTTAATAAATATCATATATTTTGTTATAATTTGCATTACCACGAGTTATTTGAATCATGTCTTTAAATTTTTCAACATTTGAATTTTAATTTTTCACATTTAAAGTAATATTTTGAATAAGATGAATGATCAAAGATGATATTAGAAGTTAACAGCGGCAACAATTTAAGAATAGAGGGAGTATATTGTTATCCTCTACTATCTTCTACTGCAAGTCTGCAATATATGCAGCAACATGCAGTGCAACCTTTGCTTCACATATTGTGAGCCATTTATTAGGCAGAAAAATTGTTAGCTTCTTGTAAGTATCAAAGTTACTAGTATTTGGTAATGAGCAGCTAATAAAGTCATTTTCTATAAAAATTTTTTTGCAGGTATCAGTCATTAATGACCAGCTAAAAAGAGGCATTTCAACGAGATATAGAAAATTGATGTTTTCATACTTGATGGCATACGCCACTGTTTGGTAAGAATCTTTGTGTAGAACATGACCTATTCTTGATGTTGTTACAAATCTAGTTAATCCGAAAAGTGATGCCCTTGACTACACTATAATATTAGAGCTCGACATGCATGAAAGCGACTGATGATAAATATAGTGTTCCTTAGATGATTACTACTAAATGTCATGTCATGAAAGGTGTAGCTAGGGTGTATTTGTAGTGTCATATCACCTACTCTAGGCTATTTGGAAAGACCACAGGAATATTTCCAAGTCGTAACATAATTTTACCCATTTAGACGTTGTCATATGGTGAAAGCTAACCCAACATGGGATCCAACTAGGGGTGCAAGTTGGGTACCCAATGCGTAGTTGTGGGTCAACAACTTAGTATATTTGTGTGATGAATTTATGAAGGTGTGATGAATTCTTAGTTCATTTGGAATAATTTTTGGGTCATGGACCGACCCATAAAATAAAAAAGTTTCATCCCTAGATCCATCAGGTTCCACGCAGGTGTCTACTCTTCTATAATCTCTAATGCATTTTTATGAGATTTTTTTCCCTAGCATCTACAATTGGAGGCTACCTCATTCACATATCTTTAATTACCTTCCATCTATGTATATCTTTGTAACATCCCTCATGTTCCGAATCACAAAATTCAATTTGAACTAGAATTCAAATAACCGAAGTCATTAGAAATTCAAATTGAGGTGAATTTAAAAAAATTCAAAATAATATCTAAAACAATTCTTAATTGTCAATGATCACAAGGTTCAGAAAGTATATAGGGAATTTTGTAAAAATTTAAAACCAAAAATGTAAGTCCCCAAATATTTTAATTCCTCAAAAATCAGTCATCTGCCTTTCGAATTTCCTAGAATTAAATCCGCTGTGAATTTGAAGATGCTCCAAAAAGGAAAGTTGTTCCTCATAAAATGTTCTTCAGCCCTGCAAAGTTTGAAATTCATCCGAGCTTGGGACCTGAAGTTTTTGAGACAAAAACAGTAAGCTGCCAGAAA
This sequence comes from Zoysia japonica, assembly GCA_001602275.1. NCBI lineage: Eukaryota > Viridiplantae > Streptophyta > Magnoliopsida > Poales > Poaceae > Zoysia > Zoysia japonica. The sequence continues at coordinate 3,371,163 of BCLF01000006.1, read as the reverse complement.
ATCCGAAAAAAAAATCAAAAATCAGAAAATTGAAAAAATTCGCGGGCCCCGCCTGTCGGCCACTGCTCTTCTTCTCCTCCTTCCCCCGCTGCTCGTGGACAGCGCGCACCGCGCGTGGCGCGCATGCACAGTGGCCACGTCGCCGCGCGCCCGATAGTACCCAGCTGGCGCTCGCTCCTTCCCTCACTTCCTTATCCCGGCCGAGCTTCTCGTTCCCTCCCTCACTCTCTCTTTCACTCTCTCGGCCGCCCCCATCGCCGCCGTGGGCGAACACCACCGAAGCCGCCCCGGCCCCTCCATGCTTGCGAGCAGCGGCACCCCTTCGTCCTCCAGCAAACCACAAGCTCACCTCCACTCTCCCTCCTTCAATCCCCAAATTTCGGAGTCTTTCCAAAGCTCGAGCTTCGGAGCCGCCGGCGCCATTCCTCCAAATCGAGCCCTCTCCGGTGAGCCTCGGCCCGTTTCAACGCGGCCAAACCCCCTCCACCTCCTACCGCTCCTTCGGCCGAGCTTCTCCGTAAGAATTTTGGGCCTGTGGTGCAGGAATCGCAGAGCTCCTCGCCATCGGCCACCGGAACCGCGCACCTCACCGTCGACGACCCACTTCCGGCCATTGTCGTCGACGACAACCTCCTTGCTGCTCTTCTCCTCGCCTTGGTGAAGCTCCCAGAGCGAACGGTTTCCAGTTTCGTGCACCAGAGAGTCATCGCGACCTCGCTGAACTCTCCTCCGCGCCGCCGCACGCCGTCACCCTAGTTCCGGTGAGCTAGTGACCACGACTACCTTTCCAGAAAACTTCCCGCGCGGCGGTGGTCCTTTTCGGACTAGTCCCCGGGCTCGCGACCGTCGGGGACGACGCGCCGGCGAGCGCCGTCGCGAACCGACCGTCGCCCCTCCATGGCCGGTGACCGAGCTCGCCTCGGATCCGATGCGGCTATTGCCGGATCCTGTGCGGCCAGCCGTGCAGCCTCCTGTGTGGGTTATCTCCACAGGCCGCCACGTGGCCCGTGTGTGGGGTTAAGTTTATTTCTATTCCGGAAATTCTTTTTTAATACGCAAAAATTCGATAAAATTTGTAAAATTCACAGAAAATTCATACTAGTTCGGAAAAATATGAAACCAATTTTGTTAGACTTCTAAATTCGTAAAATATTTATTAAAAATAATAAACAAAAGTAATTAATGGTTTTAATAATGTTTAATTGCAGAAATTTGGTTAATTCATGTTTAATTCTTAATTAATTATGCGTGCACTTTAAATTATTAAAAATTTGCTTAATTGTCCCTTAGGGTATTAAAGAACATTATAAAAATGCTTTAGGCTAATTTATTCAGTAATTATTTTTTTATAATGAATTTATCTCTGTTTTCTATGCAGTTAATTCATAGTACTTAGAATAATTGCTAATAATTAACCAAATTTGGTTCTAAATTATATTTACTAAATCTTGACCTATTAAAATTTGTTAGAGTCCAAAAACATTATTGAGTAGTATTAAATTAGTTTGTTTAACCAAATTAAGTAAATTGCTTTAGTAATTAACTAAATTATTTATACTAATTTTGGTTATATTACTCAAAGTAGTTAATTAAACGCTATTGATATTTTTACCCTACTGGTTTAAAATGATTAACTACCTAAAAATGTAGTATCCACTCCCTCTAGTAATAAAAAGGTTATAAATAAAATTGTTTTGCTGTTTGTTTTTGTTTTGGCATTGCATAGCATGCATATTTATTTTGTCGTTGTTTCATTGTTTAGTGAGCAACGTACTCGAGAGTGACGTGGGTGCTCCAGAGGGTGAAGTACCTGTGGATAGTTTTACTGAGGAGACTTCAACATCGCAAGGCAAGCATCATACATGTTGATCCTTATTTTATATAAATTATGAAATGAATTAGTGTTTTATTAATGTTGTTGTCAGGCAATAGGATAAGTGTGGTTATGTGGGAATCTGAATATTACCCCTCCTTGGAGTCTTAGGTATATAGATTGGATTGGTAGTTTTAGATCCGGTGTGTCTTGCTTAGCCATGTCTAGACCGATAGAAGTCGAATCGGTGGAAGGTCACCAAATTTTCGCAGGTATAGGGTCTTTATTCAACTTGTTACCCATATAGTTGGTCTAAACTTGAAGATGACGAAGTGGAGACCGGACAGAGAAGTATAGGTTGGCAGCAGGAAAGGAGTCCTGTGTCCGGTAGCCCTGTCTGTGTCGGTTAAGGACCGATCGTTGTTAATTATTGGCCTAAGCACTTTTCGTTCATACCACATGTCGAATATAATGGTAAGACAAACCGAATATCTCATTTACATACCAACGTTTGGCCTATGACGGCATGTCTTGATTGACACGCACGAGTGACCGCTGGGCTCCCCCGAGACACGAGACCGGTTCTCCCTGACATGTCGATTGTCTAACCGTTCGGGAATGGATGAGAGAAATGTTGACATGAGTACTCTCTTATGCGACGTCGCAAGTTGCATAAGCTGGATGGTCCTCAAGTCGTGTGGGTACAGTTGAACTCCCCTGCAGGGTGTATAATCGGTTCGGATCGCCGCGGTCTCGGTTATGACCAAGCTTGGTGTCTATTGATTTTCATCGTAGTTAACAACTTCACTTCTTTAGTCAATGATGGTAAAGTTATGGGATATATTGGAGATGTATTGTTGACACATCTCTTATTACGATTTTGTATAATTATCTAATTGCTTGAGTTTAGTAATTAGTTGCCCATAAGTCTTTACTTTATGCTTCGCTTTTAAATTAGTAATATCGACTGCTTTTTCGCAGTTAAGAGTTCTATTGCATTATTATCCTTGCTAATGCCTCATACATGATCTTTGGAGTTAGGATGTACGTCCCACGAGTAAGTCTTGCTGAGTACCTTCGTACTCACGTTTGCAATGTTGAAGTTTTGCAGGTGAGGATGATTTGGTTTTTGGCTATTTCTTTCCTGCCGATGTTGGTGAAAGGGATGAATAGTCTGTGTTCTTCCTTTGCGTGACGGTGGTGTTCGTGGGCTGAGCACACTATCTTTCGGTTTGTTTTAAAATGTTTTCCGCTGTGTAGTACTCTCCCTCATGTAGAACCTAAATGAAAACTTAGTACTTGTTTAATTTTGTGTTAAGAAGTTTGAGAGCTAAAACTTCAACCCTGCTGCTCTCATTCTTGTTCCAATTAGAAACTTTTACTTAAGGTTTATAATAACTTATATGTATGTATGTGAGATCCCTATGTGATGTGTACAACGTTGAATATCGATATGCCATTGTCCTGGGCAGTGTTTGGAAGCATATCGGAGGACTACCAGAGTTGATTTCTTGTTAGTTGAATGGAGCTTGAGTTTGGTTTGAATACCAAGCTAATTCGATTAATTGGAACTCAACTTGAACGGTTTCTCACAATCTTCAGCTCTAATTCTGCGGGTTCTGCCTTTGAGCGAATAACTGTAAACCTTCATGCACACTAGCTAGCTTGACCAAAGAAGACCCTAGAACTAACTCCAAACAAAACTCTATATTACCTAATTTTTTTTACGAAATTCTTATAAGTTTTATAGATTGTTTTTTAAATGTTATGAAAAAAATGCAATAGTTTTTAGGTATTCTCGATTTCTTTTGAATACGTCACCCTATAGTGGCTCTTGTTTGCACAAGTTCAACCCCACGGTTGAGCTATCATTATCACTCGCTTGTTTGACAAAGAAAGTCTGCTATAGGTATGTAGGAAGTAATAGGAAAATTAAGGCCTAATTTTTTAGCACTGGGAAAATAAACTATACTCAAAGAAATCCCATTGGTGCCATGTGGTTGCGCTTGGATCTTGCACTCGCTATGGTTATGACAGTTCATTTTGTTTTGTAGTACGATATCTTAGACTAGAGAAAAAATTATCATTTTATTGACTACGAAAAAATATAAATTTTTAGTGCTGATCTTGATTGAAGGGCTATTAACGAATGATAGAACGCACCCCGGTTGTCAATAGACTAAACATTACCAACTTCCCACTTTTAAAATGCATGATACTATTGACTTTTGTTAATCTTCCTATAACTAATCGTGCCAACATCCTATTCCGTTCGCCGACACGTGGGATCCACCACACCACGTTTCACCCACCTGCTCAACTCCTGTAATCTGAAAAAAAAAACTGCCGGCAAGGCTTCTCAAAAATCTGCAGGCTGAAGGTTTCAGATTTCGTACGAGCCACGGAAGCCGGGTTTGATCGGTTTTTGTAAAAATCGTGAAAACCGAATAAAAACCGTTGGAAACTCTACAAATGCAAAAAGTATAAAGTCTAATTTACTCCTCTCAAATATTGCCAAAGTTTAAATAACCTTTAAATTATGTTTTGGTTTACTTTATCTCATGAAAACATTATTTTGAGTCAATTTACCTCTTATCTATTTTTTCTTTTTTTTTCTTAATACGGAAGCATAATCTTAAAATCAAACTTTACGAGATCATAAATCAAATCATAACACATGTTAAAAAAATGTTTATAATTTTTATCATCATTATTATAGGTAAATACATGTAATAGTAAATTAATATTTGGGATACAAAACAATATGCAAAATCGTAAAATCCCACTTTGGAATAAAGATACAAGTTGCACAATTTTTGGAAATGTGGAACTGAGCTCTAAAACAATTTAAAATGGTTCAAACAATATTTTCAAATTTCATTTAGAATTCAAATTTCAAATATAAGTTCAAAACTTTTAAAAGAAATATTGTGAAGAAAAATATTCTCTTGAATGGTCCTGCAAAGAATTGAATTTTTGAAAACTTTGTAAAAGTTTATTCAAAATTTAAATGGCCCAAATAAATCATTTCTCTCAAAATGATTACCTGTTTTCAAAATTTTATAGAATAAACTTTGTTTGGAATTTGAACTTGGGCCCAAAATAAAAGTTGTTCCTCTCAAAAAGTTTTAGCTCTCTGCAAAGTTTCAAAATTTTCGGAGCTCGGGAAGTATAGGTTTCAAAACAAATCAGCAAGCAGTGCAGAAAAATCAGAGAATAAAAAGGAGCAACGGGACCCACCTGTCATTTGCTTCACCGCTTCTTTCCTCCGGCGGACAGCGCCGAGGGCCAGCTGCAGCGCGCGCGCCTTCTTCGCTCCGCATGCACGCCACGCGCCCGGACGCGCGCCCTCGCGTGGACATGGCAAGGACCCCGTGTCCAAAGCCCTCCCGGCCGAGTTCCTTCCTTCTCTCTCGTTCTCTCTTACGAGCGCCATTCCCATCTCTGTACCGCCATTGTCGGGGAGCTCCGGCCGAGCTGCTCCGGCCTTCAACCCGCTGCGAGGAGCTGCGCCTCACCTCTCTCAAGCTCACCTCAAACTCACCAACTCACTCCTCTCACTCAACCGCAACAAACTTTCGTTTTCCCCAAATCAAAAGAGTTCAAGAACCGCCGCGTCTCCTCCGATTTCGCGAGCATCGGTGAGTTTCACCACAATTCCTTCTGCACTTGATCTCTACCCTCGATGGTGCATCTTTTGGGCCTACTAACCGACCAAATACTCAAGCTTTGGCGCAGGATTTTGAGTTCTCTCGCCGCCATTCTTCGGGAACACGTCCACCCCGCCGACAACAGCCCTACCTAGCCGTTTCCCACGACGACAACCTCTGTGCCGGCCTTCTCCGTGACTCAGTGAAGCTGTGGGTGCAAGTTGAAGGGAGTTTGGGCAAGTTTTGGAGGAGCACGCCGTCGTCGAACCTCGCACAGAGCCGCTCCTCGCCGTCGGCCGTGTTTCGGTGAGCATCTCTAGCCGGTGACCGCACCCTCAAGTTTCCCTCATCGCGATGATCAGTTTTGTGCTGCTCATTTTAAGTTTTGCCGCCGAAAGCCGCACTCCGGCGATGCGTCGCCTCGTCGGCCGCCGGGCCACCAAGGCCGGGCGCCTGACCCGGCTTCCCCGCGCGTGCT
>BCLF01000006.1:3290565-3348552 GCA_001602275.1 Zoysia japonica | reverse complement strand
TCGCCTCCCTCCTCCTCGGCCGCCGCGGCGGCGACAACCCCCGCCCCGGCGCGGCCCCCGCCGCCAAGGCGCACCTGGAGCGCGCGCTGCTCCTCCTCTCCCCGCTGCCCTCCGCGCCGCCGCGGCTCAAGCTGATGGCCCACTCCCTGCTCGCCGGAGCCTACGCGGTCCTCGGCGCCGTTCCGTCGCAGAAGCACGTGCTCCGTCGGGGGCTCGGCCTTCTCGCTTCTGCCGCCGCTTCGGGGCTCCTCCAGCGCGGGCCGGCGCTGCTCTGGACCTGCAATTTCCAGGCGCAGCTCGCGTCCGCGCTCACCATCGACGGGGACGCCCCATCCGCGCTCTCGGCGCTATCTGTCGGAGCCGCCGCTGCCGCTGACCTCGGGAGCCCCCAGCTTCAGCTCTTCTTCGCGGCCACGGAGCTCCACGTCAACCTCCTCTGCTGGGAGGACAGCACCGCCGTAGAGGCCGCCGTTTCGCGTGCTACACAGCTTTGGGACATGCTCCCGGTCGACCAGGTACCTATCCCTGATTAGAACTTCTTTATCAATCCTGGATTAAAGTTCGTTTCCAGTGATTGGTTGCCTGAACTAGTAGCCTACAAATGCATTCTGATGACATCCGTTGCTGATATGGCCGCAGAAGGAGCACTGGGTTGGGCTCTTCTTCTACGTGGAGCTGCTTCATTCGTTTTACCTACTCCGGATCTGCGACTACAAGTCTGCATCTCAGCGTGTCGAGCGACTTGATGCAGCTGTGAAAGGTGAGATGCAGAGGGGCCGGCGTGTTAAAGAGCTTGCTAATGAGCTCACTTCAGTGGAGAGGACGCTAGGGCAGATCGGGCTGAAGGAACGGGAGAGGTCAGCACTGGCGCACAAGCAAAGGCAGCTGAAGGCTCAGTTGCACACGTTGTGTGGCTATGACTCATTGAATGATGTATTGGATTATGGGGATAAGTTGCTCTTGGCACCACCGCCATTGCATGGGGAGTGGCTCCCAAGGACTGCCGTTTTTGTGCTAGTGGATCTCATGGTCGTCATGGTTGGTCGTCCAAAGGGGATATTTAAGGAGTGTGGAAAGAGAATAAAATCAGGAATCCAGCTTATCCGTGGTATGTAGTATGAATTAATAATTAATACATTATTTATTTTTTCTTGGACCAGTAAACGTCTAGCTTACTTGTCATGACAGTTATAGATGTTGCAAATTTACAATCACATAGGCTGATGCATTGAACCATTGTTTTGATTGAGGACTATACTGATATTTTGTCTAGGATTTACTGTGGGCCATGCATTTTTTGACTAAAGGTGCATAAAGAGCCACTAATGTTGTAATTGCACTTATTGTCGCTAGGGCCATGGTACCATAAAAGATTTTTCCATTTACGATTGCTATGTTGCATTTGTGAATTTGAGAACTTTCTTCCGGATATCCTATCTTAGTAAGTAGTGCTAGTCGTGTATAAAGCTACTAACAGTTGCTCCAAGTTGTATTTTCCCTTTACGTTCCCGTAAAGATACTAGCATATATTAAAAAAAAAAAACTCGACCTGCAGGGGTAAGATTGTCCCCATGGTTTTGTATTAAGAAGAATAGACCTTCTCATGCAGGTTGAGAACCCCCCAAACCCCTGCCCCACCCTTACACAACGGAGCTGTCGCCTTTGTGAGCTTGGGCCGGGCCTTAGACCAGTGCTTTGGTGTGGGACTGATAAGGGGCATTTTTTTTTTTCTTTTTTCGCCTCAGCCTGAAATTTGCTTCCACGGGGAATCGAACCCAGGACTTGAGGGGTGCTACTAAGGCATTTTGACCGCTAGGCTAAAGGCCATTTTGCAAAATACGAGTATATCATTCTCCATTTACATTTGTTATCATTGCACCTGGGAACCAGTGATAATTTTCATAACTTCTATCCACTTCCGCATTTCCTATTCTTTGTAAGTAGTTGTGTTTGAAGCTACTGATGACACTTACTACAAGTTATTTTTCATTCACCTTTCCCATTAAGATATGATCATACTTTCCAATACAAAAGATTCTATTTCTACGAAACTGTGTTCACCATTGCTTTAGACACGCCTACCGAGAAATGTGGGGTCATAGGATATAGAAAATTTAAGGGACCATATTTTCTTTTCTCTATGATACGAAGATATAGAGCGTATCTGAGAAAAAAATAAGCTGCTTGGATATGAGATTGTGGGCTCTGACAGAAATACTTGTAACTCTCACTTCCCAGTACACCTTTCTCTCTTTCCAATACATCTTTCTCTTTTCCCAATACATCTCAATCTCTCTTCAGTCTCCACCTTGTTTTCCTGTGTACCATACCTTTTCACTTCTCCTTGATTCACGCGCCCAGAGCTAGGATGACTGAATGACAAATAAAATGAAAGGAGGGAGTACAATTTATGAGTTACCTTGCTAGGGTTCAAATTTGTAGCATCCAACCATACTATCTTAAATCTCTACCTTTTCCTATGCCTCCACACCCATTTGACAAGGCAGTCTTTGCCTTAATAAAACATAAGGGCACAATATTGTAAATTGTGTCCATTTTCACGTGCAGACTGGATCTAGCATTCCAGTAACCTCAAATGTTATATGGAGAAAATAAGGGGGGGGGGGGGGGGTCATGTATTAGCAGGAGAGGTCTTGGAATAATTTAATAGATCTAGGTTTGGAGCTGCAAGGTTGAAGTTTATACTGTTGTAGGAGATGTAATTGCCGCCAGAGTGCGTAGAGCGATGGTGGTCCATGATCACCCTCTCCTGGTGTCCAGCTTAATCAATGACCGTGCATCACCTGTTTCTAAAAATGTCATACTGTTGATCATTAAATAGTCTGGATTCTTGAGGAGTTGTAATGTATCCATTTAATATTTTATTATCAGGGATAATTTATATTTATGGTGTTGCACCTCAGCAATTCAATCTTTCTTTCTCTGTTTTAGTTCCGTTCAGTCCTCTACACTTACTAAAAGTACTTGCGCATAAAAAGGGTCAAGAACCGAATGTGGTACCAGACTATCGTAACATTCCCTTTAAACGCTAAACCAAAGTGCCCGTTGCTCATTGGAGTGAAATAAAATGAGTGTGATATAGTCTTGCGGCAATTACTACATATTAGATATTCTGGATGTTACGATCATTGGTAGACTTCTTTTTTGTGCATTTAGAGCTAAAATTTCATAGAAGCTTATTTATTTCTTCTTTTTTTTTAATTGGTACTCATACTGTTTTTGACAGATGAACTCTCGAAGCTTGGTGTTGTGGAGGGTGTGACAGGTAATTAGTTTCTTGTTAAAGAATGTTAATCACCTCTGTAGTGTTACAGTTGTATTTCCATATTTTGGAGCTCTCATTATGCGTGATGTGTGATGCTTGTGACATAAGATTTCCAATCATTATTTTCATTGACGTAAGCTATATTTTGGGGTCTGCTATGGGATTAAGCTCAGAAGAGTTGATTTTCTGATCTGTGAAATTGTCTGCGGAGATAGTGTTTCCTATTATTTCACATGACTGGTGTCATGATTTCGGTGCTGAGTATGCTTGCAAGCCTTATATATTGTTGGCCTTTTCTGATTCATTTGGTCCCACTGTCTCTTTCTTTCTTCCCTTACATTTTGATGAAGCAATGGAATGCACTGACCCCAGCCATATGTTTGATCTTTGTGTCAGCCAATCAGACCTGGCATGATAATAATTGAGCCATTAACTGTGAGCTAAAGAACTATTTGATTCCTATTCTTTTTGGGATATACCATAATGTTTCTTTCCTCAGTTAAACGCACAAAGCTTCTATCCATGGGCATCATTTTGTACCTCAAAAAAGAAGAAATCTTACAAATCCAGACCCCCATGCTTTGTTTTTTAGTTACCCTGTTCCATTTGTCTTTTATGATGTGTTTACTCTTGGATTTTGTTCTCATTGTTTACCTGACATGCTATGCAGAAGCAAATTTGGAACACTCAACAATATGGACTGCTGGGCTGTATTTGATGCTTTTACTTCAGTTTCTGGAAAATAAAGTTGCGGTAGAACTCACTAGATCAGAATTTGTTGAAGCCCAGGAGGTAAATACATAAGCAGATTCATGTGTAACAAGTTTTTATGGTTTCTGTTATCATCTATAACTATTCTATTGTTTCTTGAATATTATTGTGTCCTATGTCATATTGTTTCAATAAGCACGTTCATGTACAACTAGAATTTGGAGATGAGTAAAAAGATTCCTTGAGGAGTTTCTCATGCAGCAATATGTGTGTAGCTTTTGTGACAATTCATTTGATGCTGATATGTCACAAGGCATCCTGATCAAATTATATCATTCTACAGATTGTTCATAGATGCTACTCCCTCGACTCACTTCTATTTGTCATTCTAGCATTCAAAATTTGTTCCTAAATACTTGTCATTCTCACTTCCCAATACACATTCTCTCTTTCCAATACATCTCTCTCTTCGCAACAAATCTTTCTCACTTCCCAATACACTTTCTCTCTTTCCAATACACTTTCCTCTCTTCCCAATACTTTTCCTTAGTTCCCGCTCCTAGAGCTATTATGACAATTAAAAGTGAATGGACAGAATATCAGATTTTGCCTAAGTCTCATCCATTAGCTCACTCGCATGATTGGTCTATTGAACTTCAGGTTGTTAGCTAATATGTTTTGCTTTCCGTCTGGTTACTTTTTTGTAGGCTTTAGCTCAGATGAAAAACATGTTTACTCGTTTCCCTACAATTCTCCAAGGCTGTGAAAGTACCATTGAAATGTTAAGGGGACAATATGCACATTCAGTTGGCTGCTTTGATGAGGCTGCTTTCCACTTCCTCGAGGCAATGAAGGTACCCAAAGCAAAAACATGTAGTTGAATATTATAGATCTTGCTATTGTAAGACAACTCTGTTAATGTTCATTTGCATGTGATTTCAGCTGACAGACAGCAAATCGATGCAATCAATGTGCCAAGTCTATACAGCCGTGTCATACCTCTGTAAGGGTGATGCAGAATCGTCTTCACAGGTACATTATGGTTTGATAAATGATAACCTATCAGACTTTCCTACCTGGTTCTTCATGTTTCAAGCTTGCTGATGGGACTCAATATTACTTTCTGTTTATTCCTTAGGCGCTAGAATTGGTTGGTCCTGCTTATAGAACAATGGACTCGTTTGTTGGTGTGCGCGAGAAGACATGTATCATTTTTGTGTATGGTCTTCTGCTTATGAGACAACATAATCCTCAAGAAGCACGGTAAGTGTACTGGTTCAGGCGTTCAGTATCTAGTGAACATAAAAATACTGTAGATTTTAGGTAATGTATATGTTGTGTAATATGCTTAGGGCTCACATTGCTTCAGCTACCAAATTTTTTTCTTATTGTTATCTTGTCATGTACCCGTGTTTTTCTAGACGTGCGTCTTATGCAGACGCAAGACTTGGGGTTGACGCCTGGTTTACTCCCTAGTTGCGGTTCTAAGCGCGAGACACGTCTAGATGGTCAAAAACGGTCAAAGACCATCTAGACGTGTTTAAACAGTAAATCGCGCGCCTGGACATGCGTTTTGGCGAAAGTAATTATATGGGCGGGAAGTGAATTAGGTTACAGCGTGTGGACAGGCAAAAACCTAGTATTAGTCTGGCCCTTAAATACACCTCCGCTCGATTTTTTCTCTCTACACCGACTGCCTAACCGCAGCCCTTCAAATCTCTGCCGTCGCCCTCCAAATCTCCACCGCCGCCAAGTCATCCGCCCCCTGAATTGGCAACACTGCCCCCTAAATCAGCGCTTCCCTCTGCTCCCCTTTACTCCCCTTTTCTCCAGCCCAGCTGCCACCTCCCTCCAGGCTTCAGTAGTTGGTATTTATCAAATTTCATGCTATTTCTTCACATACTTTTCCTGCTACAGTGAATATACGTTTAATACGTCTAAGGCGTCTAGACGGTGCCTAGACCGTCTAGACGCTAGACTTCAGCTTGCCGTCTGTTTACGCCCCACGTCTAGAATTTCATGGTCATGTACTAATTTTCTGTCTTCTTTTTTTTTTTTTAATCTTTGTGCAATAGCTCTTATGGGCTTCACTTAAAGGTTTTGTCATTGTTGTTTGATCTTGCTGTTAACATGTTTGCAAATCTAAATTTGTATTTTTTTTATACTTATATGCAATGCAGGAATCGCCTCGCAAGTGGTTTGAGGATAGCACACCAACAGTTGGGTAATATCCAACTAGTGTCTCAGTATTTAACCATACTAGGCACACTAGCACTTCAGCTACATGATGCTGGACAGGCTAGAGAGATCTTGAAGTCATCATTGACCTTAGCTAAGACGCTATATGATATTCCCACACAGATGTGGGTCTTGTCAGTATTTACAGGTATATTGTTGATGCTATGTGGATTTCTTCTAAAAAGAATAAATACATTGTTTTAGAAGAAACAATCAAGGCAACCAGTGCATAATTGCAGCATTGTAATTTTGTTGTACATGGTCGGTCTCCTTCATAGGTTTCTTATTTTAATATTGTGATATACATGTTATTAAAGAGTGCTCAATGCAAACTAGTGTCTAATTTATTGCTGATTATTATATCTTGTCATGCACATGTTTTGGAAGTTGTTGACATAGTTTGATGTATGCTTACAGAGTTATATAGAGAAATGGAGGAGAAGGGAAATGAAATGGAGAACGCTGAGTATGAAAAGAAGAAAGAAGATGACTTGCAGAGAAGACTTACTGAGGCTCATTCTCATGTGTTTCACCAGGAGCTGGTATGTATATGGTAGTTGAAATTTTAAGTTAATGTTTCTCATGCTTTTTGCACTTATAAAAGAAGTCAAATATGTTCCTTCAAGTGCGTGGATCACATAACACATTACTAATTTCTCTTGCGCTTAACCATTCCCACCTAAGTAATTTTACAATATTATATCCTTCCCATACCCCACCTTGTGTGGGAGCTTTCAGCACTGGTTCTGTCCTTTTTATTCCTCCAACGGCAGCGGCATCAAGCATGTCTGTCTGTAGCGGAGCCAGGAACAAATCATAGAGGGGGCTGAGCAAACAAATATGGAGTAACAGGCAACTGGACAATGTCTGGAGTAACATATTTCTGAAGATAATGCAACAGAGCAGACTAGACTTTGCAGCACTGGGCACCAGATTTGTGGCTTAGTGCTTGCCTCTGGGACACTGCCACGCTACTTGGAACCTAGCCCTAGCAAGGCTTTCAAAGTATTGAAACAGTCGCAAAGAAAGTCAGTTAGGAATGTGCTCTTATGACTGTTAAAACAATGTTTTAGGCTCAGATGCTTGGTCTTTATGCTCTCGCTCTCCCATCTATCTAGCAGCTAGCACAGCTGATGAATACGTCTATATTTCAATAGCTAATGACGTCCTCAGGGCCTTCAAAACAGCCCTTCCTGGCCCATGTGTGGCTCAGTGGCTCTGCCAATCCTCTCCACTTGCAATGGCAAGCAAGCCTTCTTTGTGTTGTAGCATCCTGGCAGGGACCAGGCAGATGCTGGCCCACTAGCACGCCTAGCTACCGCTTATGCCCTAATCCAGTTAGTACCCCTGCACTAAGCAATGAAGCAGGGGTGTAAGTCCACTTCTCTTCTGGCCAAAAATATTGCAATCAACGAAGAGTGACATCTATTCCCTCTGTTTTTAAATTCTTGTTAGGACAAAACTTGAGTTCAAAAAAGAAATGCACTACTGATCATAGTAATACAAATGCATTGGGAATATAAAGAAATAGTAATAGTCTTGAGTCTGGAGGAATAAAAAATTCAGCACAAGGAATCTACAACAGTTAATTTTGGTTGGATGTTTTGTGGATGACTAGATTCTATAGTATGTAATCCAAAACTTGTCAACTTTTTATACACAACTGCAAAGCCCTTTGATAAGACAGCTTACTATGTTTCAATTTCTTTCCGAAACTTAGTTTCATGGAATGATTTTTTTTTTTTTGAAATATTAATGGTAAGATTGTCTACTAGCCAACATTGTCATTTCAAGTAACTAGTGTCTGCTGTCAGGGCCTCCAAGTACAAGCATCTCACCTAGATGATCTCAATAGTTTTGTTGAGCCTCCCTGCCATCATCTGACACATTTATGTCTGCGCGTAAAAAATTTCCATACAGCAACGTGCAACTGTATTTGACCTGAGAGTTCCCTTTCAGGTGGAGAAATCAAGAATCCAGATTCAACCACTGCACAACTTTCCGAATATGCAGCCGGAAATGGCTGGCCCAGCAGCAAACGCTGGTCTTGACATACCAGAATCTGTGGGGCTGTACGTTCCGCAGCCTTCATCTGTCAAAAGGTTGATCGAGCCTGGCCCTGGTTCAGCGAGGCGCACTACCAGGAGGCGGTAGTCATGACATACCTTGACCTGATTCATGGTGCCACCCATCAAAATGGGGTGATGTAATGGTATAGTTGTCTTATTACATAGGTGTATTAGATATCCTGTGTATCTTTGCAATTGTAGGCTCTGATCCGTTGATTTCAGCTAATTATTTATCTCTAAATATTCTCTATAAACGAAACAATATCAATAGGAGTTCAAAGATATGCCATAGGGATAGAGTCAGCTCCAGACGATAGCTGAATCAAAGAATTATGTAGGCGATGGGACAAGAAACGTACTCAGGCTGGTTTGGAATAAAGAAGATGCGCAAAGAAACCGGGTGTCCTGGCTCAACTGACCCAACATATACCACGTGTTTTATTTCATTCCTCGAAAATAATTAAATAAGAGACGTAACGCGAAATCAAATGATGCTGCTAAATTAACCAACAAAGTTATAATGTGCCAATGTCAGCCACTTTAAGAGGCTATATATAAGAGGAGCGGTGAAGAGGGAAGACCCTACAAACCAGTTTGAGACGCTGAGATCAAAACCTATTCCAACCGCGTTCTCTTTTTTACGTCCTACTTCGTGCTGTGCTAGGGTTAGGAGGCATCAGTGATGAAGCTTCAGTTATGGTGCTTGACCACCAAGGCTAGGAAAAAAATACCGGAGGTCACCGATAAATATGATATTTCGGAAATATCGGTAATTTCAGTGAATTAATTTAAATATTTTTAAAACTAATTGACACAAACTCATAAGAAATTGCCTTTCATCTATATAACATGGTTGTATATAAAAACAAAGCAATTTTCGTTGATTAAGAGCGCTAAATGATGAAATTTCGGTGATAAAAAAATATCAGACCTCACCGATAAATAGGATATTTCAGAAATATCGGTGAATTTCGTCGAAATTTTTTTCCTAGCCAAGGCTCATGACAACGTTCAACTGTATCTCAGGAAGAACGACGCTCGTGGCACGACCTGATACGTACATCACGTATGAAGACATTATGTTTAAAGAACCAGACACGGAACCGCATAACCAGAATTTTGGCTAGACGCGTCAATAAAAATCGGGTGATTTTATTTCCTTGACAAAATAGAATTTCCCTTCATGTAAACAAGAAATCTTTGAAACCAGTTGAATGCGCTGGTTGACTGGTAACTGCACCAAAACTAAGAAATCATGAGTAATTAAGCTCTTAGGAACCATTGTTACTTGTTCATTTCATGTAGCATATTAATGATTATTAGTAAAAAAACAGAAAGCATTATATATATAGACTATATTTTGATAGGCGGAACTATTGGGAAGGAAATAATCAATGCTCCCTCATGTGGAACAAGGAAGCTTTGCGTTGCCTGACCAATCTGCAAGCAAGCAGTAAAGCGCCATCAATTGAGGTCTTTATAATTACCTAGAAAAAAAGGTTGAGGCCTTTACGAAGAAGTCCGTTGTTTCAACCCATTTTGAGATGGCATTGTTGTTGTAACCCACGCCCATTCACATCAAATTTGTGCGCTTGACTCGTATGCGTCCATGACACAGTGAATTGATTTTGATACCATCTGTAAAAAGCTAGGTCACAAATAGCTTAGACCTGGTACCTGGTTGCATACTGTGCGGGCCTCTGCTATGCAATACTCCTTCCGTTCTTTAATTGATGTCGTCGTTGACTTTTAAATTCAACTTTGATTATTCATCTTATTAAAAAAATTTGATAAATTTTATATATTTTTATATAATTTGATTTATCATTAGAGTTATTTGAATCAAAAACTTAAAATTTTGCGCATTCGAGCAAATTTTTTTAATAAGTCGAATGTTCAAAGTTGAATTTAAAAGAACTCAGGGAGTAAGTCGCATACATTTTCGTACTCGCTTCACGTAAAAAAATTAATCCAAAAGGTATGGCCTGCTACTTAAAGTGTGTTGCTCTTCCTAGATTAGCAGAGTAGGACTATCTGGCATGTTTTTTTCCGTTGGGGCTGAGATACCACACTGCCCAGCATCTCCATGCCGCTATTGTCTTGGGCCATGGTGGAGACGGGAGGCCGCAGCGGCTTGGTGTGGATCACACTAGGAGACGCCGAGGTAGACGGCCAGCGGCGGGCGGAGAAACGCCGCAGCCGCAGGAGGCTTCTCGCAGATTTTATGGTAAACGCTTCTGAAAAATAAACAAGGCAAACTCGTCATCTATGTGTCTCTGTCAAGGTTAACGATTTTGTTTGAGCCATGGAAACCGGTGGGGCCGGCTACACCGAAAAAGGTTCAAAATTCCAAAATTAAACAAAATTTAATTTGAAATTCTACAGTAAAGTGCTATTACTGAGCAGTTTTTCTAGTTTACTAGAAAAATTTTGATACCAACATTTTCATCAGTTTCTGAATTCTTGAATTGTTTCAAACTTTTATCGGTGCTTCATCTATCTAAAAATAATAAGATTTCTACGTTTTACAATACAAACTCTAATTATACCATACAAAAAGTTATCTACTTCCAATCACACCTCATTTATTATGTTCCTCCTCTCAAATAATTATATTTCTGAACAAATGCAAACCCCATTCAAGTGCTTATACTGTTGTATGGAGAAAGTAGCAGTGTACTTCCTTAGTCGCAGAAAAATTTTAACTTTGGGTTCTGCACCATCTACCTTTTTGTAACACTTCATGTTTACGAGTGACGAAGCGCTCCATTCGAATTCAAAATTCTCGAACATCCAAGCTCAAAAGAATTTAAACCCAATTTCAAGTTAGTCCCAAATTTAAGTTTGAAATTCAAAATGTGAGTTTCAGTGAAATATTGTGGAACAAAACTCTCTCTTGAAAGTTCTTGCAACCACTTGACTTTTTGAAGTTTTTGGAAAATTTTATTGGAGGTTTAATAGTCCCAAATAATTTATTTTCCTTAAAAGCTAGCCAGTCATCAAAATTAAATATCATTTTATTTATTTCGATTTTGAACTTATTCCCAAAATAAAAGTTGTTCCTTTTCAAAATATCTACCAGCCTACCAAATTTCAGAATTTTTGGAGCTCGGAAAGAGTGCATTTCGGGTCAAAAACAAAGAGCTGTGCTGAAATTCCGGGAAAAATCAGGAAATTGGAAATCTCCACGGGACCCATCTGTCAGCCGCCCAGCTTGCCCTTCTACCTACCTCCAACTGCCACGACGCGCGTCCAGGTGACAGCTTCCCCACACCTCTTCGTTGCATGTGCGCCACGGCGCATCGGGCGTGTTCAGGCCCCGATTCTCGCGCGAACACGGCTTTGCCCCTGTGTCCAAAGAGCCCGGCGCCCTCTCATTTCTCTCGTCTCTTCCTCGCACTCGCCGCTTGGAACAACCTCGCCGTGGAGCTCCCCAACCGGCTGCCTCAGGCCATCTCCGGCCCCGGGTCCGCAACCAAGAGCTGCGCCTCGACGTCCTCTAGCTTCCCTGCCATCCCTCCTCGTTCCCCGATAGCGCGACCGGATTTGGAGCTTTTTCCCCAAAATCCCATCACCGACGCCGTCGGCCGCGCCTCTTCCAAATACGGCAACTCCGGTGAGCCTCGCCGCGTCTCCTTCGCGCTGACCTTCTCCATCACCTACAAGTCCTTGTGAGTCTTCAATCAAGTTTCTGTGGCCGGATTCGCAGGGATTTCAAGCTTCAACGACCGCCGGCCGCCTGAGCCCCGACCTCGCCGTGGACGCCCCCTCTCCGCTCCTCCTCCACGACGACAACCTCCGTGCCGCCCTTCTCTCTGCGGTGAAGCCCTAGGAGCAAGCCCCTTGGGATTTCCTCCACCACGCCACATCCTACGCGCCGCCGAAGCTTCGTTCGAGCTGCCGCACGCCGACAAGCTGCTTCCGGGGAGCACCGCCCCCGGGCAACCCTTCCTTTGGCTTCCTCTCGCCGCGGCGCCTCTGGCGGTGCCCATCACCCGCGCCGCGCCAGCCGGAACGCCGCGCCGCCGCGCCCCTAAGAGCCAAGCTCCCAGGTTTCGCCTGGGCAGGGCTGAGCGCGTTCCAGCGCGCCTAGACCGAGCAGGCCTGCCCCACGCGGCTTTGCTCTACTGGGCCGATGCTTCACGGCCCAGTGGCCAAGCAGGCCACAACCAACGGCCCATTCACGGTTCTTGTTTAATCTCGCAAAAATATTTAATAAGTAATCAGAAAATGGTTTAAAGTCGCAAAAATCACAGAAACTTTATCCTAACTCCAAAAATTTCAAATAAAATACATTGGTATCCTATCATCATGCAGAATATTTTAGAACATTCAAAGTTGCATTTTCTGCATTGGAATTATTTCTGTAAATTTAATAATGTGCATTAAACATACATGCATACCATCATTTTCATGCATGAGAAAAATGTAAAAATTTTATATTTAACTTCTAATGATTATATTCTATCATCGTAGCATTAATTAGAATTTATGTGACTGTAGATTATTTATAAATGACTATTTACTCTTAGCTATAGATTAATTCATTATAAATTCATAGTTTAATAATAAAATGTAAAACTTGTCCAAAAATTACTTTATAACATAATTAACTTTATGAGCAATTACAAATTGTAATTTATGCCTTCAAGAACCATATTAAGGAAATTTAGAATAGTTTTCCTATTATGACCAATTAGAGTATTATAGAATTGCATTCGGTAGGTAAAAATCAAAACTTGATCATATAATTACAGCGCACATTAATTTCAATGAGCCCGTTTCCGCATGGCATCATCGCATATTCATCCTTGACATATGCATTCACGAGCATATCATCGCATGTGAGCATCTAGTCACATGCGATGACGAGTAAAATATTAGGATGTCATTAGGTGCATAACTAATCACACCGGCATATCATTTCAGGTATTTAGGAAACGTCGCGGAAGACCAAAATCTAATGCTGATCGCTCCGGAGTCGTTCGTCGCTGAAGACCTCTCTCTTGTGTGCGCTAACCCTCAACAAACCGAAGGCAAGCCTCGGTGCATTAACCCTATTTTAAATCCTTTTATTTTGTCACTATGTATTGTATGGTTAATGTGCATTAAGTTGTAGGGGTTGTTTGGAACTCTAGAATGCATATAATGCTACTTACCCTATTAAGTGTATATTGGAACAGGTAACTCGATGTAGAGCTAGTTTATGAGTTCTAATAAACGGTAGAAGTCGAGTGAATGAGAAACCTCACTCGCGAGCTATAGGTTTTATTTTATCCCATACTTGAATAAACCTGAGACCGGGCGGAGATAGTGTATAGGAGGGTTTGAGAAGGCTGGGCCTTCGCGGTGGTCGCCCCATCTGTGTCGGTTAAGAACCGATTCGAGTGCTGCCCTGTTGAGTAAGTTTGAACGTACTGAATACATACTGGGTGCATGAGATCTAGAAAACTGATGTTGAAAAACGCCGTAGTGTTTGGACGACCCCCACCTCTCTTTTGGCACCGGCGGAGAAGAGCTTTGTGTCTAACCATGGATGTCCTACGTGGATCGCATGGAGGACCCTGTGCTCGAGGGAGGTGCGCCTGTTCGGACCGGCCCTATGGGTTGAGTGAAAGGTGGCCACGTGCGGCTTCCGGGAAGCGCGTACGTTTCGTGTACTTTGGATTTTTTCCAGCTGGTGTAAATCAATTATAATCGCTGCCCCTCACAGTAACAAGTACCACTTGTTCACTGAGTGACATTGTAGTAACAACTGAAACTGATAATAACAATAATATGATTTGTTTGCTTAGTATAGGTATTTTCTTAGCAATCATGTTTGCTTTAGTTTATAGTGCAAATTAAATTTTCCTTCCGTGAATTTAACATACCGCTAAAAATTGAAATTAAGGATCCACTAATAGTGTATACTTTATGCAAGTGGCTATCCCTATGAGTTAGCCTCTCATGCTTAGAAGTCGGCTGTAGTTGGCCATTTTCGACGGGTAAGTCTTGCTGAGTAATTAGTACTCACGATTTGTTGTTTTCTTTTTTGTTGTGTTGTAGCTCTTTCTGCAGGTAGCTGGTGTAGCTGTTACGACAAGGAAGTGTGGGAAGGTGAACCTTGGCTAACTGGTCCTGTAAGCCGGTTCCCTCCTCACCGAACTCCGGTCACGAGGAATAGAGCATGTCTCAGGGCAAGATATGTTTCATAGAAAACTGTCGTATATCTTCCGTATCGCTTCCGTTATGTTTTAAACTTATCTCTCCAAAGACTACTTGAACTCTATTATTGGACTTTAATCAGTTTTTTCTGTTTTATGTTATCACTCGTGTTGTATTATTTGAGTATTGTTGCTCAATATCACCCGAAATCAATCCTAGGCGAGCCGTACTGTGTTTTGGGCGGTTCTACCACACTTTTACCAATAATCTCTATGACTTTTATTAACTTTAACAATATAAGATTTATACTTTTAAGTTAATCATAAAAAATTTCATAACATATATTATTATATTATTAAATCTATAGAAATCATTTGCCAAAGATATGTTTGACCAAAGTTACATGTAAACTTATTCCAAAACGGAGGAAGTAGAATGCAGGGCAGGAGGAGGAAACTCTGCTGCTGACAAGCGAAGTAATGGCCACAAGAACAAAGCTCGTCATATCGGCAGCCGAAAAAACAAGAAGCAACCAATACACTACGACACGTCGCCATACTCTACTTGCGATACGATTATTGCTTCCATCGATGCATGAACGGGACACGATCAGCCTACTCGACGCCGTACTTCTTCTTGAGAGCGCCGATGAACTCGTATACCTTCTCGGGCGGGTGCAGGTTCTTCTTGACGCTGTCCCTCTCGCCGCATCGCTTGGCCCACGCCGCGAGCTTGGGGCACTCCTCCTCGACGCTGAACTCCCCGAACCGCTCGTACGCGAGGAACCACGCGGTGAAGGGCGCGAACGCGACGTCGACGAACCCGAACGCCTCGCTGCCGAAGTACGGCTCGTCGCCGAGCGCGCCCTCCATCATCCTGAGGCACTCCACCATCTCCTTCGCTGCCTGCCCCGGCGGCTCCCCTCTCAGCTTCAGCAGCCGGGAGCCGCAGTCGTAGACCTTCTTGTCCACATAGTCGGCCCAGAACCGGGCCTGCGCGCGCGCGTAGGGGTCGGCGGGGAGCAGCGCGGGGCTGGTGGAGGAGGGGAAGGCTTCGTCGATGTACTGGAGTATGACGAGCGACTCGCAGACGGCGCGGCCGTCGTGGAGCAGCACCGGGATCCTCTTGTGGACGGGGTTGGAGCGGAGGAGGAGCTCGCCCTTGTTGACCAGGTCCTGCTCCAGGTACTCGTACGGCAGGGCCTTCTCGTCCAGCGCGATGCGGCACCGCTGCCCGAACGGGCTCACCCAGAAGTCGAGCAGCTGGAGACCCTTTTTCTCGCTCTCGCCCGCCATCGATCTCTTCGTCCCTTCTACCTGGTGTATGCGCGTGAGGCAGATCGATCACTGACTTGTGCCGTGGTGTGGGGTGAGGTGCAAGGCAAGGCCTGCTTTATAGCTAGTTGCTCGTGGGCAGTGGAAGGATGGAGCAGGTTTTGGAAGGAAGGATGGGCAGTGCTCACTCGGCCGCTGACGGTCTCCGGAAGAGATGCGACGTCGGGCCGCGAGTCAAACAACGAGCGCGCGCCCGTGAACGCCGATCGAGATGGTGATACAATCCAAAGATTCCAAATGCTGATGAGGCGCGGTTGCTTAGGTGCATGGATTAGCTAGCTTGCGCATGTGGCCTTCTTTTATTAATGGCTATATTTGCGGGTATTGTATCAATGGCTACATTTTTATTACTCCATTCGTTTTTAAATTGATGTCCATTGACTTTTAAAATTAACTTTCATCATTCGTCTTATTAATTTTTTTTAATAAATACCATATATTTTGTTATTATTAGATTTATTATTAGAGTTATTTGAATCACAACATAAAAATTTACAAATTTGAACTAATTTTTTTAATAAGACGAACAGTCAAAGTTGATATTAAAAGTCAATGACGACATCAATTTAAGAATAAAAAGAGTATTTTTGAAAAAAAAAGATCACGCCAAAAAAATACACGCAAGAACCGTGAGGTGGCTGTCAGCCATGCAATTCCCGTTTGAAGCGTCAGCAGCGCATGGGGCACGGATTCTCTACTCCCGATTTCTCCTCGTATATAAAAATTCACCACGTTGGAGTGAGGATACATGGTAGGAGGAAACGGTAGGAGAGAATCCATTTTCCAGCACACGGTGGGAGAACGCAACAATGCACACCCGCATTTAGGGATGGCAAATTGGCAATGGGTCGGTCAGAGTTGTGAATTGGCTACGGGTCGGTCAGAGTCGTGAATTAAAAACACGTCCAAGACGAGTGAGGCTATGAATGGGTGGATGGAGGGCAGGGCGGAAGGGACTCACGCGACGTCGCGAACTCAGGGTGATGAGGGAAGCATGGAGGACATACCGCTGGCCAGTGGATACTGCTATGGCAGGTGCTAGCTAGGGTCCTGCTGCAGCTGAGAGACACGCCGTCGCCGCCGATGAGAGCTCCACGTCCCATAGTGGCATGGCTCCTCCTTTGGAGAGAGCCTCAGGTCCTGGTCCCGGCGGTCCCCAAGCACCCTGGGGAACTTGGAATTAAAGCCTCTGTGCTAGGAAGTTCTTAGCCAGCTCGGGAAGTAAGATTTTAAGAACGCAAAGTCGCCCATGTGTGCCAGATCAGCCATCTCCTGTCCCACTCCCACCTCACCTCCAATGCAATTTTGCTAGACCGGAGGAAACTTTAATCACAGGAACATATACAGAGGAATGGTACGATTCTGTAACAGCACTGGGAAAATCCCAAGAAAAGAGTAGAAAGTCCAGACTGAAGCGAGCCCCTACGAATTGATTCGGAAGGGGCATGGTGTGGGGCAGCTAGGGCGGTGCTGTAGGGTGGCACGGTGCAGGGCGGTGGGGCAGGTGATCACGGTGAGGGCCGGGGCACCGGCCGAGGAAGCAGGGCAGGGGATGGCGGCCTGGAGTGCAGGTTTGAGTTACTGTTTAAACGGGGGAGCCAACTTCCACCAGTTTAGCAAAAACTGCAAAAAAAAAAAAATTTGATTAAAACCATTGCAAATGCAAAACTCAAAACTTCAAAGTTGGCTGGAATGCTACAATAAAGTGATCAATTTTTTCAGTTAACTGGCTTGTTTTAATGGTTTATTGGTCGGCCTTTCGGGTTTTGAACTTTTAAAATTTGAAGCCCATCGCTTTACCAACTATGCTGATTTTCCTGTAGGGCAACCATTTTGAGCTTATTGCATGTTTTGGTGTCATTGTGTAAGGCTTAAAATTTAGTAGTGTTGGTACAGCTTCCCAAAAGCCAATAGAGAATTGTATGGAAAGTCCTACCAAATGGATCAAATGTTGTTGCTAAATTAACCAACAGAGATATAGGGCCGCTTTGGTAAGGCTTTGGCTTTATAAAAAATGCTTTGGCTCCACTACTACAAAACGAGTCTACGATGTCACTCAAAAAATTATAACAATGTCGGTCGAACGTAACAACCGACACTAACAAGTCTCCATGGCCTCCCAATATTAACATCAACAGTGTCGGACGCAAGTAACATCATCCTACAAAACGACACTAATTTTTTACATTGTTCAATAGTGTCAGTAACATTAGACGTCACGAGCAATCGATAGTACAGAACATGACATCAGTGTCAGTCATTGCTTACTCCATTCACATCGGACACTAGAAAGAAACACTAGTGTCGGACAAACATGATGTCTAAAACTAGTGTGTTTTACCAGTGTCGATTTTTGATGTCGCAGTTCAGACGATACTGCTATCGCCTGTATTGTATCGTTTATGATGATTTCAATATGTCCGACACTGGCATTCGTGCATAAATACTCATCCCCTTCCTCCCGTCGGAGCACTCTGTTTGATTCTGTTTTGGAGAGTGTGTCCGTACGGCGACCGGAAAATTTGAAATACAAGGAGGGACGGTTTTCATTCCGTTTTTAATCAAAAGATATTGCTGCAGGAGGTAAATCCTTGTCATGTTGGGAAGTTTTATGGTCTTATGGTGTGGTTTTAATATAGGTTTAGGGCAGGATATCGTGAGAGGAATTTAAAGTAAACCTAGCATGCACAGGCGTAGATTTAGGACGGGTTTTGTAGATCTCAACTAATTTTGTTGATCTTTAAGAGTATTAGTACATAATTAATTAGCTAGATCTCTAGTTTACATATATAATAAGACCTACATTACGGTGCGGGTGGGGGCAGGGGAGAGAGTGAAAAATTAATTGTATATCTAAGTTAATTTTATTTCCTCCATATTATAATTTTTTCTCTCTTTATTTCTTTTTATATTAGTGATTTGTGAAAATGTTTCTCTCTATTTTTTTATATTAGTGATTTGTGAAAATGGAGGACAGATCTTGGATCTACAATGGCGCTGGCGGAAATCCATTTCTATATTTCAAAAATGTCACTTTATTTGTCGAAGTCGCTAAGACCAGAAATGTATATATGAAAACAAATAGATTACGGTGTCCATGAAAAAAGTGCAAGAATGTTGTGATGGTTGACACACCCGAAACAATCCGCGAGCACTTGTTGGAAAATGGTTTCATTGAGAACTATTCAATATGGACCAAACATGGAGAGAAACAAGCGAATACACCAAGCACTAGAGAATAGAAGTTGAGATTGGATACAACAAAGAGTGGGTAAGTGGTGAAGGCAACATCGAAAAGCTAAGGTCAGAAGGAAACAATACAGAATAGAGGGATGAAAGAAACAACGATAATTGTGATGTGTTTCATGAAAGTCACGATATTGAAGGCTTCGATGTCGAGGAACTGTTGTGCCACATTGGATGCGAGAAAATACTGGAGAACAAAACGAGAGGCTTACATAACTTACAGATTTTGGAGAAGGCTTCGAAAGACCTTCTATACGCTGAATCAAACGGGTGTGATAAGGAATGCATGATATTGCAAACGATGCTTGATCTTCTCACACTAAAGACCAAGTGTAGGTGGTTAGACACCAGCTTCAATGAATTGCTAGAGCTCTTAGCTAAATTATTACCGAAACCGAACAATTTGCCAACTAACACGTACCTTGCAAAGAAATTGTTGTCACCATTTAGATTAGGCATACAAAAAATACACGCTTGTCCGAACCACTGCATATTGTATCACAAAGAGTACGCAAACGACGTGAGATATCAAGTGTGCAATGCCAGATGGTACAAAAGGAATGATTAAAGTGACGATTCAGGTTTTGTGGATCAGCAAAAAGGAAAGAAAGGGCGGAAGATGAAGAAAAGCATTGGTAGCAGTTTGGATGACCAAGATGGCAACAATAGAAAAGTTCCAGCACTTGTGATGTGGTACCTGCCAGTAATAGATCGATTGAAGCGACTATTCTTCGACTCTAGAGACGCTGAACTCATGATCTGGCATGCGGCCTCTGATGGGCGCAAAAAGGACAGGAAGCTTCGGCACCCATCCGATGCTCGACAATGAAAAACCTTTGATGTTAACCATCCTGAATTTGTCACAGATCCAAGAAACTTATGGAATGAATTTCTTTGGTGAGATGACAAACCCACATAGTACTTGGCCAGTTATTCTAAGTCTATACAACATACCTTCATGGCTGTGTCACAAGAGAAAATATCTTATGTTAGCTATCCTTATTTCTGGTTCTAAACAAGCTAGCAATGATATAGATGTCTTTTTAGAACCTTTAATGGAGGATATGAAAAAGTTATTGGAAGATGGGGTCTGTGCTTGGGATGCTTACAAACAAGAGAGATTCACACTATATGCCATAATTTTTGTTACCATCAATGACAATCCCGTACGCTTGAACTAACTGGACAGTTTTAAGGGAAGACATGATGTGTAGTATGTCTGGACCAAACATCATCAATGTAACCTTCCTTTCTCATGTAAGTTGGTGTACATGCGGCACCGATGATTCTTACCAAAAAAGCAAAAGTATCGTGCAATGAAGGATTAATTTGATGGTACACAGGAGAAAGATTTGGCATCGATCAATCGTAATGGTAAATTTGTGTTTGAATTGGTCAGAAATATCCATACCGTCTTCAGTAAGGTAGTGAAAGGAGAAAAAGGAAGAAAAATGATAAGGCTCCAGGAGATGTACTGTTTAAAAAACAATCGATATTTATCATACTGAAAAGAGTTGGACATTGGTCATGCCATAGATACTATGCATGTTGCAAAGGGTGTTTTTGAAAGCACGATTGGCACCTTATTGGATATCCCAGGCAAGACAAACGATGGATCTAGAGTACGTAGGGACCTAAAAAAATGGATTCTAGTGTCGGTTAAGTATGACATAACTTATTTCTATTATATATATATATTTAAAAAAGAAGAATGTAAAATGATATGACTAGGTTTGCTGTGGAGGTTACGCAGGTTATGAATAACCTCCATAGCCAACCTATGCCATACAGTTTACACAATTCCTTGCCTACAAGTAGACAACTGGAGCTTATAAGTTGGTCGACACTACCAAGTATAGTCCAGGTGGGACTAGTTACGTCACATAATAGTTTCGGAATAGTATGACGTCAGCAGAAACTGATATTACAATGAATAATAGTGTCACTCATGTATGACGTCAGCAGAAACCGATATTACAATGAGCAATAGTGTCGATCATGTATGACGTCAGCAGAAACCCATATTAAAACGAGAAATCGAGAACTTTTACTAACCTGTAGTAATAATATTTATAAACTTACATAACTTGAAAACATAATATTTATAAAATTATAAAATTACTACTACTACTACTACTTATAATAACTACTCTTCCATGTCCGAGTCCTCCTCTTTCTCCTCCTCTTGAAGAGCTGAGTTGGCCACCTTGGTGGAGAAGCGCTTGATGCTCACCTCTACCTCCCTGGTTGCCGCGTCGGAATGGGAGGCCAGCTGAACGAGGGTGTCGAAGAGGAAGTTAGGCTGGCATACCTTTACCGCAGATAGTATGCGGTCCGCAACTGCCTGCGCCAGCTCCCAGCGCTTCGACTCCATCGTCTCAAGGAGATGACTCAGCATCCCTTCCAGCAGACCTATGGCATAGAGGAAGTGGGCAGGAGACCCCTTTGGACTAAAGGGAGCTGCAGACTCCCCAACTTCAGCTTCTTCACATCACCGTTCAGCTTATTGAAGATGTTTGATGCCATGTCGGTTTGAAGCCGGAGGGTCCCTCGCAGAGCGTCAAGATCATGGCGGAGGGACACCCGTCGGGCCTTTGACTTCTAAAGCTGCCTCTCTAGCTCCTGCACTCTCTTGGCCGCCATCTAAGAAGTTCACGAAGATGAAAGATGGTTGGAAGATTTTGAAGAGATGTAGAAGACGAGATGGTTCTAATAGCGCTGTTGCGAGCTCTTTTATAGCTCTTGGATGAACTCCTCACCTTCCAACGCTCCAGTTTCCACTGAGCTTGTCACATTCCGATGCTCCAGTTGGATCCTTCTAGTGGGACCGAGCTAATAGTGTCAGTCAAGTATGGCGCCAGTACAAACCAACATTACAGTGTATAATAGTGTCGTTCATGTATGACGTCATCAGAAATCGATATTACAACTAGCAATAGTGTCGGTGAATGTTGACATAATCTTTGAGCCACATTTACAGTAGAGTACCAATTAATATATCCCAAAATCTTTGATGAACATGGACAAGATCATTACAAATTAGAAATATCATTACAAATTACAGTACTGACATTTTACAAAATTATTACAAATAGAGTATACATGTCTTCAAGAGGTTTGACAGAGCCTGGAACTGGAGGGGCCGCGTCTACCTCCTACTCAACGGCGGCGATGTCCTCGGAGGCCGATGCCTGTCACTGGTCTGGCTTGACCCACGCCCGGAGGGGATTGTGGACATCAAGTACAAGATGTAGGCTAGAAGACTAAAAATATCATGATGAGAGTAGTGCAAGAGTGAGAGAAGATGTGGACGTTGTTGATGAGCGTTCGCGTGCTCTTCACCTTGCGTCGGCCACCACAAGGTGAAGAGCATGCAGACACTGATCAACAAGGTCCGCATCTTCTCTCGCCCTTGCACTACTGTCATTATTATATTTCTAGTCTTCTAGCCTACATTTTGTACTTTATCTTCACGTTCCCCACCGGGCGCGGGCCGAGTCATGTAACAGTCCAGAATTTTTCGAAATAATCACAGTGCCAAATATGTCCCGAATTTCGTTCCGCTGCAAATCTGAAATTTCTTTTTATTTTTCTGGTGCCGGAATAATTTCAGTCCGTGGGCTTTTGTTGGGCTGGAATTTATTTCTTAAGCCTCAAGTTGATTTCCCTATAAATACCCCCACCTCCCGTATCTTTTTTCCCCAATCCCCATTTTCTTTCCCCTCTTCCAAGTCGAGCAGCGTGGGCACGGGCGAGTGGGCGCTGCCGGTGTCGCTCGGCCGTCCGTCAGCGTTTCCGTCGAGTTCAAGGGGTCACGAACGTTGAGCCTTCTTTAGTTGATCCTTGCCTGGTGAGTGTTCGTGGAGTTCCACCTCTGTTCCCTGATGAGCGTCGCTTGCCGTTTCAGTTATCATGGTTGCTTGTGTCCATGTTGTAGCAGCGGATCCGTGGAGCAGTCTGATCTGGTGGTTCCCGAAGAGCCGGAGCGCGTGGTGTTAGGAGCGGCCAGCAGCTGTGCCAGGGGAGCAGTCTTCATCACCATTGTCCTCGTAACTCAACGTCGTCGTCAGAGCTTTGTCAGCGTAGTCCTCGGTGAGCTCCTCTTTTCTGCAGTTCGTGTGCGTTGGGACTTCATTGGAGGCGCAGCAGTAGGTCGCCGATCCTATGCAGTAGCTGGCCGATTCGAAGTCCTCGCGTCAAAGTGTTCAGATCAGCGCTGGTAGAGTTCAGTCGATCTGGTGCTGTAGTAACCGGTGAAGTTTTGACTTGGTTTTGGTTCTGCAGCTTTGTTGCGCTGGGATTTAGTTCGGTTCTCCTTGCTCTCGCTGTGTAGCTCAGTGCAGCGGTCATCAGATCAAGCTGGTCTAGCGTTGTAGCAGGTTCATCGTCTGGTTCAGCGGTGCGTGGTGTGACCACATGAGTAGTTACCAGTTTTTCAGATTAGAACGTGGTTTAGAGAGGAGAGATGAGGTGGCAGTCTTTCTTTTGCGGAGTCTGATAGTGTTTACTCTTTTCTCGGAATTGTTTTTGTACGGTAAATCTTCGGGGATTTTTGGGAACTCTGTTTGGTTTTCAAAGTTTCCCTAGATTGTTCCATTAAATTCGTCTTATTTTTATCTCACACTTATCACTATAAAAATGGAATTTGTGTTAAATAATTTTGAACTGTGATTCAAATGTGTGAGTTTTGCAAATAACTATACAAAACTATTTAGCAGGGCAGGCTAGAGTATGAGGGGCCGAGGAACTTTTGGGAAATCCCCGTGAGCGTACCTGTGGCGGGTACAACCTCCTGGGATTGGGCAACGTCATGGAAGATCAGGACTTATCGAAAGATAAGAAAAATCCTTCGGAGCCATACTTGACCGTAAGAGCGAAACCGTAAAACTGGACGTAACTAAGGAATATTTGTAGATTTCCGAATCTGCTATCAAACCTTCGTCGTGAAAGTTGTTTTCTTAAATCTCGTCATTCACTTGATGGAAGTCTTGTTTGCTTAGAATTGTGTTTGTCTGGTTTTTTTTGTCCTGATCTGCTGATCTTCTGTCTTTTACAATAATTTCAGTTTCTGCTGATGCTATCTTTCTTCCTGCAACAGATGGCTCTGAGGAGGTCTAGATGCCTTTAGGCTCGTTTTGAAGATGCCGCTCTGGAGGATCCTGAGGTACCGCCACCCGCTGGGCGTGGTCGTGGTGCTGCTCCTAGAGGTCGTGGTCACGATGCTGGTGGTCGTGTACCGGTGCCACTTGCGGCTGACGCGCCTGGCGTTGGTCGAAGGCATGGCCGTGCTGGAGCACCAGTCTTTCAGCCTGGAGGGCGTGGCAGAGGAGTCGCCATGGACCTTGAAGTTGAGCCCGCCGCTATTGTCGCGCCTGGTGAGGAGCTTCCAGCTGCTCCGAACCTTGCAGAGGTTATGGCCCGACAGACGCTTCTGCTAGAGTGGATTGTTAAGCAGTCACAGCAGCAGCCTCGTGAACGTGCTCATGCTCCTGATGCAACACAGTACCATCAGCCAGTCGGTTCCTGCATGGCTATGTACCTCAGCATGCGCCCACCCACTTTCGATCGTGCAGTTGACCCTCTGGATGCTGATGATTGGCTCAGAGACATCGAGAAGAAGCTTGATTTGATTCAGTGTGACGATCAGGAAGCTGTTCGTTTGGCGACTCACCAGTTGACAGGTGCAGCTGGCGCTTGGTGGGACATGATTTACGCTACTCTTGATGATCCAGAGCAGTTCACATGGGACGACTTCGTCACTCCTTTCTGTGGTTTTCACATCTCCGAAGGAGGCAAAGAGGCGAAGGCGGAGGAGTTCCGTAACCTCCGTCAGGAAGGTATGTCTATCATAGAGTTCGCCAACCGTTTCGCTCAGCTCAGTCTTTTTGCACCAAAGGAGGTTTCGACCATCGTCACAAGATGTACTAGTTTCGAAAGGGCTTGCGTCGACATGCTTCCGTACCTGGATGGTGGTGTTCAGAGGAGTCTTCGTGAGCTCATCGACTGATGCCTGGCTTTAGAGGTGTTGCTTCAGAATCTTGATCGGTCCAGGGATACGAAGAGGAGGGTAGCTAGTTCGAGAACCAGTCGTGAAGCTTCTCAGCGTCAGTGCTTCAGCGGATCATTCCAGCAGGGATCGGGATAGTCTACCTTCACCCGATCCACTGCTCCTGCGCTAGTTCCGGTTCAGCGGCAGGGTCCTTAGAGTCAGGGAGGTGCGCTCCAGCAGCAGCAGCAGTCTACTTTTTGTCCGACAGCAGGTCAGCCCTCGGTTCGCTGTTTCGAGTGTGGCCAGGTGGGGCACAAGGCGTTTCATTGCCCGAGGCGTCAGCAGCAGGGTCCTGGGGGAGGTGGTGCTCAGTTTGTCACTCCCGCTAGACCACCGTACCAGTCTGGAGGACGAGTGCTTTTAGTGGGCCGTGGCGCTGCTCAGCCAAGCGTCACGCGCAGCTGCTTGAACCCATCTCTGTGGAGGAGGCTCAGGAGGCACCCGACGTCGTTGTTGGTGAGTTCTTGGTTCACTCTCATAGCGACGGTTTTGTTCGATTCAGGGGCTACTTATTCGTTTGTGTCGTTGACGTTTGTGACTACACATAGTCTCCCTACCTCACTCTTAGCCATACCTATACTTACCACTTCACCTCTCGGAGTCTATAAGAGTCGTGTTGAGTGTAGAAGTGTTTGGATATTGATTGAGGGTGTGGTTTTCCTAGCCGATCTCATCGTTCTTCTCTCACGTAACACTAATATCATCTTGGGGATGGATTGGCTAGCGAGGCACAAGAAAGTCATCACCTGTGCTTAGAGGGTTATGTCGTTGGTTAACCACCACGGTGTTCGAGTGGAGTGCGCACCTAGAGCGTCCAGAGTTTCACCTTCAGTTTGCAGCTTGTAGGAGTTATCCTTGGAGCAGATTCCAGTTGTTCGTGAGTTTTTCGAAGGTGTTTTCAGAAGAGTTGCCAGGAAACCCTTCAGATTGGGAAATTGAGTTCGTGATCGATCTGCTTCCTAGTACCGCGCCGATTGCCAAGCGATCGTACCGGATGTCTTCCAATGAGCTTGCTTTGCTTAAGGAGCACATCGATGAGCTCTTGAGTAAAGGGTTCATTCGGCCGAGTACTTCTCCATGGGGAGCTCCAGTGCTTTTTGTGAGGAAGAAGAATGGATCAATGTGCATGTGTGTTGACTACCGTTCCTTGAACGAGGTGACGATAAAGAACAAGTACCCTTTACCGAGGATCGATGATTTCTTTCATTAGTTGAAGGGTGCGAAGTTCTTTTCCTCGATTCATTTGAGATCGGGGTGTCACCAGATGAAGATTCATCCTTCTGACATTCCGAAGACTTTGTTCGTGACAAGGTATGGGTCTTATGAGTTCATGGTCGTTTTTTTTGGACTTACTAATGCCACTGCCTACTTCATGAACATGATGAACAAGGTGTTCATGGCTGAGTTGGATAAGTTCGTGGTGGTTTTCATTGATGATATTCTCGTATACTCCAAGTCAGCGAAAGATCATGAGCATCATTTGAGAGTTGTGTTGGAGAGGTTGAAGTCTCACCCGCTATATGCCAAGTTCAGCAAGTGTAAGTTTTGGCTTGAGGAAGTTGCATTTCTGGGTCATGTTATCACAGCTGAGGGAGTTGCCGTTGATCCTGAGAAGGTCAAGGTTGTTGTCGAGTGGGAGTCACCGAGGTCAGTCTCTGAGGTGAGGAGTTTTTTTGGATTGGCAGGTTACTATCGCCGATTCATTGAGAACTTCTCCTGGATTGCTAAGCCTATGACCGAGTTGACTCGGTTGGGGGTGCCGTTTGTTTGGTCAGATGCTTGTGAGAGGAGTTTTCAGGAGCTGAAGATGAGGTTGACATCTACACCTGTTTTGACCTTGCTCGATATTCACCAGGATTTCTAGCTCTTCTGTGATGCTTCTCGTCAGAGTTTGGGTTGTGTGCTGATGCAGAACAAGAAGGTGGTTTGCTATGCGTCCAGGCAGTTAAAGAAGCATGAGTTGAACTATTCGACGCATGATTTAGAGTTGAAGGCTGTTGTCCATGCTTTGAAGATTTAGAGGCACTATCTGATCGACAGCAGATGTGAGATCTACACCGACCACAAGAGTCTCAAGTATATCTTCACCCAGGCAGAGCTAAACATGAGGCAGAGGAGGCGGCTCGAGTTGATTAAGGGTTACGATCTTAGCATCAACTATCACCCGGGTAAAGCCAATGTGGTAGCTGATGCTTTTAGTCGCAAGACCTATTGTTCTTCTTTGATGTCTAGGCAGTCAGAGCTTCTTGCAGATCTGATCAGTTTGGGAGTTGAGATTGTTCCTCAGGGTTTCTTGTATGAGCTCAGGTTGCAGCCGTTGTTGATTTGAGGAGATCAAGTTAGCTCAGAAGCGTGATCGAGAAATTTAGTTGATCTTGAAGATGAGGAAAGGTAAAGCCCCTGGTTTTTGTGTGGATCAACAAGGTGCTTTGTGGTTTGGAGACCGTATCTGTGTTTCGAGAGTGCCAGAGTTGCAGGATGCCATTCTGAGAGAGGCTCATGATTCGAGGTATTCTATCTATCCAGGCTGCACCAAGATGTTCGAGGATCTGAGGACTCGTTTTTGGTGGGTTGGCATGAAGGCGGACATTGCTGAGTATGTTGCCTTATGTGATGTTTGTCGGCGAGTTAAGGCTGAGCACTAGACTGGCTAGATTGCTGAAGCCGTTGTCAATCCCTTTTTGGAAGTGAGATGACATCAGTATGGATTTTATCACTAGGCTGTCGATGAGTTCACATCACCATAACTCCATCTTGGTGGTGGTGGACCGCCTGACCAAGATTGCACACTTCATCCCCGTGCGCGATAACTTCTCGGTGGATAAGTTGGCGAAGGTGTACATTAACAACATCGTGAGGTTGCATGGTGCACCGAGGAGCATTCTGTCAGATCGCGGGCCTTAGTTTACCGCGAGATTCTGGAGGAGCTTACATGGGGCTATGAGTACACACCTGGTGTATGGTTTAGCTTATCATCCTCATATAGATGGTCAGACGGAGCGTGTGATCTAGATTCTGGAGGATATGTTGAGGGCCTGTGTGATCTTTTTTGCGGAGTTCTCTTAAAACAACAGCTTTCAGGCCAGTTTGGGATGTCACCTTTTGAGGTGTTGTATGGTAGAAGATGCCGTACCCCGCTCATGTTGTCAGAGGTTGGTGAGAGGTCTTTCTTTGGTCCTGACTCTATCAAAGCTGCAGAAGAGAAGGTTGAGAAGATCAGAGAGCATCTCCGGGTTGCTCAGAGCTGTCAAAAGAGTTTTGCGGATAAGAGAAGGAGGCCCCTTTCTTTCGAGGCTGATGATTGGTGTATCTCAAGGTATCACTTCTCCGTGGCATGTGTCGCTTCCATGTCTGAGGAAAGTTGGCTCCGAGATTTGTTGGTCTTTTTCGGATTCTGAGGAAGATCGGAGAGCTTGCATATAGGTTGGACTTGCCATTAGAGTTAGCGGGCGTACATCCTGTTTTTCAGGTGTCTCACCTGAGAAAGTGTCTTCGAGTGCCGGAGGAGCAGGTTGTCTCTGATGCTTTGGATATCCAGGACACGCTCGAGTACCTGGAGTACCCTGTGAAGATTCTTGAAGAAGCGTTCAAGGAGACGAGGAGGTCCAAGATCAAGTTTCTCAAAGTCCAATGGAGCAACCACACCGAGCCAGAGGCTACCTGAGAGAAAGATGAGAGTCTAAGAAAGGAGTTTCCCTACCTGTTCGAGTCTGCTTCTGGATCTCGAGGACGAGATCCTGTAAAGGGGGAGTCTGTAACAGTCCGGAATTTTTTTAAATAATCAAAGTGCCCGATATGTCCCAAATTTCGTTCCGCTCCAAATCTGAAATTTCTTTTTATTTTTTTGGCACCGGAATAATTTCGGTCCGTGGGCTTTTGTTGGGTTAGAATTTCTTTCTTTAAGCTCAAGTTGATTTCCCTATAAATATCCCCCACCTCCCTTGTCTCTTTTCCCCGATCCCCATTTTCTTTCCCCTCTTCCAAGTCGAGCAGCGTGGGCACGGGCGAGTGGGCGCGGCCGGTGTCGCACGGCCGTCCGTCAGCGTTTCGGTCGAGTTCCAAGGGTCACGAGCATTGAGCCTTCTTCAGTTGATCCTTGCCTGGTGAGTGTTCGTGGAGTTCCACCTCTGTTCCCGGATGAGCGTCGCTTGCTGTTTCAGTTATCATGGTTGCTTCTGTCCATGTTGTAGCGGCGGATCCATGGAGCAGTCTGATCTGGTGGTTCCCGAAGAGCCGGAGCGAGCGGCCAGCAGCTGTGCCAGGGGAGCAGTCTTCGCCACCATTGTCCTCGTAACTCAACGTCGTCGTCAGAGCTTTGTCAGCATAGTCCTCGGTGAGCTCCTCTGTTCCGCAGTTCGTGTGCGTTGGGATTTCGTTGGAGGCGCAGCAGTAGGTCGCCGATCCTGTGCAGTAGCTGGCCGATTCGAAGTCCTCGCATCGAAGTGTTCAGATCAGCGCTGCAAGAGTTCAGTCGTCTGGTGCTGTAGTAACCGGTGAAGTTTTGGCTTGGTTTTGGTTCTGCAGCTTTGTTGCGCTGGGATTTAGTTCGGTTCTCCTTGCTCTCGCCGTGTAGTTCAGTGCAGCGGTCATCAGATCAAGCTGGTCTAGCGTTGTTGCAGGTTCATTGTCTGGTTCAGCGGTGCGTGATGTGATCATGTGAGCAGTTACCAGGTTTTCAGATTAGAACATGGTTTAGAGAGGAGAGATGAGGTGGCAGTCCTCGGTACTTGGACCTGTAACCCTGACCGAGTCTGGTCGTGTTTATCCATTGGAGCTTAAGGATTTACTCTTTTCTCGGAATTGTTTTTGTACGGTAAATCTTCGGAGATTTTTGAGGAACTCTGTTTGGTCTTCAAAGTTTCCCTAGATTGTTCCATTAAATTCGTATCATGGAGAACGTCGTGTAGAATTTTTCGGGGAACGTTTTCAGCATATTTAGTCTGGCCATTTAAATTTGGATTTAATTATTCGAATTTAAATTGTCTCGTACCTAGTCTGACCCCTGTTCGTGTTGTGTTTAGCTGGTGACCCCGAGGAGGAGTACCGTGAGCCTGCTCAGTTCGACGACCCGGATCCCGACTACAATCCCGAGCTACCAGGCAAGCCGCGTTCCTTGATCACTTTTGTACCCAGCATTTTAAATTGCATGTTTTGTTTGCAACCACGATTTGCATGTCAACTGTTTTAAAATATGCTAGCAACATTCTCAAGCCATTCCTATTTATCGTTCCACATATTATGAGCCCTAAGATTGCTTTAGAATGATTATTTTACTTTATGCTTAGCCATGCTTAGTCGCATTTTTTTATCTCACACCTATTACTATAAAAATAGAATTTGTGTTAAATAATTTTGAACTGTGATTCAAATGTGTGTGTTTTGCAAATAACTATACGAAACTATTTAGCGGGAGCAGGCTAGAGTATGAGGGGCTGGGAGACTTTTGGGAAATCCCTGTGAGCGTACCTGTGGCGGGTACAACAGGAAGATCCGAGCTGGGATCTTTCGGTGAGTCTTGTTGGTTGTTTGTGTCGAGGATGGAGAGTGCCTGCCCCGGCAAATGAGGACCAGTTCGTTGTGTCACATGTCTCCAGTTCTTTTCCATGCATACCACGTTACCCTATATGGGCAGAGGCTTCATCTTAAAGCTTGTTGAGACTGGATGTTTACCCTGGGTTGGCGGTGTTATGTTAGTGTGGTGTAGAACTGTGACTCTCAACATGAGATCGAGATACACTATCTGATCAGTGGTAGGCTCTTCACAGCTCCAGGATCCGATTGCGTAGGTAATGGGGATCCCTATCCTAAAGGACGGGTAATGCCAGTTAAAACTTGTGGACGGGTCTTGTGTGTTCGTTGGGACTACGACGGTAGTTCCCGATGGCACTTCTCGTGGGTCTAGGTGCATAAACTCTGCAGAGTTACAGTCAATGCACATTGCCACATCCTGAAGAGGGACACTGCCTGAGAGCTTCCACGATGATTAGTGTTGTTTTCTTCCCTTCTCTTCTATTTTAAAATGTTTTGAATTCTAGCCTTTGAGGTGTGGCCGGGTGTGAAGATTACACTGGCATCTAAAATGAACCTCTGTCCGAGATAACGGAGATCCCCGCGGGGCAAATAATAAAATTTGACAGTTTTAAAATAAAACTTTCTTGCATCTTTAAAATAAAATAAAATGTTTTAAACTTGCATTTAGCACTTGAGCCAGCCTTTACCCTTGAAACCATTTGCATGCATACATTGTTGATAGGTAGTACGCGGTTTGCTGAGTATTCATGCTCATAGCTTCCTAATTTGTTGTTTCCAGAGGATACCATAGCTTCAACTTCAACTACGTCTCTGACGGACCGTTAAGTCAGCTCCTACGCTCAAGCGTGCTTGTGTTGAGGAGGTTTGCCGCTGCATGCTCTGTTGCTGCTTTTCTATGGATTTCTCGATAGTGATCGTTCTGCTCTGAGATGTTTCCGACCTACGCGCCGATGGACCCTTTTGGTGGATTACATTCTAATAAATTTGCATTGACTTGCTATTTTTTATTCTCGTTTCTTGTTTAATGCTTCCGTTACGGTTTCTTGATTGATCGCTTGTGGTGTCGTGCTTGCCAACCTCCTGGGATCGGCAAGGTCACGGAAGATTGAGACTTATCGAAAGGTAAGAAAAACTCGGTCGTTACAAGCCAGACTAGTGACAGGCACCAGCCTCTGAGGACTTCGCCGCCATTGAGCAGGAGTACACGCGGACAGTGCCGTTTCCAGCTCCGTCAAACCTCTTGAAGACTGTTTCCAGCTCTGTCAAACCTCTTGAATAGAGTTTGAACAAAGTTTCGGGCTCTGTTAAACCTCTTGACAGAGATTACAAGACACCAAACTTGATTTGAAAATCTGCTTCAAATGAGAGTAACAGATCTAGTAAACAAATGATGTTGCAAACACATCTGACAATTGAAATATAGAACTTGTATATGCTCGCCCAGTCACCAGGCTACCCATGCGCGACTGGGCATCATAAGTAACAACCAAAGAAGGACCATACGCGCGGCGTGATGAGAAGAGACTAAGGAGCGTGCGGCAGCTGAGGGGCGGCAATTGTCGGGTGAGAAGCAAGGGGGCGGAATTCATATATATAGGCGAGATTGCCTAGGGTCTACTTTGTAGTGTCGGTCAGTATCACATCATCAATAAATGACATTACAATGACAAAAGTGTTGGTCTTTTACTTCTATAGTGTCGGTCGGACGTGACCCAAATTACAACATCACTCAGCAAACAAAACAAAACATTTCAATTTTTTTTAAGTACCAAATGTTCTTTTTTTGTACAATGTTTTCTAAATGATAAGCAATCCTATTTCATTTTAGAACGTATTTTTTTTATAAATTTTGTTATAACTTTCAACCTACATTCAACATTTTCTTATACACATAACATGTAGTGCCATATGATTGTTAACCTATAGTTCTATTTGAACTAAAACTTTCAAGAAAAGATTCAAAAAAAATTCAAACAGAAATTTTTCCCATTCCTTACACAATGCAATTTACAAAAAATCAAATTGTAGATCAAATATCATTATATACGTCGAGAAAAAAACAATAAATAAATTGCTAAACTTATTAACAGTGTTGGGCAAGACGATATCAGCTTAAACCGACATTGCAATCTCATAGTGTCGGTCAAACGTGACCGAAATTACAACATCACTCAGCAAACGTAACTTAAATTATTTTAAATTTTTTTCGTGCCAAATGTTCCATTATTTTGTACAATGTTTTCTAGATGATAAGCATTCCTATTATAATTTATAATATATTTTTTATAAATTTTGTAATCACTTTCAACCTATATTCAATATTTTTTTTGCACTCATAATGTATAGTGCCAAAATGATTGGTAACCTATAGTTCTATTTAAACTAAAATTTTCATGAAAGTACTCAGAAAAATTCAAACAGAACTTTGTCAGATTCCTCACACACTGCAATTTACTAAAATGAAATTGTAGATCAAATATTATTATATACTTCGAGAAAACACATTGAAGGTATTGCTAAAGTTATTAGCAGTGTTTGTAGTGTCGGTTATCGTGACGACGTTTTGCCCGGCATTTTTAATCTTACTGTATAAGCGGGCTGTGTCGCATCGTTCCACACTAAACCTGATGGCCTTTTTATTTCTCGCGCGACACCGTTACGCTGCCGAAATTTTTCGCCAACCCTAAACCCGCCGCTGCCGCTCCCGTCGCTACTCCTTCGGCACCGGCCGGGGCTACTAGATCGTCCTCCTTGGCTCCGGCACTGGTCGCGGCTGCGTGTCCTCCTCCGTCCTCTGGCTGCTCGCTCACCTCTAACCTCGGCGCCCACCGCATTTCCTGTTACGTATGGCTCTGGTCTCCCGGTGTCTCCTCTCCCCCTCACCCACTCCGGAACCCTAATGCACGTACAGTCAACCATTCTTTCTCGGTAAGCCGCCTCCCCTTCCCCATTCCGGCAATCTGCAAACTGTAAGCCGCCTCCCCTCCCCCATTCCGGCAATCTGCAAACTGTAAGTCGCATCCTTTCCCACCATTGTTCCTCTAAGTTTTGTGACTTCAAAATGCTATATGACATTTTTGATGTATATACATATTATTTTTTAGTTTATGAATACATTGTAAGACCTTCTTTGACACAAAGGTAAAATTCCTGATTCCTATGTTTCTCCTGTGAATTTGATCTAATTCCTATAAAATTCTTGTGCGAATCCTGTGAAATTGTTGTGTGAATTACAATAGCAGTTTGATGATGTCAGCGACCGACACTGTTATCGTATAGTGTCAGTATTGCTGACATTATCTTTGACCGACACTACTATGATACCTGTCCTAAATTCTCATATATATAGGAAGGTTGCTATTGCTATATGTCATCTGGATTATAAACATAATCTAGTATAATCAAATTGTAGGCACAATGTACTTTTCAATTGTATTTGTCCTCAATGATGAAAGCGGACTAAGTGAGATGAGAGAGGCAGCATGGACCATATATATCTTGTGACATGTGATATCGGATATGTGCTGCCATATGAGTCAAGGACCTTAGATTGTTAGAAGGCTATTAAATTGGCAACCGGCACTAAGAGCAAAAGTCTTTCTATTCTGTACCCTCTTCTTTTGTTATAGCGATCATTGGATCTCCTTCATGATATATCTAATGGGTAAATATTATGTATTTTTAGGTGATGTGGCAGCACATCTAAAACTTGTTAATTGGTGCGGAAAATATCACAATTCTGAACTAATTCGTCAAAACTTTGAGGCTGGGAAGAAGAGAATTAATGAACAAGATCGGAGTTGGCCGAGCGAATGAAATTTTAGTTGTTAGTTCTATGTGAAGTATTCATGTATATGTGTAAATTAAGCTGCTGTAGTGGATGAACTTGTGTACATATGTGACCCTAAATATTCACTTTGTGAATACATTGTCTCTGTTAATATATTTTATTAATCTATTATTTGCATTTGATTTGTGTTATTAAGATGGTTCTTATTGAAATACAAAAAAGTGTCGGTTTTGTGACGTCACAGAAACCGACACCCCTAATTCAGTAAGTAGTGTTGGCCACGTGATGTCCTAATATATGACATGAGAGTCTAGTAAACAATGTCGAGAAAATTGACATCATTGAGACCGACACTGTTGGTAGTGAGTGCAGTGTAGGTTGCATGACGTCAATACAACCGAAACCACGTGGAAATGTTAGTGTCGGTTCCATGACATCATAATAAACGACACTGGTGTAACTAATAGCAGTGTCGGTCAGATGATATCATGTCGTCCGACACTACGGCTGTAGTTACTTGTGTCGGTCGGGTGATATCATGCCAACCGACATTGGTGCTTTTGTTACTAGTGTCGGTCTGATGATATCATGCCCTCTGACATTGCTGTTGTTGATACTACTGTTAGTCAGGTGACATCATACCATCCGACACTGCTGTTTTTATGTGTAGTGTTGGTCTGGCTGGTGTCATTCGACCGACACTAAAGACATAGCTATCAGTGTCGGTCTGGTGATGTTATTTGACCGACACTAAAGACATAGCTATCAGTGTCGGCCTGGTGATGTCATTTGACTGACACTAATAAGTGATTCAGTGTCGGTTTATCTGGCCCGACATTGATTACCGTTTACAGCAGTGTCGTGTGAGGAGTGTCGCATAGTTTAACCGACACTGCGGAACCTTATGACCTGATATTGAAGGGTCT
The DNA here is from genome assembly GCA_001602275.1 of Zoysia japonica. Lineage (NCBI taxonomy): Eukaryota > Viridiplantae > Streptophyta > Magnoliopsida > Poales > Poaceae > Zoysia > Zoysia japonica. Next base: position 3,313,224 of record BCLF01000006.1, on the reverse strand, counting down.
TTTCATAATAGTGCTCTGTCTTACCTGAAAAATTAGTTTTCTATTCCATGATTAGCTTTTGACAGAACTCTTTTTCCTCTGTCTTCTTCTGTTTTATAGGAAAACATAAGGGAGTAGGGGTGAAATAGACGAGCCATGAGAGAGCCAGAAAATCCACCTTTTATAGCTTGTGGCTTCTCCCCCCTGCTTCCCCTTAAAAAAATACAATGGTTTTTCTCAACCTGTTTGCACCTTTAGTAGGACATCACCATAAGTTAGTGGAGAAGTGTAACACCTAGTGTTTCTCAGAGTCAAGGAACAAAAATTGGCATGAAGATTTCGAAAGTAAGAATTTAAAGTTCAGAAGATAGATGGAACCCAAGTCAGTAAATTCAAATTTAAATTTGAATTTGATTTTAATAGTGAGCATTCGAACTTTAATAACAAAAGTGTTGGTAATAGGAGAAACAAAGTTACTACTTGGCAGTGATTAAATTATCTGAAGGGATACAAATTCAATAAGGTTTCACTCAAGTTATAAGAGCCCAATTGGTTTCTAATCCTTAATGGTCACCTGTTTTGTGACCGTTGCAGAATAATATCCAAATCGAATTTCCACTCGACTCCAAAATAAAAGCTATTCCTCTTGAGATATTCTATCATCCTGCAAAGTTCCAACTTGTTCAGAGCTAAGGAAATAATTTTATCGACCTCAGAATAGGGTTGACTGATCTGAAAGACAGCAGTTTCAGAAAATTGATTATCAGTTAACCCAATTTGAATCTCAATATCTTCCATTCCTTTTTGAGACGACATGTGCATGTCACTCTTAGTGTAGAGCACATGTCGAAGAACGATCCTGCTAAGTTTCAAATAGTGGGAGCTTGGAAGGTCTCTGCCTGTGCATGTCGGTTGGAGGGTAGAAGACATTGTCAAGAACACATCTACCAAATTCCAATCAAATCCGACCTCATTTGCTAGTTCTTTTTAGGGTTCCAAATTGATCAAATGTTAAGGCTGGCTGGGAGTTTGCTGCTGTGTGGGTCCCACCTGTCAGCTTCATCCTCCTCCCCCAATCCGCCTGGGCCAGCGCGCCCCCGCGCGGCGCACATGCAGGACGGCCACGTGCCCCCGCCCCCGACTCGTGCCCTCTACACCTCTAGTTGGCCCTCCTCCATCTCCCTCTCCTCACTTTCATCCATTCCAGGGAAGGACCTCCATTGCCGCCGTCACTCGAGCTCGGCCACCCCACCTCCGGCCATCTCAGGCCCTAGGTCCACAGTTGGAAGCCGCGCCCGAGACCCCTGTACCTTCCCCGGCCGCCACTTCTCCTCTTCCTCACGCGCTCGAACGGATTTGGTGTTTTCCCCGAATTCCTGTTCTTTGAACCACCGGCCGAATCTTGGCTCAATCTGGCGCCATCCCTGTAGAATCTCTTCGATTCTTTTCGAAATTTTGCAGCTCACTACCTATCTAAGTTCCTGGGGCAAGAAATCGACCCATTTACTGATCGATTGTGCAGGATTTTGAACTCTCGCCGTCGACCGCCATTCGAGCCTATGGAGCTCGCCGGTGACAGCCCTCTCTGGCTACTTTCGACGGCTACAACCTCGACGTCGGTCTTCTCTGGGTCTCCTTCAAGCTCTAGGAGCAAGCCCCATCGGATTTCCTCCACCGAGTCGAGCTCTACACGCCGCCGAAGTTCTCTCCGTGTCGCCCACTGTTAGCTTCATGACCATTGAAGCCCCTCAAAGGTATGAATGATTTTGGTGATTAAATGAGAACCATGAACTAACTCATTGGATGCAGATTTATCATCACTATTTTACACTTCTACGAGTTGGTTTCTTCATGGTTGTTCAAGTCCCCGTTGTATTTTCGAGGAGGGAGCTGGTCCAAGGTTAAGGATGGTCTAGAGCTATGTGTGGCTTAGTTTTTAGGCATCGAGTCTATAGGAAACACTGGTACTATTAAGAGGGGTTGGGTCACTTGTCTCGGTTTTACAAGAATTAGGTTATGTGGATGCTCTAGGTTCTCTGAGACACTTGAGTGATCAGTTAAAGCTTGAAGATGTCAAGAGTTGCAGCAGGAAGCTTGAAGATCCTGAGGAAGCCTAGTTTCAGCAGTCGAAGAGGTCACTGGACAGTCCGACGGTGTCATCGGACAGTCCGATGAGGGTCGCAGCTGAAGTCCAAAGAAAATGTTTTCTAGAGGCAGTGAAGCTGGAGTCACCGGACGGTCCGACGAGAGTCACCGGATAGTCTGGTAAGTGCAGGAGCTTAAAGTCCAGAGAGAGGTGCTCTCTGGAGTCATCAGAAAGAAGTCATCGGACAGTCCATCGGTCAGAGACCGGACTGTTCGGTGAGCCCTAGATGAGGTGTCCAGAAGAGGTGTCTCTGGAAGTTCAAAAGAGAAGTTCACCGGACAGTCCGGTGTCACATGGAATGGATTCCAAAGAGGATGTTTTCTGCCAGTTAGAGACCAAGAGTTATCGGACAGTCCGGTGGTCCTAGTCACCGGACAGTCCAGTGCCTGCAAAAAGCAGACAGCTTTTTGACAATGGTTCTCTTAACGGTTGTTTCAGGGTTTGGGGCCTATTTAAACTGTTGGGGGAGCTATTGTGGAGCTTGCTCGTGGTCAGAACAGTTGGAGATCTTTTGTTCTGAGCCAAAGTTCATCAAGGGAGCACAAAAGTGCATCTAGTGAGATCTTAAGTGCTTGTGAAGAGTAGCAAAGAGCATCCATGCATCATTAGAGCTTGTGAGACTGCGAAGAGTGTCTTCGACTTGTTACTCTTGGTCTATGGCAGCCTAGACCGGTTAGGCGTCGTTGTCTAAACTTCCGAGGAGATTGTGGAAATCGACATCAAGTTTGTACGCGGTTCCAGTTTCTCAGCTCGAAAGAGACACTAAGAGTGAGCGTCCGAGCTTTGGAGGCTTGTTCTTGCGCTTGGGTATTGTTTGCTACAGTCGGGGCGCCAGTGTCTTCACTCCGGGAGTGAAGCGTACCCTTGTGAGCATCGTGCCAGGAATGACGGGAGGAACCAAGACTCCTACGGGAGTGGTTCAATGAGGATTAGGGGAAGGCGCCATCCTTCCGAGACCTCGGAAAAAATTGCTGAGCATCTCTATCACCCTTCTCTTTACTTACCGCATTTACTTTCTTGTGAGTAGTGTGATAGGTTGTTTAGTTGCTTGTTTTGGTGGCTCTCGTGCTAGATTGCTTACTAGCTTGATAGGTTATCTTCTAGCTTGTTTTACTCTGCACTAGACCTTACTTGCTAGGAGTTGTTTCCTAGTTTTGCTAGAATCTAGGAAGAAAAAGAATTTAGCCTAGCAGTGTAAGTGCCCGATTCAACCCCCTTCTCGGTCACTTGATCCTTTCAAGTGGTATCAAAGCCAAGTGCTCAAATTAGGGATTAACTGCCTTTGAGAAGTGATTAAGAGTGATGGAGACAAGTTCTTCATCGGGGTCCGGTAGTGGCTCATAGAAAAATCACTTGCTAAGCTATCTATATGCCACAAAACCCGAGAATTCGAGTGCTAACATGAACAACTCTTGAAACTCTTCATCTAGCAACTCCTTAAGGGCTATCATAAATGAAAATTTTACTTATCTTAAGCTTATAGATGCCTAAACTCACTTTGGAACTCTTGATGATGAATCTATAGTTGCTACCATGCTAATATTGCGTGATCTTATTGAAAAGATCAACTCCTTTGAAGGAGCACTTAAGATCTCGCATGATGAATCCATCAAGAAGTTCCTCTCAAGCAAGATTTCTAGCTCTTGTGTCTCTCTTGAAGCTTTATCTAAGAAAGAGAATCTAAATGCTTCCACCTCAAGCAAGATCATTGGAGTACATGCTCATCACACTCTTGAACCCACAGTTTGCATAGACTCTCTCAGTTACTTGTTGATGATATCTTGGAATTAATTATAATTTATAAATGATCAAATTCTACTAGCTCTCATTTACTGATTAAATTCTGTTATCTTGGAATTAATTATAATTTATGTGCCTGTAGATTATTTATAAATGATTATTCACTCTTAGCTAGGGATTAATTCATTATAAATTCATAGGTTACTAATAAATTGCAAAATTTGTTCAGAAATTAGTTTTATATCATTATTAATATTATAAGCAACTAAAGTTGTAGTTTATGTCTTCAAGAACCATATTAAGAAAATTTAGAAGTAATTTCCCTATTATGAACTATTTAGTATAGTATAAAAATTCATTATTTTAGGTAAAAATCAGAACCTTGCCATATAATTGTAGATAGCACGTTAATTTACTAAACTCAATTCACATGAGTGCATTTGTATACCACTCCTAGTTATAGGCATTCATAAGCATATCATCGCATGTGCATTTATCGTCGCATGCGATGACAAGTTTAAAACCCTATAATTTTAGTAGGTGCATAACTAATCACGATCGCCTATCATTTCATGCACTTAGAAAATGACGCGGAAGCCCAACTTGCTCTAGCTGCTCCGGAGACGTCAGTTGCTGAAGATCTCCCACTTGTTTGACTTACTCTCAGCAAACCGAAGGCAAGCCCCGGTGCATTAACCCTATTTTAAATCTTTTTATTTTATCACTACGTATTGTATAGTTAATGTACTGTGCATTAAGTTGTAGGAGTTGTTTGGAACCCTAAAATGCATGATAGTGCCACTTACCCTATTGAGTGTATATTGGTACAGGTAAATCGATGCAGAGCTAGGCTAAGTCATAACTAACGATAAAAGTTGAGTGAATGAGAAACCTCACTCGCGAGCTATAGCTTGTTACCGGGTTACCGTTATCATGGATAAACTTGAGATCGGGCAGGGAGTAGGTTGGTATGAAGGCATGTTTCTCGTGTGGAGTCATGGCCGGAGTGTGGTCGCCCTATCTGTATCGGTTAAGGACTGATTCGATGTGGCCTGTTAAGCAAGTTTGAACATACCGAATACATAATGAGGACATGGGACCCAGAAAACTAATGTAGCAAAACGCTGTATTGGTTGGACAACCCCCACCTCTCTTTTGGCGGCGGCGGAGGAGAGCCTTGTGTCTAACCATGGATATGTCTTACGTGGTGATCGCATGGAGGACCCTGTGCTTGGAAAAGGTGCGCCTGTTCGGACCGACCCTATGGGTTGAGCGAAAGGTGGCCACGTACAGCTTCCGAGAAGTGTGTACATGTCGTGTACTTTGGGTTTTCCCAGCTGGTATAAATCAGTTATAATCGCTGCCCATCACAGTAACGAATACCACTTGTTCAGTGCGTTACAACGTAGTAACAACTGGAATAATAATAATAATAATATAAAAATGTTTGCTTAGTTCATAGGTAATTGCTTGGCAACCATGCTTGCTCTAGTTTATAGTGCAAATTAAATTTACATTTCGTGAACTTAACTTACCGCTAAAAGTTGAAATTAAGGATATACTAATAATGCTATGTTTTATGCAAATGACCATCACTGTGAGTCAGCCTCTCATGCTTAGGAGTCGGCTGTAGTTGGCCATTTTTGACAAGTAAGTCTTGCTGAGTAATTAGTACTCACAGTTTGTTGTTTTCTCTTTTGTGCTTTAGCTTTTCCTCTTTGTAGCTGGTGTGACTACTGCGGCAAGGTGATGTGAGAAGATGAACCCTCTGTGGACTGGTCTGTTAAATGGGTTCCTTCTTCCCCTACTCCAGGTCGCGAGGAATGAAGTATGTCTGAGGGCAACTTATGTTTCATATTAGAAAAGCGTCGTATCAGTTCTGTATCGCTTCTGCTATGTTTTAAACTCTGTTTTAAAGTTATTTCTCTTAAGACCTCTTGAACTTTATTGTAAGACTTTAATCGGTTTTCTATATGTTATTTTATCACTTGTGTTATACTATTTGAGTATTGTTATTCGATATCATCCGAGATCGATTCTATGTGAGTCGTCCATGATTTTTTAGGCGGTTCTGCCACAAGAAGTCCTACCAAACAGTCCCATATTGTGCCAGTGCCAGCATAAAAGGCTTTATATGAGGCACGCCGCGGTGAAGCATGAAGACCTTACAATCCAGTTAAGGCCCTGAAGCCAGAACCTATTTGTAATCCTGCTCTCTTGTTCATTCCTCATCTCATGCCAATCGCATCCACCAGAAGCTACACCCTTCGTCCCAAATTATGTCACTTTGAACTTCTCAAAATTTCTCAAATTATAAGTCATTCTCACTTTTCAAGACAACTTTTTCCTTTCCTAATTCATCTTCACTCTCTTCTCGTTTTCAGAACATCTCAAATTTTTTACTTTTCTTAACTCCCATGAACAGACCCAAAATGACTTATAAAAAGAGACGGAGGGAGTAGTAAATTCGTTCTTTGTTAGGGGTAGGAGGCATCAGGGATGAACCTTCCGTTACGGTGCTTGACCAACGAGCCTTGGGGCAAGTTCAACTGTATCTAAGGACCAACGCTTGGTAGAAAGAAAGAACACGAAGCGCAGGCGGCGTGGTTCGTAGATCATACATGGAGGCATTATGTTTCAAGAACCGGTTGCTTTTATTTCTTTGACAAATAGAATTCCCCTTTATGTTAAAGTGAAATCTTTGAAGCCCACTGAATGCACTGGTTGACTGGCAGCTGCACCAAAACTAAGAAATCATATGAGTAATTAAGCTTTTAGGAAACATTGGTACCTTATTGGTTTCATCTAGCTGATTAATAACTATAAGCAGTACAAACAGAAAGCATTATCTCGACTCTATTCCGATAGTCGTTGAACTGTTGGGAAGGCAATTAGTTACTGTGCCCTCTCTGTGTAACAAGGAAGGTTTGCATAACGCTGCTGGCAGGGAAATATATCGCGCCATCAATTGAGGCCTTAATTAATGAAGTCCGTAAGTTGAAACCATTCTGAGATGGCACTGTTGCAGTGTTGCTGTTAAAAATGAGCCAGTGAGATATTTCTCTTGTTGGAACCATTGACACCGAACTATTGGCATACCTCATATCTGTGTCAAGATGCCTACTAATTTAACGTATTGTTGGTCGACTACGATATTTACAAATGATATTGTAGAAAGAAATTCTAAAAAGGGTCGTTGTGATGGAACAAGGAGGTGGAATTTGGCTTCAGGAGTTTTGGCATACATGAGTCTGTTGCCGCAAACCTTGCCTGCTTTGCCGCCCAATGCAGCGTTGATCAGCCCTTTTCAATACATGGGTATATTTTGCTACTTTTTCTGCAAGTTTGGCTATACAGCGTTGCAATGTTCACCAGAACAAAAACTATACCTCACTATTTCCCCCGGTTATCTCTTTTTTGACAGAATTTTTGGCACACTAGAATTCTTCAGCTTGCACAAGAAGAGTTGTGGTTATGCGTGACAACTTTTGACTGTCGTGATTTTACCAGTTTGTCGTCAAAAGTTAATATACATTTGTGATGAAATGATTCCGTGATCCAATTTATCACAGCAACAAATGGTTTCACCTCCAGCATATCTCAAATTAAAACTCAATTTAATTTAGGCATGGCCTATGGGACACGGTAGATGATTCTGTCCATTCATCTGCGACACATCACTCCCTTTAAAGTAATTGCTGCCCCTGTAATAAAGCGACATGGGTGAGCTTCATCTTTCGAGATGATCCAGGAATGGCCGAGATGGGTTCCAAGGATGAGCTCTTTGGGATTGGGAGACGTTGGGGAATCGGTACGGACAGAGAAACTCAATGCTTCCACACATGGATACCGAAAATGCAATGCCCTCGCAGCACCGCACAAGGGCATATGCACCAAAATTCTTAAACAGGGATTGATAAAGTGCCCTCAGGATCATTTTTGGCCCCTTAGCTTGCCCGTGTCACCACAGTAAAGGAAGAAACTGCCAGGACTGGGATCGTGCTCCTCGGTGGGAGCTCCACCATGCTTGTCTTTGCTAGCTCTGCTTAACTTCTTCTGCCAGTACTACTGTAATCAGCTAGATGAACTAAATGATACAAGAACATAAAAGAAGTGTCTTTCGTTCGTTTCTTCTGTTTTTAATTACCAATGAATCAAACCTAACTAATTCTTGCTCTTTTTTCTTTTGTTCTCTGAATGAATAGCGATGTGCTTGCACTTTGTAATAATTGGAGTCTGTATATAGCAAGGCTTGAAAATACTTATATTTTCTAAAAAAGTGAATGAAAAACTTTAAGATGAACATTTTTGTTGACAGCATCACATCATAATTTGTGACGACCAGCTTGCGTACATTTTTTTGGCTATAAATAGGAAAATAAATGGCGTATTCAATAGGCGAGTCCACTTTCTTATTCATGTACTTTATGTGGACTATCACGACATATGTTTAGAATGACCCCCAGTGAACGAACCTTATGTTGCAGTTGCTACTTACATATACACTCCAAGTTATATGGTTTCATCTCCAAGATGTCTCAAACTAGAACTCAATTTTAGCTATGGCCTATATATGGGACACGGTACGCGATTCTTTTCCTTCCTCTACCACACATCACTTCCTTCGAAGTAATTGCTGCCCCAAATAAAGCGATATGGGAGAGCTTCGTCTATCGAGAAGATCCGACAATGGCGTCGGCTTCGACTAGACGTGTTTCAAGGATGATCTCTTTGGGATTGGGAGACGTAGGGGAAACTGGTATGGACAGTGCAACTCAATGCGTCCATGTTTGGATACAGAGAAGGCAATGCCCTCGGCGTAGCATGCAGGGTCATCTGTGCCAAAACTCCTGATTAGATCTTGACACAGTGCTCTCGGGGTCATTTTTTGCAGCGTAGCATGTTCGTGTAGCCGTAAAGCGAACCGTAGCCGGGACTGGGATTGTTCTCCTTGCCGCGAACTACATCTTGTCTGTGTTTGCTAACTCTGCTTAACTTTCTCTTCTAGTACCTATTGTAATCGATTTAAACTAAATGATATGCGAATATAAAAAGACTGCCTTTCATTCCAAGCACGAGAAACTTTTATTTTTTAAATTACCAATAAATCAAACCTAACTATTTGTTGCTCTCCTTTTCTTCCTTTATCCTCCGAATGAATAGCGATGTGCTTACAATTGTAATAATTAGAGGCCGTGTACAGGAAGGCCTGAAAATACATATCATTACAAGTGAATGGAAGTATAAATTATATTACAAACATATCTACGGTTCACAAATCACAGTGTTTTCCTAAACGGTTTGAAATGGCCATTTAAACTGGTTTAAATGGTAGACGGACAGCATGCAACAATGTGGGCTAAATAGCTGTGTAAAACATTAGTCATGTTTTTAGGTTGATTAAATTGTATTAAATAGCCACTTAAACTGTAAAAATGCTAACCAATGGGTTACCATCTAACTATCATTTATCGTTTAGAATTTCAAAAGCAATCAGACATCGCTGCTTAATACGTCCTCCATCATGATTTAACTGCCATTTTAGGTCTCCACGTGAGAATTAAGGAGAGGTGAAAAAGGTAGAAATATAGAGACAGAGATGTACTGTGAAGCGAGAATAACAATTAATTTAGAAATAAAAACAAGAGAAAAATAGAATGACAGATAAAATATGGGACAGAGGGAGTATTTAGGATATGAAAGTTGTTGCCAAACTACAGCTGTATAGATGATCTGACAGCGTCGTGAGAGGCGATGACCAAAGAGCCTATAGGTGCCCTTACATAGTGTACTGTACACATGTGTTCTGTAGTAATGGCGTGCAAGCATCGTGCAAAATCATTTATGGTTGGGTTAGGAGGCATCAAAGCATGGAGCTCAAGGTAAAACAAGTATAAACCACCAAGCATTAGCCTACTGTAGTTCAGAAACGGCACTACGTTATGCACAAGGCAGTAAGGCACCAACTTGTCTGGTGGATTCAGGTGGTACTTGTACATACTGAATCATTGTGGCACCCCGTTTTCGGAATACACTGTGATACACGTATCAGTCCTTAGATCAGTAGCTGATACGCACAACACAACAGAATGTATATCGAAAGCATACTTGAAAAGAAAATAGATACCTGAGACAACTTTTAGCGGCTCGTGGTGAGGACCTCTATGACCCTAACATCGGTCGGTCAGCCAAAAGCAAAGCAAGCAGTGGAACATCAAGACCCAAATCCACAAGCAGACTTAGGAAGCAGAACGAAAACTCAGCACGTCGTCACCTACGCGGTCCTCTCTGCCTACAACCACAAATGCAAACGGATGAGTACATAAGTTACTCAGCAAGCTCTAACACTAGGCAAGGTTATATGTTTAGATGCACATTTGGTTGTAGCAAAGAAGAGGCTACGGGGTTCAATTTTTGCGATAAGCTAGTTTTTATGCAGAGTTCACTACAGAAGATTTTTAAAGGGGAGTAAAAACATTTGTTATCTAAATTTTAGAAGGTTGGACCTAGGGGAGCATAAACCATTCCCGTCAGTTCCCAAATTTTAACTGGAAGGGCATTTACTATCTCATCCATACACTTTTCAAAGCACGGGCACCTACACCCACTCACACGCCAAGGATATCATAGAAAACTAATTGTAGGGTACCCGAACAAATAGCATGCCAATACCGTGACAACGGCCTATCCGGAAGGATTTTACACTTTGCAGAGGTTGTACACTGTACCCACAGGTTATGCTACTCCTGATCAACAAAGTTGCATAACGTCTACCCCACAACTATATAGGTTTTCACAGATTCCATCCAAGATAAATACAGGGGCTATCCCTCGGAGTTTTTTAGGCCATCGATGATGCGACGGTACATTCTCGGAGTCGGATCGTGAATATTTACCACAATCATGTCTTTTTTTGTCCCCTACGACGCCGGGTATTACCAAACCAGGGGCTATATCCGTGGGCTTACTATCTCATGACGCGGGCAATCACATGGTCGAGAGTCAGGTAGCGAGTCATCTCACGCCCTTCTCCTATTGTCCTGTGTCCTATGGATCTCCTAATGGTTCAATGTGGAATACCTATATAACAGAGATAGGTCCTGCCCAGATCAGGTTCTGTGGTTGCACGAAAATTACTAAGTCGAGGACTAACGAAGCGGTCCTTATATGGCAGGGGTGACAGTCTCATCCACGACAGGTGGACCACACCAAAGACTACACACCTATCACCGACACCTCAATTGAGCCCCACCCCATGACCAAAATCAACCCTCTTGACCTAGCACCAGTTGCACTAATCCCACCCCATTTTATTTTACACACACCACCAAACACAGTTTAACGCATTTTGTAAATAAATGGTGCAAGGTGCGGCGGTGCGAGGCACCGCAATTAGGGTCCTAAGCATTCTAATAACAAGGCAACTTTCCGTTCATTAAAGTATTTTAACGACGGTGTCCTATGGTTAACAAGGAGGGTGCCGTCAACGGGTATTCAAGGTATTTAATATTAATGTCTACTAACTGACATTAATATCAGTAAAGAAATCAATCAAGGTAGGATTATAACTAACACAATATTTAAAATTAAAATATTATGCATAGCAGAAAAAGATAGGCCCTATAGGAGCATTAGCAAAATATATGATCAATGTGATCAAGGGGTTAGAGCTTGCCTGCAAAATCCTAATCTTCGAAGCTTGAGACCGGAGGCTCTTCTTCAGGCTCCCAGTCTTCAGTCTCTGGCTTCGCGTCCAAATCTTCGTGCTTCTCTTCATACGGAATCCTTCTAGCTCCTCTTGAGGCTTGACTCTTCCTTACACTCAGCGTTATCTACGCGAAGGAAAAGCCTAATAAAACAACTGCAAAAGAAACAAAGTTCAAGAAGAAGCAATAAAATCCAAGTAAGAACCAATTAAACTCGGCAAGGAAAGCAAGGGCAAGTCATGCATGATGCGATGCCTATTGACTTAAAGTGAGGTTTAGTGAAGGTTTAACGCGCATACCCGCTAATACGAGCGGAGATGTGGCGTGTAACGTGTGTTATTCTGTGCATACCTTAAATTAGAACTATTTACTACGTGTTGGCAAATTAGATTCATTCTAATCGGTACTTAGTAATTAAGTTGTATCGTGAGTGCGTTATGTGTGTTTCTGTGACACGGGCTCATGAACGAGTATCCATGTATATCGTGCACTTGCATTTATCGATGATTTGTGCGTGCATCGGAACATTGTTTCATATGGGGACGTGACTTGCGATGGCGCGTGTAAATGTGCCGTACAGATTTGCACGGTAACTAGGCATTACCCTGTCCCATGTGTGCGCGCGCATGCTGGTGATCTCATGTATGCATGTGTAACTATTGGACACCATGCATGGGAGTGCATGTGAAGTGTACCATTAACTGGCAGAGGTTTCGGATAGGTGCATGGTGTGCCATTTTAGTTATTAAGTTCCCTACGTGCCTATGATTACTAGCAACTAGCCACTAAATTCCATCTTTATAACAAAACCACTAAAGCTAATGTGTGGCTTAATAGTTGATGTATGTGAATGCAAGGCAAGATTCTTATATGTGCTATATCTACTTCCTAATATGCAGGTGACCTTAAGATTAGTGAATTATTAGTCATTATTTACTTAACTTAATCCACATAATTAAACCACTATATTATAGTCAACAAGTGGCACGTGCATTAGTGCATTGTGCAGTGTATAGGCATACTAATCATTAAAGTTTTAGTCTTAATTTAAATTATCTAGTGCTAACCTGGTTATGCATACTAATGTGTGCTAAACAATGAAGTCATGCTATAATGGGGTGCACACTAGCTATTATAAACCTATGATTAGGAACACATCACAATTAAAGACTTGCACTAACAATGATAAAACCAACAGAAGAAACAAGCAATTAAGCTCCACAAAGACTTACTCATTAAAGCAAACCAACAGGATCGGAGGTTGGCTGAGATTCGAAAGACAGTATGCGATGGGACTCGAGACAACGGTTCCAACGGCGTCAAAATCACTGAAAATGGAGTTGAGGTGTGATTGTGGTGAGGCAAACAAGGTGCTCACGACGGAAGACAGGAAAATGCCCGTGGACACGCTACCCGACACGTGTCCACGGCTGTCGGGTGTGTCCGTCGTGAAACAGAGGATAGGCCTCGTGGTCACGAGGTTCGGCCGGTGACCACGGCTGTTATTTTGACATTGTCAGTAATCTGTGGCCGGAATCTGGGAAAAGCTGCGTGGACACACGGCTCGGCCTGTGTCCAGAATCGGGAAAAATCCTGTGGACACGTGGTTCGGCCTGTGTCCACGGCCCCTGGACACATGGGTGCCCAGAATCGGGGAATTCTCCGTGGACATGTGGCCCGACCTGTGTCCACGGCCCCTGGACACATGGGTGCCCAGAATCGGGGATTTCTCCGTGGACACAGAGTTCTGTGACGTGTTCGTGGACACGTGAACATGTGAGCTGTGATCGTATCCGCGAACACGAGAACTGTGACGTGTCCGTGGACATGTGAGCTGTGATCGTGTCTGTGGACACATAGACTACGTGTCCGTGGACACGAGGTCACGTAAACTGTGACATGTCCGAGGACACGTGGACATGTGAACTGTGACCATGTTCGTGGACACGTGTGCTGTGACCGTGTCCGTGGACACGTGGACACGAGAGAACTGCGATTGTATCCGTGGACACGGGAAAACTGTGACTTGTCCGTGGACACGTGAAAACTGTGACGTGTCCATGGACACGTGAAATCGTGACGTGTCCATGGACACGGGAAAACTGTGATGTGTCCGTGGACACGTGGACACAGGAAAACTGTGACGTGTTCGTGGACACGTGGACACGGAAAAACTGTGACGTGGCCGTGGACACTAGTCACGTGAAAACTGTGACGTGTCCGTGGACACGTGGACAAGGAAAAACTGTGATGTGTCCGTGGACACATGGAAACTGTGACCGTGTCCGTGGACACGTGAAATCGTGACGTGTTCGTGGGCACGTGTCTGTGTCTGTGGACAAGTGGCCAGTGCTGTGTTCGTGCCTGTGGACACGTGCTCCGAATCCGGTAGTGACCCGACTGGGGGTCACGGAAGCGTGACCGTGTCCAAGTTCGTGGACACGAGCTCCGGTCCAGTGGTGACCGGGCTCGGGGTCACGGGATCGTGACTGTGTCCAAGCTCGATTCGGGGTCACAGGAAGGTGACCGTGTCCGAGTTCCAGGACACATGTGAACGGATCAGCCGGCTACCGTGTCAGGGACACGTGCCGACTACCGTGTCCAACCCTCAGGGTGTGTGTGTATGGTTGTTTCTGTAATTACAAACATGAACAGGGATCTTAGTGTAAAAATGAATAGGACTAATGTGCCAATAAACAATAAATCAGGGAGCTTTCTATAGGTCTAGGACTTTACATAAAGAAGTTGGAGGGCTTCTCTGCAACTATACTTGGCTACTATTATATACGAAGAAGGTGGAGGGCTTCTCTGCAAATTTTCTTTCCAAAGGGGGAAAGGCATGGACTCTGCACAATCCCGTGCGCCACAGCCAGGGCAGGTCCACAGGCCTCGCCGTGGACCGCGCCGGCCGGCCGGCCAAGGAGGCCTCGCCGGACCTGGGAAAAGGGAAAAGGTGCAGGAGGGCGACGCGGTGAGCTATCCGTGGGCCCGCTGGGGCCTAGGAGGTGACGACGAGCGCTGGCGGCGGAGTGGAGGCAGAGCAGGGTGGCGGCTCACGGTGCCAGCCCGCAGGACAGGCAGAGGTGGCTCGGAAGGTGGCGAAGGAGCAGGAGGGTGGCGCCGGGATCCTCCTTGAGTGCTCAGGTTTGGTTGGGAGGCTTCGGAGGGCCCGGCTGCGGAGCACTCGCATGCGCGCAGCGGCGGCATATGGCGCTAGGGTGCAGGGGTGGCGGAGCGGCTCGGGATTCCAGCCGGGAAGAACGAGTACGGTGTGCTGAACCTTGCTATGGGCTTGAGGGAGCCAGGGTGGCGCTGAGCAGCGCCGTCCACGGAGAGGAGGTGGCTCACCATGTCCGCGCTCCGTGGAAGCTCGATTTTGGCCCAGTCTCGCCCAAATTGGTGAGGCTCGGAGGAAGGGTTGCGGAGGCGGCGCGGTTGCTGGTGACTACGGCGACGTCAAGGAGGCAGCATGGAGCGCCGGCCATGGAGGCCCGTGGGCGCTTGGTGACGGTGCGCCGCAGCTCGTGTCGGAGATGACGCGGACGGTGGCGTGGGCCGGAGTGACGCAGCGCTACGGTGAGCAAGATGGGGACGGTGTGCATGGCGCGACGGCCAGGAGGGGGCGCGCAGCCGGCGAAGGACGAGCGGTGCGCAGGGTTGTCATCTCCGCGAGCTGGGAGGTGACGATGGTGAGTGACGAAGCGGCCAAGCGATAGTGTGCGTTATGGCGCTCGTGAGCAGTCGGGGAGATGGGGAACTGGGCAGGCGACGTGCGGCACGTGGCGGCTACATGGCAACCTGGAGAGTGGCAGGGAGCGCTTGCGCTGGGCGTGGCAGGGCGCGTGGCGCCGCGCTCGTGCTGTGCCAAGCAGAGAGAGAGAGGAAGAAACGTGTGCAGTGCTGGGCCGCCGGTTGGGCCGCAAGAAAAGGAGGAAAAGGAGCCGGCTGGGCTAGGGAAGGAAGGAGGCGGCCCAATGCGAAATTTGGAATTGAAATCAAAAGGATTTTCAAAGGAGTTCAATTAAATTTCAAATTTAAATGGGATTCTAGAAAGCAAACGGAAAGAAAAGAAAAACAAAAAGAGTCAAACACTTGTCACACTTCCAAATTTTTAATATTTTGAAATTCTTAAATTAGATAAATTTTAATTTAGTGAGGATTTTGCCTTTTGAAAGGGGAAAGAAGTGAGGAGATGAGAAGGAGAAGGAAAATTGTTAGGCAGATTGTTAAGAAAAATTTTGAATTTCGCAAATTTTAAATTAGTCCTAAAATTTGGGATGTCACATTCATGAGCTCTACGTCAGGTATACTCCATGACTCTAGAAATGATTTCATATTATAAGTCCCATTACACTTGCTATTCCAGCATTCAGCAATTCATAAGGTGTCAAACAAGAAAATGATCCAATAGAGCGTGCATGTTGAATTTGGGGGAGAATCAGCTAAAAGATTGTACTGAGTAAAACTTCCAGCATGACGTAATAAAGAGTTCACAAAGTCTTATAATTAAATAGGCAGTGAATTGCAACAATAGCTCTGTCTCGTGAACTTATTCTGTATCCCTTGGTGACACAACAGTACCAGAGGTTCTTGTATATATGCTCGATTGAGTAGGAAAATAAAGAACATTGTATGTATGATGTTATGCTCAAAATTTCCACTGCAAACTGTGCACACTGGTAGCTTGCATTCTAGTTCATTTTTTCCATAGAGCTTCATTCAGCATCAAAGTGCACCAGGAGCATTGCAAAATAATTTGGGTGGAACCCCTTTTCATAAACTAGCATCACTATGCATGAAGGGCTTGTTTAGTGTTGTCCGCATCAAGATGCATGAGCATTTCACCTGCCTTAGATCATGATGTCTTATGCTTACAGAAGTACGGCTCTACCCTCCTTTGCTGGATGAGGTCTCTTGGCAGTCGACTCCGTGACAGCTAAGATGCTGAGGTGGATCTGTATAGATGTATATAATGGGAGGCCCACTTTTCAGCCACTCGACTGCCGAGGAGCTCGATCTACCTTTGGTTGCTACAAGTTGCTTTAGAGGAAGGTTCAACTTTGAAAATAAGCTTTTTGTTCCTGACTTTTGATTCAACTATACTAAAATGAAATGCAGAGATAGCTGTCCCTGCTGTTATAGGTTTCATCTACATTTTCCTTTGTTTAATTCAGTTTTAGTTTTTAAAATGAATTTTTGGACATAACTGGCGAAGCAACACATTAATGCGCCGCAACTGGTGCCAACTATGATTAGAATCCTACTGTAGTAACAACATATATATCAAACTATGACTCAAAAGTAATTGTATAATATGTACCAAGGAAACATTCACTCACTCACTCTCTCTCTCTCTCTCTCTCTCTCTCAATGTGAGCATCATAGTAGGGCTTGGAGGCATCAGGATGCGTACATCCAATGCATCACGTGAATAGAGATGTTGGACAGAAAACAAGAGCCCCAATTATCACAGATAGGCATACAGTGCTCATAGATAGCTCTCTGCATTGTGCCCTGTACCAGTAGGAAATGGTTATGCAGGCTTATGCAGCAGCCCGCATGCCGCCACTATCTCTTGGAGGGTTGCCTCTCCTGTGATGAAGGCTCGCTGAGGTGCGCTGGCATTAGAAAGGAATGAGAAAGCTAGTACATGTAACCATCCATGGCTTCAGTTAATCCAAATTTTAATTTTGCTCACTGCTGCAACAAAAGAGATTTTAATTTAGTTGAAGACATCAGATAGGAAAATTTGATTGAGATGGTAAGCCTAATGGACAAGAGTGAAGTAACACCAGGTGCATGCATCCTTTCTTCAAATTAAAGCAGGATTAATAATATTTTAGCTCCGTAAGGGTTCATTTGATGGTATTTTGAGTGCACAAGGTATATAATCAATAATTATGAAATTAATTTTTCAAATCAGTTGTTTTCTGCATTGCAGCTAGCATCACGGACAGAGATGCATTCCAACACAGTGGTTGAAATCAAATATACTATACTGCATATCACATTAGTAATGATGGGATCGCATAAGATCATTGATAGTATATAAGAGTCTCCATATGAAATCTCATAGATTTTTGTTCCCTTGTCCACTGTGCATTTTTGTTCTAAACATGGTGCCCATAGATTATGGAAATCGGTGTTGTGAGGTAGGTTTCGGAGGTGTCAAGGAAGACATACACAAGCAATAATGAGAATGAAAAAATTCCATGAGATATTGGGGTACGTTGGTTGTCACTTAATCCCAAACCCAACAAACTCTAATTAAGTTGCTCTGCACAATGGATATCAAGCAAATTGTGATAAATCATGGCATAACACGTATTGGCAAATTATATATGGAATAACTATATATGATGGTGCACGTGCATTTGCACTACCAAATTGTCAAGTTCAGGAACAATAAACAGTCAAATTGTCTAGTTTCAGTATGAGCTTTGGTGGACTGTCATGTGAATATTTGTCATCAATCAATTACAGAAATGTTGTATCCTACAATTCACCTCGCCTCAATATTTTACACGATATGCACCTCAGCTCATTGGAAAATATGTTTATGTCGTTGCTTTGTTAGTGACTATTAATTCCAATCATTTTTCCTAGCAAAGTTAACATAACAAAATCAGCAACGCCAATAATGGGCTTTGCATTTATAGCATGCAACACTAGGCTTCACTGGATACCATTATAATCTCCCCCCCCCCCCCCTTTCTTTTACCATTGTTAAGACTTTAATTGAAATTAACACTTTCATAGATCTTTCTCCTGGCACCGACTGCCCCAGTTATTTTCTACCACTGATGCTCGACCCTCGCCATCTCCTTCCCGCCCCGATGGCACCCCCTGCTGTCTTCTAGCACTAACCCTTGCTATTAGGGATGTAAGTTTCCCAATTTTTGGGTCAGTGGGTCGGCCCAAAACTTTTTAAAATGAACTAAAACTTCCCTCTCCATCTTATATTAGTGAGAGAAATAAAATGAACTAGAGGTTTGACCCACAAAACCCATTAGTACCCATTTTCATCCCTACTTGCTATCTCCTCCCAATGCCCCCTCCCCCGCGACCATCTCCTGACATGCTTGTCCCACCATTCGTCAGCCTTGCCTGACACCTCTCTCCTCCATCCACTGCCTCTAGCCACCAACACCGCTTCCCCTGATGCGCTGCTGCATCCATGCCTGCCGGAGTCTGTCCTCGTCTTCATCTTCGCCCCATGAATGGAAAGCTAACGCTGGTTGCTCCAGCTGGTGGTTTCTATCACTGCTGGGGAGCACCGATGTCGAGGACTTCAACTAGGAAGGGAATGAGTTCGTCGCGCTCAGAGATGTTGAGCTCGGGCCTGGCAAGGAAGCCTTCTTCAGCTGCCGGAGGGAGGATGGTTCGCATATTGCCGTTGTGTAGGTGCCTAGAGGGCATTTGTTTTTTATATGCCTCATAAGTATGGTAAAAGAAAGAAGTGAGATGGATTATAATGGTATTGCAGTGAAGTCCACTGTTTTGATGTCATAATTGCAAAGTTCATTGTTGAGATATTTGAAGGTAGCTCACCAACTTCTTAATATGATTTGAAAACTTTCTTCAATGCAAGCAATCAAATTTAATAGGAGATGAAAATTGGAACCACATCCAATATATAATCCATAGGGAAAACTCATAATAAAAAACAAATGGAAGAATATATAAGCAGGCTTTAGAGAGTGTGTTTGGTGATCACATCCGTTACATCCATGCACTCATTGTCCACTATGCTTACGTAATTTCTACGCCTGCAATGCTTCAGTCTGATACTTTCCACAAGTGCATGATAGTGGATATCATATAGAATCTATAGATTTGCCGGTCATTGGGCACTGTTTTTCTGTTGCTACTGTTTTACTGTTCCAACCAAGCTCTATCTCCATCGTCCATCTCTCCCGCCACCCGATCACGCATGTCCGTGCCCATCCCTTATCCTTGCCCCTAACGCTTGACCCTGCTCTCCCTCCACGACCCATTCCCCAATCCCACGCACTCTACCACCGGCAGCTGCCGCTCCGGGCTCCCTGTCGCCTTCCCAGCGCCTGCCGCGCCTTCTCAGTTCTCCGCCTGATGTGTTGCCTCTCATGCTCACCTCCACCATATCGACTCTCCATCTCTCGCGCCACCATTACTTCCCTTCCATCTCCGTCTCCCCTTCGTTCTCCATTGGCAAGCCGCCCATGCCGCCGGCAGCGACCTATGCTTCAGCCGCCCTTCTCCTCTAAGCAGTGGCCTGCCTCGCGTCCCTACCTCGGTCCGGTCATCTGCTTCATTTCCGTGAGATCGAACAATCGCTTCCTCTATTTCTTATTCACTCGGCTGTTTCATCACTGCTGTGCTGTGTGACCATCCCCACCATTGCCGACTCTATGTACGACTTTTGCATGCCTTGCAGCCATGGGATCTACATTTTGCCCACAGAAAAATTGTTTTCCTGTTGCAGGCTAGGGGAGCATCATCATAGTTCTCCATCGAACCTTTATCACTTAACAGGTAATAAACACTTCGTCACTAAAAAATATTGTGTTCCTATACTAAGGTGCTGGGGCAGGTATGTGTTCAAAATTGCTGATAAAACTATCATAGTTCTAAACATTTCTTATTGAGCATGTCAGATGAAAAAATAGTCCACATTGCTATACTAAGGTGCTGGGGCAGGTATAGATTTTTCCAGTTGGGGATCTTTTTTTTGGGGGGTGTGTGTGTGTCCAAAACTCCACATAAAACTATCGCACTTATAATCATGTTAGATAAAAAATATTACAGCTGCTATACTGAGATATTGGAGGCAGATTTATGAGTTCTGTAGCTTGCAAAGTGTTTGCCAATATGAATCCGAAGTGCTGCTATAGTTTTTTGTACAGGTGGTCGCTCACCCAGTGGCATTGAACTTAGCTTTAAAATTGCTCTTCTGACCAGTCATATTCAAATATATAATCAAAACAAGTTCTTTTGGAATCCACCAACTGTCTTTTCTCTAAATTTTTTTTCCATGTTATAGTATCTATTTGCATTTGCAGCTGCAGATAGTGGACAGCTTGCAATGGAAGCAGCTTCAGCAGGAACAACGACATAGAAAAACAAGCAATGAATTTATGCTTAGCGCTTGACATCCCTTATGCTAAGTGCCACTGCCATCAAGAACAGCAAGCAATGAACTTATGCCTACAGCAGGCACAGTGGAAGCAGAAAATACAGCAAGCAAAGAACTTAAACTAAAGCAATGAAAACACAACCTTAGCTTAGTGCTTGACCACATTGCCACTAAAGCTCTCCATTCGTCATGAGTCATGCTCACCAATAGTGATGTTGTTCTCACTTCATTTGCATGTATGCCATCAAAGTAAAGCTTCTTTAGCCGGTATCTCATCTATCGTTGCCCACCCTTGAGCAAATCAGAGCATGCATCCTTGACTGCCTTATTGTTGGTGTTGATATCAAAATGAACCTAATTAAGAGGCACAATATCAAATTTGAAATTCAAAGAACAATGAGCTTTCATTGGACGTGATCAATTACATTCAATTAAACATAGATCGGATTAACTTACCACCACTTTGCCGATGTAGTTGTTCATATGATCTTGAGTTTCAGCCTTCTTGCAGTCCTTCCAGTGTTGAAGAATTGGGATGTGCTACCTCAGTATTATTCCACCCTCTGATGCAAGCTTTGCAGCTTGGATGAGCGCTTCAGGCCTTTTCTTTCCTTCATCAATGTGGACAGGGATCTTAACATTCAAACCACTATAGTAATCCTATTCAATTCTTTGCCCATACTTCATCTCCTACTGCAGGCTGCAGCGATGTACCATGACATTTTCTTGTGCTGGAAAAAAAAAGTGAAATTAGTTCCAAGCATGGTTTACTATAAACATATTTAGGTTTGTTGCATATCACAACTTACCTTCATTGCCTGTCTCCATCTGGTAACCAGGTTGTTTAGGAAAATTTTCTGAATTTGTAGTTGAACCCTCAAGATCCTCATTGACTGATTGTAATTCCTTTGTCATGTGTGTTGTTATCATCGGCGGTTGTACTTCATCTTCAATTTCCAGCACTCTCTTTGATCCCCTTGTACCTCTATAAGAGGTGGGATTGGTCATTGTCAACCTATTGTCAGTTGCACTCTTAGAAACCTGCATGTCCTCATATGCAAAATAGAGAAAAATTAAATATAAATTAATGTTCTTGTATATATGAGGGAAAAAGTTGTTGATGCTGAATGTAGTAATGGTGTAAGGTGTGTGGTATTTAATACCTTATGAAGTAAGCTTCTTTCATCATGCTCAGTATGCCTTTCTCTTTCCTGACAATCCAATAACAATCGAAGCTAATGCAGGGACACTGTGACGACCCGAATTTTGGCCCTAATTTAAAATGCGAAATTCAAAATTTTTCTAACAAACACCTTAACATTTTTTTTTCTTTTTCTACCTCCTCTTCAAAATAACAAATAACATTTAATTAACTTAGCTAAATGGAAATTTCAAAAAAATATTAAAACTGAAAGTGTCAAGTGCTTGACGGCTCTTCCCCCTCTCCTTTTATTTTCTGTTTCCTTGCGTTCGGATTTAAATCAATTCAATTCGTTTGAGTGCAGTTCAAATCAGATTAAATTCAAATTCTAAATTTTGGATTTGGGCCGCGTTCCTCCCTTTCCTTTCCTTCTTTCACCGGCCCAGCCTGGTTCCTATATTTTTCTCTCCTGCGCAGGCCATTTCTTCCCCGGCCCAGCAGCTCCGGCCCAACTCGGCCCAGCCCACGCCGCCTTCTTCTTCTTCTTCCTCCAGCCAGCATCCTCCTCGCATCGTTATCCTCTTGGTGCGCCGCGCCATCCCGCCAATGGCCGCGCATGCCTCTGTCTCCTGTAACACTTCGTGTTTTCGAATAATAAGCGTAGCATTCGAAGTCCCAATTCTCGAAAATTTGAGCTCGAAAGAAATTAAAACTAATTTCAAGTTTACCCTAAATTCAATTTGAAATTCAAATGTGAATTCAAAAATTTCAATGAAATATTGTGAAACAAAAATCTCTTTTGAAAGTTCTTGTAACCAGTTGAATTTTAGAA
>BCLF01000006.1:3248343-3279789 GCA_001602275.1 Zoysia japonica | reverse complement strand
GGTCGCGAGGAGTGAAGCATGTCTTAGGGCAAGATATGTTTCATCGTAGGAAACCGTCGTATCTCTTCTATGTCACTTCCTCTATGTTTTAAAACTCTGTTTTAAACTTATTCCTCTTAAGACTACTTGAACTTTATTGTAAGACCTAATCGGTTTCCTATTTTATATTATCACTCGTGTTGTACTATTTGGGTATTGTTGCTCAATATCACCCGATATCGATCCTAGGCGAGCCGTCCAGTGTTTTGGGGCGGTTCTGCCACATCTCCCCTCTCGCCTTCACTCCTCTGCCTCGCGTTGGTTCACGCGCCGTCCTTGCTGCCACCCGTGTTTCCCGCGTCATCATCGCACCGCCCCGCAGTTTCCGCACACGCCGCCGCGTGCCGCTCCGCACGTCATCGAGGGCTAGCTCCACCAACCCGCTGCTTTGTTGCGCAATGAAGCTCGCCGCAGCGCGTCGGCTCGCCCGCTGTTCTGGCACAGATGCTGCAGTCCCGCTGCCGTGTCCCAATTTCGCGCCGCGCCATGAATTCGAGCTCATCACCCACGTCAGACGTCGCCATCCCTCCACCGCAGCTCCTCTCGTCGGATATAAAATGCGCGGCACTCCCTGAGCATTCCCTGTCCCAACCCGAGCACCGAGCCAGCCAATTTCAAGCTTTTCCTCAAAGTCATACTTTCTTCTCCATTGACGGCCGCTGCCGATTCACCGCCCCTGAGAGCTCCTCACCGGCCGTTCTCTGCGCCAACAGCACCACCGAAAGCCCCTGCTCCGAATCCCCATCATTTTGAGCCGTCACCCCTCCGTTGACCGCGCGCCACGACCCCTCCCTGGCCTTGCCAAGCCAACCAAGAGCTCCGTGTGGGACCTCTCATCGCTCCGTGGCCACCTAAAGCGAGCCCCATCGCCTACCGCGCTCTAGCGCCATGCGCCACCGCCGCCGAGAGCATCCGGTCGGTGCCGCCTGCGTTCGCGTACCCCTCGCCGCCCAGTGCCACCTCAGGCGAGCGCGCAGCAAGCTTCTCCTTCGTTTTGTCCAAATACCGCCTAAAATGATGCCCGGGAACCGGAGTTCCCCCGCCTCCGGCGAGCGCCAGCCATGGCGCCGCGGCCCCTGCGGCGTCTGGCAGCCGAGCAGGGCGCTCGCGTCCCCTGCCCTCCGTTCTAGATCGGCTGGCCCAGATTAAAAGCCCCACACCGATTTGCTCTTTTAAATCTCAGCCGCCCATCACAGATCCAATGGCCCAGATCCCCTCTGTCCACCATAGACCCGTAGACCTCAGCACCCTCTCGGTCCACAGGAGCCGTGGACCATTTTCACGGGTTTTCCAGTATAAAAATAATTCTTATAAAACCCAGAAATACCCCTTTTACATCTAAGCCCCTCCAGTTCTGTAAATTCCATGCTGGTCCACAAATTTTACCGATAACGCCCTAGCCTTTCTTTTAATCACAACTTTAGTCCAAGTTTTGTACACCAGCCCCTGTTTATTTACAGAGAGACCCCTATACCATAATTCCTTCATCTTAACTTCGATTTCAATGATTTTTGTACCATTGAAATCATTGTTCTGAGCTCTACCTCATCAAACTAATCCAAACCGTGGTTAACCTCCAAACATGATGGTTTTTCTTAATGGTAAGTTTTATCAAAGTTTAATTGCTTATTCCTTTTTCGGTCTTATCGATTTTAATGCAATCTTTTATTGTGATTATTTATTTAGCTTAGCTTCACACTAGTTAGCGTGCACCTCATCCATGTTAGCATGATTTTATAGCTCACTAGCATGCCTTAGTGCTTATGACCACGATTAGCTCTATATAATTTAGTTTAAAACTAGAATTGTATCATTAGTAGCTAAAATACTAGAACATCTACTTAGTTTATTTTAGAATTAGAAGGTAAGTAGATAAATAGTATGCATATGCATTCTGCCATGCATTCGCGTGCGTTAGTATATGTAGCATAGTTGAGATTTAGTTGTTTAATTATAAAGATACGAATCAAGTAATTAATTACAAATTGCTAATAATCATATGCATTTAGAAATTAAATAATTAATAGCACACTTATATATCTTACCTTGCATTCACATGCAATAGTGCATGTGCCATATATTAGCTTTAGTACTTTATTTGCAAAGATAGAATTTAGTAATTAATTGTGTTAATTACTAATAATCACTGCAGCACGACTACGAGTAGTGGGAAGTTAAATAATTAATTGCTAATTATTAGTAATATCATGCATGTATATTATTGAATAAATAAAAGATGGCACCCCATAACCTACTCAAAATTTATGCCAATTTAGGACACACCTCACGTGCATCTCGTGCTTAGTATCCAGTAGTTGTACATGTAGAGAATTAAATAATTAATTAATACACACCATGCATCACTCCGTTATATGCAATAAACTAGATCATGCCATAGTCAGGTCACACGACGCACCTATCGGCAACCAGCTATATATTTATGCAAATGCCACATATGCATATGTGCTAGTGTTGCCAATGGCCATAAAAGCATTCACTTAAACACCACTACATATACCTTTGCTTATGCATGTAATAACACACTATTCATTTGTTAGCTCTAATAGTTTAAAAGATATAAAATAGAATCAAATGATAAATCTAATTATTGGGAAATACATACATATTAGATGATAAATAATTAATTAATATTACATCATACCTAAGCATGTGCGCACACACATGGGTTACATTTATGCTTGCATAACCACACAACCGTCACTACACGACACTACGTACCCGTGCATTCACATGTGCATGCACACACAAGTAATGCACATATCACAAGCCATTCAACCACTCACTACACATCTACGTGTGCATGTCGTAAGATGTGCCCAAGCCAATCCCATCACATGAAAGAATAATATTTTAGCATACACACCGATCACTAGGAAGTGCGAGTGCCCGACACACTACACACCCACTTCAATCCTCAAGCACTAAATATAATTAGCTTAAATAAATCTAAACTGCAACCCATATTGAATAGTTCTATAGTATTACATATAAAATGACACACTTTCATCGGGCATGCTCACATTACTTGCCTTGTACAAGTTCATGTCCGTATAAAGGCACTAGTGCTGTAGACACTTAGAAATGCATACGCCACATAGCTTACCCATGTAAATGCTTAAGTACTAACTAAAATGAGCCTAAAATATATGCAATTACTAAAGCTTAGTAATAACTTTAAGATAGGGTCTAAATGAAATAATGTGTCTCACACCTAGAACACCCCAAATAAAAGTTCTAGTACCACACAAACACTACACCGTATGCATACACTGCATCACAATACACTGCATCACAACACTTAGTCATGCGCCTCCATCAGTGTAGATCATCTCATATCATCTAGCAAAAGCCCTGCATAAATAACACTGTAATATGATGAACCACCACACGCATGCATTCTCATCGTTGGTTTTCTCTTCGAGTTTAATTGGTTCTCCTCCGAAGTTTATTTGATCTTATTTGGTTCTTCTTGAGTTTTCTTTCTTTTGCGGTAGTTTTCTTAGGCGTGTTTTACCACGTAGATGATGGTGAGACTGAAGAAGAGCCCGAAGACTCGACATGTGTTCAGGATCCTGAAGGCCTGGACATGAACACAAGCGTCAAGACTTAGACTTCGAGGAAGACTCCGCAGACCAAAGCTTTGAAGATTAAGTTATGAGAGTTTGCAGGCAAGCTCTAACTCCCTTAATCATATTTAACCTATATTTTTGCTACGCTCCTATAGTGCCCACTTATATAAATGCTTGCATGATATTTTACTTATGTTAAAAACATTACTTAGTTATTTAAACTATTTTGCTAGTATATTTATATTAATGTTAGTTACTTGTCATTAATAATGCCTTGATTACCCGTTGTCGATGCCTCCTTGTTAAACATAGGAATTCCGTCATTAATTATTGTAATGATCGAAAAGTTACCTTGATTACTAGTATGCTTAGGACCCCTCGTGATGTTTCGACATCACTACACCTTACAATATTACTTTACAAAATGCGTAAAATAGAGTTTGGTGGTGTGAGTACAAATAAAGTGGGATGGGTGATAGTGCAACTTGTGATTAGGTGAAGAAGGGTGGTTATGGCTGTGGGGCGGGGTCATGAAAGATGATGGTGATAGTGTATCTGTGTGATAGGTGTTATTCTTCGGTCTAGTCCACCTATTATAGACGAGCGCATCACCTTGCCACATAAGAACCGGTTCGTTGAACCTCAACTTAGTTATTTCGTGCAACCACAGAACCTGTCATGTGCAGGACTCGATTCATCGCCTGAGGTTACCATATCGAGCCACTAGGAGGTCAGTAGGACACAAGACTACCAGGAAGTGGGCGCGAGTTGCTCGCGGTGTGGCCCTCGATAGAAGTGATAGCCTGGGTCGTGGGACCGTATTTTTCCATGAATAAAGCCCCTGGTTTACATGATCACCCAATGACAAGGGGACCAGGAGAAGACGTGGATGTAGTTCCCACGATCCGACTCCGACAAAGCACTAATTGTGTCATCGGGGCTTGAAAAACCCCGAGGGATGTCCCCTGGATTCTTGGGCGGAATCTATGAGAACCTTAGGTTTGATGTGTCAAACGTTATGTCACTCCGTAGCTAAGAGTACATAGCTTGTGAGAAAAGTGTAAAACCTCTGCAGAGTGTATAAACCCTTCCGGAATAGCCGTTGTTACGGTATTGGCATGCTAATGATTGGGCTTACAATGATTAGTTTTCATGATAATCTTTGACTGGTGTGAGTGGGTGTAGCTGCTCGTGTTTTGGAAAGTGAAAGCTGTGTGCCTGGGCCATTATGGCTGTGTGCCGGAAGGCCCGACTAAAACTTAGGTACTGAGGGTTTGACGAATATCTCCCTAGGACCAACTTACTAAAATATGGACAGTAAAGGTTTGACCTGCTTTTGAAAGCTTCTTTAGTGAACCTTGCATAAAACTGGCTTTCGCAAAAGAGAACTCTATAGCCTCATCTTTGCTACAACCAAATATTCATTTATACATACCTTTGCCTAGTGTTAGGGCTTGCTGAGTACCTTATGTACTCACACATTTGCAATTGTAGTTTTAGTCAGAGAAGACTTCATAGAAGGCGACGTCGTGCTAGTTTCGTTCTGCTTCACGAGTTGCTTGTGGCTTTAGGCCATGGTTTCCGCTGTATGCTTTGCCTCTAGCGCGCTAGCTGGTTGTGGATGGTAGTAATCCTTGCCGGTTTGCGGCTGAAGGTTCCCTCTTTGGAATAATATCCTAATTCGAAGTATGCTTTTGATTTACATTCTGTTGTGTTTGATCGTATCAGCTACTGATCTAGAGACTGATACGTGATTCACAAAGTGTCCCAAAAATAGGGTACGACAGACACCGAGCCTATGCAACATTTGATTGTTCCTCATCAACACTGTCTGTGACCTCTCACTCAGAAAGTGGTGCTTCTGTACCAGCAAAATACATTATTTGTAAGCATCAGTTGAATAAAAGAAAGACATAGCCATGCACAAATAAATTATCTTCTCCAGATAAAGCCTAATTTGCACATACTACTCGATGATGCTTGTATGTATATGTGAATTAGATGAAGAGTAGTGCATGCCTCACTCACTGCAGCTTAAATAATGGTCGATTCTAAATCTGAATTCCTAACATACAACACAACTAAAATATTCATCAACTATTGTGGAATCCTACTCATAGTCGCCATCTAACTTACAGGTCGAAGTGGAGGTGAAGACTGGTGCAGGTCGGATCGGTGGAGAAGACGGTGGGGCAGGTTGGAGTGGCCGCGACGGCAGCAGTGGCGCAGGTTGGAGTGGCAGCGATAGCGGCAGCGGCCCAGGTCGGAGTGGTGGCGGCGGCGACGTTGGCGCAGGTCGGATTGGCGGTGACGGCGGCGCAGGAAGGAGGATGAGACTCAGTCTGAGTGGCGGTGCAGGAAGGACTTTGATGGAAACGAGGATTGATTTAGGTCTAGAAGGTCCTGTAGTTGTTTATATATTGCATGGATATTTACCAGTTTACCCTTTGATGCGGCGCTGGACAGGAAAAAATGTGCTGGACAAGAATGCCATTTATATTTCACTTTTCATCCTGGAGCCTGTAGCTGGGCGGGTGGAACAAAAATTTTGTGGTCTGCGCGCCAACTGTCGGTCCCATTTGACAGTGGCACAAAAACAGATGGTGTCCATCCTGAAATACGCTTTCAAACATAGAAAATGATTAATTTTGTTATTTGCTTTAATTATTTTAGTTGTTCAAGGATAATTTTTTTAAAAAGAATCATTAACTTTACAATTGTTTTAGGAATCTATTAGAGGTCTCCCTGAAATTTCAATTCCAAAATCATCATATGTAAATAGGTACAATAAAAAACAAATGAACAGTGAATTTTCTAAATTTTTTATCTCCAAAATTATCTTTAATTTTGAATTCAAATTTGTTGTGTGACTAATTCATGCCAATTCTAACCTCTCTACGTTTTTCTGAATTTTTTAAGGTTTTGTTTCCAGGAGTGGTTATTGGAAGTTGACTATAAGGCATATATGACAAGGACTCTAGTATCAAATTCATGGTGAATTGAAACCTGTACAAGTGTTTGAATCCCAAAATTTTTCAAAAACTTTACTGTGTACATATATGTCTAAGGTGTATATACACACAAAAATCATTGAAAATTTGAACTTTGTTCGAGAGATAGAAAAAACAAAGAAAATGTTGAAAAATGACTATTTATAAATAGATCCAGACGTGCAAAACTGAAGTACACTATCATGATTTAAATACATCTAAGTAATAGATTAAAGTTTTATAAGATTTTAGAAAACAAATCAGATTATTTGAACTATCTATGCGAAATATATACATGTTTGAATATTTATTTATACGAATAAAAAAAGATAGAGTGCCACAAGTAGGGAAGAACTGGACTTGTAACCGGGCCGACCGGTGGGACCTGCTAATCAGTGAGAAAGAATGAGAAATGAGTGTGACTGCACCGACAGGTAAGACCTGGTAATCGGTGAGAAAGAATGAAAAATGAGAAAGAAAAAAAAAAGAACAGAGTCCCTCGCTCGCCTCAGAGATCGAACTTGAGACCCATAAAATTGAAACGATATTACTATTTGCTAAACTGAGTGTGTGCTCTTGACTTGCTTGTTATATTATATGTTATTATATATAACAAATACCTACCTCTATAACAAAACAGACGAGCCCCAACTGCCACCGTTTCTCCTCCCCCAGGACCCCGCCTGTAACAACCGGATTTTCTTACCTTTCGATAAGACCCGATCTCACGTGCTTTTGCCAATCTCAGGAGGTTAACAAACATGTTTTTCACAAGTGAGCAATCAATAAACCATGACAGAATGAGTAAATAAAAATAAGATAAATTAATTCAACGGGATCATCTATAAAACATACTGAACTTCTCAAGGCAGAACAAGACTATCGAGAATCCGTGAACTGAAACAGCAGCGAAAACAACAAGCGGGAGCTAGCACAAAGACTAACCTCTTCCTCCACAGGCAACTCGAGTGCAGGAGCGAACCACAAACCACAACTGGAAAGCAGACGAGAACAATTTTTTAGCTGACCTCTGAAAAAGAAGGGCATGAAAAGCCGTGAGTACGTGAATACTCAGCAAACTGCACACTACCTAACAAAAATGTATGCATACAAGGGATAATTTGATGGATGGAAGCTGGCTCAAGTGCTAAATGCAAGTTTAAAATATTTTACTTTTAAAGATGCAAGAAGTTTTATTTTAAAACAGTCCAATTTTATTATCTTGCCCCGCATGGATCTCCGTTATCCCGAACGGGGTTCATTTTAAATGCCGGTGTAATCTCCACACCCGGCCACAGCTCAAAGGTCTGAGTCTAAAACATTTCAAAACAAAGGTAGAAGGAAAGAAAACAAAACTACTCAACGAGGAATACAACTCAGGGGGTGTCTTTCCAAAAGGACGTGACAATGCACATTGACTGTAACCCTGCAGAGTTTATGCACCTGGTCCCACGAGAAATGCCGCTGAGAACCACCGTCGTGGTCCTAACAGACACACAAGACCCATCCACAAGCTTTAACTGGTGTTAACCGTCCTCTAGGAAGTGATCCCAGTCGCCTACGCTGCCAGGCCCTGGAGTTGTGAGGAACCTACCACTGATTAGGTGGGGTATCTCGATCTCATGTGAAGAGTCGTAACTCTATACCACACTAACACATCACCGCCAACTCATGAGTAAATAACCAGTCTCAACAAACTTCAAGATCAAGCCACTACCCATACAGGGTAATATGATGCATGGTTGTTGACTGAGCGTACAAGGCTCAAAGGACTCGGTCCTTAATTGCCGGGGCAAGCTATCTCTTCAACCTCAACTCCAACAACCAACAAGCTCTCCGAAGGCCCAAGGCCAAAACCTCCAGTGTACCTACAACAGGTACGCCCATAGGGACTTCCCAGGAATCCCTCCACACCTCAAACTCCTGCCTGCCCCCACTAAATAATTTGTATAGAGTTATTTGCAAAACTCACACATTTGAATCACAATTTGAAAGCATTTAACACAAATTCCATTTTATAGTGATAAGGTGTGAAGTATTGTAAATAGATGCAACTAAACATGGCTAATCATAAAAGTAAAGCAATAGTAGTAAAGCAGTCCTAGGGCTCATAATATGTGGAACGATAAATAAGCACGGCTTGAGAATGTTGCTAGCATATTTTAAAATAGTTGGCATGCAAATTATGGTTTCAAACAAAACATGTAGTTTAGAAGCTAGGATCAAAATTGGTCAAGGAACGCGGCTTGCCTTGTGAGTTGAGATCCCATCCGAAACCTAGGTCCTCGTGCAGAACGGTCTTCAAGAACTCAGCAACAACTCCAACTGGACAAACGGCATGAAAAATGGGTGAGAGACTAAAAAAGACAACTCAACAACTACTAGAACGGACCCTACGTACGAATATACGGATCAACAAGAACTGGCTCCAGGACACGGTCTTCCGATCGTGTCCCAGGGGAAAGACACGGACTGGCTTGAACATGTGAGATTCGGGGTTTGAACACGGTAGAAGGCACGTGTCCAGGGCTCCGGTCACACGTTGGCCCGAACAGGAAGGAACTGAGGCTCGAACACAATCACAGCCACGTGACCACAAGCTGAGTCACAATCGAACTGTGGACGCGTGTCCAAAGGCTTGGACACGGTGCCTGCCATGTGACCCACAGGATGTCACCGGCTGCATGACTAGAGAACAAACTGGGGTTGGACACGGTCACGGTCGTGTGACCTAGAGCTGGGTCACAGCCGGACCTCGCGCGCATGTCCGAAGGCTTGGATACGGCCGATTCAACGTGTCTTTGCCCTGAAACCGAACTAGACACCACAAGAGCTACGGATCGACCTAACCAATGGGAAAAGAGAACAAAAGGGATAGAAGTGCTCACCAAAACTTGAGCCAAGGTAGAAGCAAGACTGCAAGGATGACGACCGAAGGTGAAAGCGACGCCGGAACTCGACATGACCGAACGACCCCGAACTTGTGTTTTGTCACAACCGACTCCGCACGACCTTGGCCTGAAGGAGGAACGATCCCTACACATAATGGTAAACTTAGGCTTCAGCACCAATTCGCAGCCACGAGTCACGAACCTTGCTAAGTGACCGGAAAGGCGCAAGGACAAGAGAACAGAGCTCACCACGGCTTGGTTCAACGAAGAGCCAACGGCGTCGATGGCACGAGAAACTCTCCGATGAAACGATCGGTGAGTTGACCCCAGGAACGACAGTGTGGACTGTTGAACCTGCACTCAAAGTGGTGGCTCAGTGCGAAACCGACCAATGAAGGAAAGAGATGGAGGAGTTAGCACTCACAGATTGAAATGAAACAACAGGAAACTGAACAAAGAAACAGAGATGCTCACCGAGACTTGAGTGAAAGCCGAAGAGAAGCTGCAGGAACATAGACCTAGGTGAAGACGGCGTAGCTCAGATCCTGGACACCCGGACACGAAGAACGGCGGTGATCCGACGATCTGAAAACAAATGCCAACCATGCCTTATTCCCAACACAGCAGATCAACAGGACACGGAAAATGAAGACCTGTTCACGCTCCGACGATTTGGTCCTCCTGGCACAGATAGAGTTCAAGGTTCAACCAATGGAAACAACGATCACGGAAACAACGGTAACAGAGGAAACTCACCAGAGACGGCCGAGCCAAAATGAAGACAACGATGAACTCGGACAATGGGACGAAGACCCCGACAACACGACGACGGACGACGAGGGCGGCATGAACGACAGGGATGCAGCTTGAGACGGAGCCAAAGACGCTGGACGGAGACAGCGCGACGCGGCTCAGGGCACAAGCACGAACAAGGGTGACGGCGAGGAAGGCGGCTCACGGAACCGAACGACCTCGAGCTTGAAGACGAAGAAGATGGCATCAGGTCGGGGACGCGGTCAACGGAGCAACGCTGACAGGACAGAGCAACTGCAGACGACATTGAAGGAGATCGATGGGGTCGGCTCGAACGAGGCCGACGGCGACGAATAACAAAACCCACCACTACCGCGCTTCAAACCTGAACACGACCAAGCGGTTCAGCACCAAGCATGGGAATTGAGAAGAAGGCAACGAAGGCGAGCGACTCACCTGGTGGCGCTACCTCATCTCTGGCTCCGCACCAAAGCAAGGCGAAGACAAACGGCACGGTTCAAACAGAATCAGAGCCGGCAACCGGAACATGAGGCAGAGACGATGCGCGCAGCATGAGTCGACGGCTGTTCGAGAGGAGACAGCGTGACCGACGACAGGAACGACGCGTGGTCGGGGAACGATGAAGACGAGCGGCCACGCGACGAGTCAGGGAAGCAGACGGCCAACGCGGATCAGGGTCAACGAGGTGGCCAACAGCACACCAACGGGACGAGCGGGGTCGAGGATGAGCAACACATGGACGAAGCCGGACGGAGACGTCGCAGAACGGGAGACGACGCAAACCTCAGAACCTTGCGTTTAGACGGCCTGCAACACGGTTCACGCCTCCCTGACTCCCAACTAAAGAAGCAGACAATGACATCAGATAGGGACGGCAACCAAGCGCACACAACTGAAATTAAAAGGAGAAGATGCTGCACAGCTCACCGAAGGCTTGATCTGACGAACTCTACTGACTGCGAAAGGAAGGTCGAAGATGAAACCTCGCTCACGAAGCTGGACGGCATGAACTGACAGATAAGGCTCCACCGACCTTGCTCAAGGAATGGTCACCACCAGCACACCACACGCAGCGCTCAACAGGAAACAAATCCAACGACTACGAGCATCTCACCACGGGGAAAACCTGGTCGGCCAACACAGATAACGACGACGAAATCGGGAACAGCGACGACGACAGCTTCACGTTCTTCCCACGACCAACAATCTTGACAAAGCTTTGGGTCAAACTCCACTCCAGCACGGCAGCTAGACAGAGAGACGGAATGCGGACGAGGTTGAGATTCTCACCAGAACAGGATGGACCAAGCAGGTTGATGCGCGCAATGAGGATGATGCTGACTGCTGTGGCTCAGGACGGGCAAACGATGCGGCAGCAGACGGCTCGGACGACAGCAGAATGGACCGGGGACGACGCGATGGCTCAGGTCGACGAAGCGACGCAGGGTGAAGACAACCTGGACAGAGGCGGTGGGGTCGACGGACGGGGCTCGACGAGGCAGCGCGCGACAGGGTTGAGGACGAGCATGGACAGGGCGCGACGGCCTAGAGCTCGACGAGGACGGGCGAGGGGACGACGAGCTGAGGCCACTGGATCAGGCGACGAGGCGCGGCCAGGGATGACGAGCCGACGGGTGTGGTCGGGTTCGGCCGGCGACGAGCGGACAGCGCGGGATCGAGGTCGAGCGGAACTGGCGCGGGGTCGACGGATCGGAAATGGCACGACGTCGAGGACAGGCAGCGCCAGGGCTTGACGGGGACAGCAACGCCGGACGGCGATCGACGGACGAAGACCAGCGCAGGGACGGCTCGCACAGCGCAGACGACGACCAGGTCGGTGCACGTGCGGACGGTGGCCAAGGGCGCGCGGGATGTGCGAGGGCAAGGGCAGCGCGGGCTGGGGCTCGATGGCGCAGCCTGCAAGACACAGCGGCAGCGAGGTGCAGAGGGCGGCGCGGCTGCTGCTGGGCCATGCGGCAGAGCTGGCGGCGCAGAGGGCAAGCAGGAGGGCGTGCGCGGCGGCTAGGGTTTGGGGAGGCGCGACCAGGGGCCGGGGTGGCTGGCGGCTAGGGTTGGGTGGAGTATTTAGGTGCTGCCGCGGTAGGTGGGGAAGAAGGAGGGCAGTCGGATGGAACGAGATCAACGGACAGGATCGAGCGAGGTGCTAGCAGGCCGGCTGGGCCGCGAAAGAGGAGGGAATCCGGCCCAACTTGAAACTATGGGCTGTTACACCGTCGTCTGTGACCGATGGTACCGCCCTTGCCGCCTGGAATGGCTGGTGCCGCCTTCACCCCTAGGACGTCGTCTCCAGTGCCCTAGCCCCTAGGACACCGCCTCATCTGGTCAAGCACCTGTGCCTGCTGGTACCCCGGCAACACCACCAGCTATGACCGCGGGGACGCCCTCGCTCTTGGGCAACCACCTCTGCTGGACGTCTGCTGGGCTTCAAGGTCTCTGATGCTGTCCTCAATTTCCCTTAATTACTCCTCTCACACCGTCATAATTGAGATTCTTTAATTTTGTCTGCCTACATTTCAGGAGGTGCTCTTCCGTGGTTCAGTCTGAGACTGACTGAACTGAATGACTTGAAGACTTGGACTTGGAGAATGTGAAGTTTAGAGCTGCAATAACTGAATGAAAGTCTTGAAGACATAGAGAAGATGAAATTCAAGAGAATGTGTAATATTTGTGAAGATTATATATACCTAAACAGGAATTCACATCTAAATGCTACAAAGCTACTTGAAATCCAGAATGAAAAAAGCTACACGTTATCACTATCAGTTACTTCTGGGCCTTCATTCTCGCTAATATATTGTTATGCAGTTCATCTTGAATTACATATGTGATGCATCTGTTGAATTATTTGTGCTGGAATTCAGTATTATGGGCTATTATTTGGGCAGAATTTGATTGTCATATGCTCTGGTCTTGAATTACATAAGATTTGCTCAATGGGCTGGCCGGCATGAGGAGTTACTGAATGGTCCTACTAATAGCCAGTCCTAGCAACAAATCTGGCCAATAAAAAATGTCACTAAAATGGGCCTGGCCCAAATCGCATGACTAGCCCTGGCCCAAATCGCATGACTAATGGCCCAGGCCCAAATTGCATGGCTAATGGGCCAATCGAAAACAGGACCACCACGTTGGATACACGTCATTTCCATGCCACTCAATCATAAAATTGTTATGGCATTTTCAATCCTACGTTGCACTTCCCATGCAAAGCGTTGTGACGTTTCCTAAGTAAAACAGTGACAAAATTTAGCATCATTATTTTGTGATGGTTCGAGAGACGTCACAGATTTAGTGATGAAATATTGGGTTTTGTCATAGAACACGGATAGAGACGTGTGATAGGTGGCAAATTGTTTTTCGTCACAGCAGCGTCATAGAATCTAGTTTATGCTGATTTTTCATATTTGATGACAACTTTGAATTGTCACGGAAGGCTACATTTCCTGTAGTAGATATATATGTTTTAGTCCTAGCTCTGCAGCCTAGGAGCATTAAGGTATAGTTGGATAATATGGACATAGTGTTCAGGTTATTCACCTTCATTGAATACAGGTGTACCCTGTGATCTATAGAGGTAGGTGACAAGTGGTGACTGGACTTTCCGTCAATTGTAATCTTTCACGTTCAGGTATGACATAGGGCCTCTTAAAGACGGTGCACTTTGGCTTACGAAACTAAGTCAGAAGGCATCACCCCGGTAGTGCCTGGTGCCTCTGGAGTTAAGTTCTAAATCATGTTTAGATTAGGTACTGTGTATACTCATAAGACTAATTTTCTTCTATCTAAAATAAAAGAATGTACCATGTACATAAGGAATTTTACTTGTCCTTGGGCCTATCACTCATTTGTATTTAGAATAGAGTAGAGTAATGTTCCGATGTGTGTGTCCACTATCATATTAATATGTGCTTATCTTTATTCTAGAATTAGTCCTTAGAATAAATTTCTATCCCTGAATATTGCCTATGCCTTCAAGAATAAATTTCTATCCCTGAATATTGCCTATGCCTTCCTTTGAGATAAATAAGATACCCTGGAGTACTCCAGGTTAAAATGATACAATGGTAATTCTATGCACTTTCAGAACCCATTCTGAATTTATTATGATTTTATCATGGTTAGTACTTATGTCATCTTCAAATGATGTAACAAATGCCAACATTCACCATGTTCTTGTCGAAAGTGAGTGTAAGATTCTAGAAGGTCAAGATAATTAGCATTATCACTCATGATAGCACATAAAACATCACTAGATGAAGAGTTAGGCTAGTCATCCATGTAGTTATCCGAATTCTTTGATTTAGTGGCATAAAGGTAGCTTAGAAAGTTATTCTTTCATGAGCTATTCCTGGACCCTGATGAAGACCTTTCTCCATCACTCCCGATCACTTCTCAAGGGTGGTTAAGCCACAAATTAAGCACTTGAATCTGATACCACTTATAAGGATCAAGTGATCGAGAAAGGGGATGAAATGGGGAACTACACTAATTCAACTTTTCTAACACTTCTACAAGGTTAGCAAAAGCAACCAACTCCTAGCAAGACAGATAGCAACAAAAACAAATTAGAAGACCAAAGGTAAGTACTAAGACAAGAATAAGAAAGCAGTAATTAACATGCAAGTCTATCAAGCAAAGCACTCCGGCGTTATAGCCACCAAGAGGCAAGAAAAACAATCTATCAGAACCACTCACTATAAGAAAAATGCAATAAGTAAAGGAGTAGAGAGAAGAAATGCTCACTAATTTTTCCCTAGGTCATTGAAGGATGGAGCCCTCCTCTAATTCTTGTTGGACCACTCCTGTCAGAGATTTGATCCCTCCCGCCATTTCCAAAATGGTGCATTCTAGAGTAAGCTTCGCTCCCGGAATGAAGACACTGGCGTCCCCAACTGTCCCAAATAGTGCTCACTCGCAAGAGCAAACCACCAAGGCTCAGGCACTCTCTTAGTGTCCTTTTCAAGTGGAGGATTTGAAACCGCTCATAAACTTGATGTCGTCTTTCACAGTCTCCTCGGAAGCTCGGACACCGACACCAAACCAGTCTAGACTGCCACATACCAAGAGTAACAAGCCAAAGACACTCCTCTCAGCCTCACAAGCTCTAGGAATGAATAGATACTCTATGCTACTGTTATCAAGCATTTAAGATCTCTCAAGATTCTTTTTTGTGCTCTCCATGATGATCCTTGGCTCTCTTAAGTGATCCTCTATCTCTTCTAGTCACATATAAACTCCACAACAGCTCTTCCAACGGTTTATATAGGCTACAAGCTTTGAAATGGCAATTGGAAGTTGATGTTAAAAAGTTGTCTACTTTTTGCAGTCATCGAACTGTCCAGTGACTCTTGTTTCTTCCTCAGACAGAAAACAATCTCTCTAGAGTCCATTGCATGTGACACCAAACTGTCCGATATGTACCCTCACCAAACTGTCGAGTAACTTTGTTCTTTGGACTTTATTTTCCTAGACATCGGAACCTCAAACTTATCCTTAACCATGAACCATCTGCTACCTTGAAGCATTCTGAAGGCATCGATCCTCCTTGAGTTAACCAACTCATAGATACATTGAAGTGTATTTGTTGAACCTACATCTAACAAGTTAGTTCATGGTTCTCATTCAATCACCATTACAAGAAATCTGTTAATTCATAACGAATTCCTCGTGACGGATATGAAAAATGTCATTAACAGTGTGTGAACCCATAATATAGTGACATTTCATCAAATTCATCACAATTTAGCCCAGTACTTAGTGACATTTTCAGAAATTCGTCATAGATTAGCATGTGCATAAGCAATATAAGTTCCAAAACTATGGATGTCTGCAAACTTCAATGTCTGACAATTTGTACATGGCCATAAATAAGGTTTCAATTTAAAGTTATTTAGTTTTCCAAGTATCTATTACATAAAAAAACCTCTACCATTTCTCCTTTTTAATACTTTCCAATACATCTTCAACATTATTTTTTTCAAAAAAAATTATTAAACTTATTTGCGGTACATGTAATCCAATTTGGAATTACCTTTAATATGCATAGATAAACGCTTTTAAATACTAGAATAGATTAAATCAGTTATACATTCTTTAAAACCATGTAAAACAATATATATGTTGGCTGCTTCATTGATAATTTTTTGTGTATAAAAATATATTGGGGCCTGTAATATAATTATTTGATAATTACTTGAAAATGGTGCTTTAATGTACTGAAAATAAAAACTGTAGAGTAATCATATAAAGCCTTATGTTTTGCCCATCATCTACTGTTCAGAGACTGTAGAAAACAATAGTGCCTCACCTTCCCATGGCCATCCGATGCCCGGCCGAGCGATCGCGATCGTTCCTGCCGGCTTTTTCCTAGCCCCCCGAGCGCCGCCCTTTCCTGCATCCCTGACTCGCCCCTGACATTTGCGCCCTCTGCCGCGGGCCGCCCCAGCCTCCCCGTCGCCGTCCCCCGCACCAGCCCCGTTCTCTCCTCCCAGCTCGTCGCCCCCAGTGCGCCCCCTCCACGCGCGATCTCCCGCACCCCCCTCTGTTCCCCACCTCGCGCCGCCGCATCCTCGATCCCCATCGCCCTCTTCCCTCCCTCACCTGGCACTCTCCGCTCGGCTCGGTCACCCCGATGAGGGCGATCTCCGCCACCCGACCACCCCGCTCCCAGCTGGTGGTAATGGAAAACACCATTCCCCAGATCCCTGTTGTTGGAAACCCAGGGTTTAAGGTGCCGACTAGGTCCTCTGTTCTTGGTGCGCTTGGTTGTGTTCCACGGACTGGGACTTTGTTTTGGTGATGGCTTTGTTGGAACCGAGGATCGACGAACAATAAAAAAAAAACAGGAACACGTATATTTTACGGTGATGAACGCCATGGAGCCTTTTGATTTTGCATCTTGGCTTCTCTATTATTCTTTGGACTCCATAAACAATGGAACACGAGATGAAATCTTCATGGCCGACCTATGCCAGCCGGTCGACTAACGCAGCAGCGGCAACAAGCACTGGAACTCTTTCTCTATCCGGCTCACCTGAAACTGGAGGCTTGCATGCGTATTTATACAGCCACGTCACGCACCCTATGGAGCCACGAACTCCACCACACGACCTGCCCACCTCAACCGCATGATCCGACTATCACTCGTACATGCTCATCCGTTGCTTCCGCCAGCCCAACGACTCGCCCATCGTGCCGTGCCGTCTCCGATGCCGCACTGCTCGGAAGACTCGGCCACCAGCTCGTCGATTGGCTGCAGGACGCACGCGCACACACAATTTGTTGCCCGTCATGCATGCAGGCTCCTACCTGCACACCACTGTACTCAACTCGACGCACACACGTGACGGACTCAGACCTAAACGCATACACGCTACCGAAGCAACATCCATGTCGTGCTTTACTCCAACAAACTCCCCCTAAACACGACATGGCCGAGCAACACATGCCCATCGGCGACGAAACGCCGTCTTCATCATATTCGGCAACACACGCCGCATCTCTGACGATACATGTCGTCTTCCTTCTTACCGGCAACACACACCGCATATCCGGCAATACATTATGTCGGCAACACACACCACATCTCGCACGATACATGCCATCTTCGTCATCTCCGGCGACACACACCATCGACCGCATCATGTCTGGATAATGAATCCAGGACTGACATCTTCTCCACATCGAGGCAAGGACGGACACACGATCCACTTGCTTCAGCACCGCATGCCACCGTGGGCATCGTCGCACAGGCCGACACACAGCCAGCGACCTTCTCCGGCAACAAACGCCGAGACATGGAGCATCACACCACGACAGGATCGACAAATGATCCACTGCCACAGCGCCTCGTGCCTCTGATAGTTTCATGCACGGACCGACACACGAGCTGACAACCTTCAAGACACCACCGCCATGAACGCACCTCTTGTCGGCCACCATCGGCGATGGAAACAAATCCCATGACGAACCGGCTCTGATACCAATTGTTAAAACTGAGGATCGACAAACGATCAAAAGAACACAAGAACACGGATATTTTACGGCGACGAATGCCACGGAGCCTCTCGCTCCTGTATTTTGGCTTCTCTATTATTCTTTAGACTCGGTATACAGTGGAACACGAGATGAAATCTTCATGGGCGACCTACGTCAGCCGAGCGACTAATGCCACAGCAGCAACACACACTGGAACTCTTTCTCTATCTCGGCTCACCTGAAACTGGAGGCTTACATGCTTATTTATACAGCCAGGGCACGGACCCTATGGAGCCACGAACTCCACCACACGACCTGGCCACCTCAACCGCATGATCCGACTATCACTCGTACGTGCTCATCCGTTGCTTCCGCCAGCCCAACGACTCGCCCATCGTGCCGTCTCCGATACCGCACTGCCCGGAAGACTCGGCCACCAGCTCGTCGATTGGTGCAGGATGCACGCGCACA
Source organism: Zoysia japonica (assembly GCA_001602275.1). Classification (NCBI taxonomy): domain Eukaryota; kingdom Viridiplantae; phylum Streptophyta; class Magnoliopsida; order Poales; family Poaceae; genus Zoysia; species Zoysia japonica. The sequence goes on along the minus strand of BCLF01000006.1, from coordinate 3,261,036 downwards.
CACAATTTGTTGCCCGTCATGCATGCAGGCTCCTACCTGCACACCACTGTAATCAACTCGACTCACACACATGACGGACTCAGACCTAAACGCATGCACACTACTGAAGCAACTTCCATGTCGTGCTTTACACCAACAGGCTTTCGGCGCTCCTGTTTTTTCCTGCCTTCCAAGATCGCTGCATTTTGGTGTATGTTTCTGGCGGTGTTGAATTTGGGGTTATTTTCTGGCTCCCTAGGTTTTAGTCCACTTTTGGTGGACTTTTAGGCCATTATTCTGTTTTTCTGAGGGTGAAAAAGTACCTGGGGTTAGTTTCTGGCTGCCTAGCTTTTAGTCCACGTACGTTTGGGGAGAATCAAGCACAGATGCCATCTGGCCAATAACAGCAGTGGATTTTAAGAGCTAGAATTAGCCTGCGTGACAATAAGCTGTGTGACAGCTTCATTTAGGTTTTTCTGTGATTATATTTAGTGCATTACTGATTTGTGCTGCTGAAATGTGCTGATTACTATGATGTAATATCCCTAAAATTCAACAAAGGAATAAAAATCAAAATTTAAAAATTTTTGCTAACAAAATGCTAACAAATTTTTTCTTTTCTTCTCTCATTCAAAAGATAAATTTCATGTAAAATAAAAACCTCTCTTAATTTGAATTTTTTCAAAAATATTAAAATTTGAGTGTGACCAAATGCTTGATTTTTTTCTCCTCCTTTTACTGAATTTTATTTGGCCGAGCTCATCTGAAATTTATTTGGAAATTTGAATTCCATTCAAACCCAAACACAATAAATCAAAATATTAGAAATATTTGAACCTATTTCCTTCACGGGGCGATTCTTCTCCCCTCCTGCTTCCCTGCCGGCCCAGCCGTATAGCCCAACAGCCTTTCCTCCCTCCACCCAAGCAGGCCGCCCTTTCTTTCTCCACACGACCCAATCTGGCCCAGCCCACCGCGCCAGCTTGTTCCTCCTCCGGCAGACCGCGCGACACACACTCGCCCCGCACGCCGCCGCCGCTTCCGCACGACACGCGCCGCCGCCGTCCCGGTCAACGGTCAAGCGCGCCACTGCCGCGCCCACGTCGCGTCCCATCCCGCACAGGGCTCCGCCTCGCCCCGTCACTTCTCGCCTAACCTCATTCAAGCCGTCGTCATGTCACCTTCGCCGTTGCATCTCGTCGACGGCGTGGCGCCCATACCCTCCGCCCTAGCGTCACCAGAGTGCCCTACCGCCTTCGTCACGCCCCCACTCCACACAGGGACGCCACAACCGCGCCCATGCCGGAGCAATTGCAGCCACGTGCGGGCTGACCGGCGACCGCCGCGTTCCACGTGAGCTGGCCGCTCTCTTCCGCCTATAAAAGCCACCCATACACCGGCTGATCGCGAAGGAATTTCTCTTTCCCCAAATTCGCGCCGCCATGACCGACCGCCGCAATTCGCCCTCTGTGGTGAGTTTTCCTCCCTTCTCTCTACGCCTACATCCCGAGGACTCACTGCTTCGATCCTAGGCCGCACCAAGTGACCCCGGCCGTCGTAGGCGTCCAACATCGAGCGCCCATCGCCGCGCGCCACCACTCTCCGTCGACAGCCTCAACCGCGGCTCTCCAAGTCCCGAGAACCCCACGAACAAGTTTGTGGTGAGCTCCTCTGTCTTTCCCCTCTTTCCCCAATAGATTTCGTCCACCGTAGCGAGCTTTCGAAAGTCCGGCGAGGTGCCGGCCATGGCGCCGCCGCCTCCTTCCTATCCGGCCGCCGTCGGCCTCCCAGGGGCCCGCGCGACCGTCCGATCTGAAGCGAACGCGCGAGATTAAGAGAAGGTTCCCATTCACTCTATTTAAATCACAGCCCTCCGATCTCAATTCCACATCCCATGCTTAGCCACGTCACACAATAGATCCTAGCCGTCCACTCCACATCCAACAGCAATCCTAACCGCATACTATCGAATCAATGCCCCAGAAATGAACCAGCACGATTTTATAAATAAAAATAAAAGAAACACCCCTCGGCCCCACCTGTCAGACTAAGAGTGAAACGCTAGGTACACCCGGCTTAATACATGCGAATATATATTCCTAAGCCTTTTTCCGGCACAAAAATAATTCCATAAAATTTCAAAAAACGCCACTTTGCACCTAAGCCCCTGCCATCCTGTAAAGTTATATTTTAGGCCTAGTAACTTTATAAATACACCCTGACCTTTTCTTTAATTACAATTTAGTCCTAAATTTTTATACCTAACACCCTGGTCCTTTGTATAATTACATATAGGTCCCTAACCATTTCCTGTAAAATTATAGAAAAGCCCCTAGACACATTCTAATAATTACCAATAGGTCCCTATAGCTCCCTACACCTTGTAAATACCATATCTTTTCACTCGTAACCCCGATTTCAGTGATTCTTGCGCTCATGCGATCGCCTCGGCGTGAGCTATTCTATGAAATTGGTTTCAAATCCTAAAACCCTCTCATAGTATTTCTAGCTTGATCTATAAACCCATAGCTCCAGATAAACACTTATCGACACCCGATAAATTCAGAGCCAACCATTCAATAATAAAAAAATACCACGATCACTTCACAAAAATCAAACCCCATCATCACCTATTCATGTTACACTCCTTTTTAGGACTCGAGTTTTATTGGAGTTTTTGTTTAATTGCTTTTAATTCTTTATTCATTTAATTGACGTAGTTATTTACTGTCATTTGTTTTTAAGTAATGCACTTCATATAGTCATATTAAATACATGATTAATAATATGATTAGTGTGCATCTCACTTTGCAGTAGCATACATTAATACAGGTGCCACATGATACTCTTAGTAATAAATTGTAAGACTAAAAATTCAATTAATTAGGTACTAATTGTTGGAATATAACTGCTTATAGGAGATTAAGTAAGTAACCTCTAGTCTCGACGTAATCATTTATTTAAATGTAAACTAAATAAATGCATCTAGAATAAAGTTAGTAATTAAGCACTAGCATACGATAATAATTAGCAATTAATCACCAACATACGATAGTGATTAGTATTCACATAGAATGATGCATAAAATGATATATCATACACTAGTGCATGTTACACGTTAGGAACTAGATAATGCATGCACACACATGGCTTACTATCGTAATCACGTAACATAACTCAAATGAACTAAGTAGTTAATCACAACCCTTTTGTAAATATCAATAAGACGAGTTAATGCACAAAATGACACCTCGCACACTTTGTATGCTCTTAGTACGTGCATTATATTAGCATATAAACACATAAACACATTAGTGCTTTAAATACTCATAATGCATACACTTACCTAATTTGATAAAGTAGTCACATAACTATTGTTTAGAATGAACTTGCTAATTAATTAATCACAAATCCTTAGTAGATATTGCTAAGTAGTGATTATGCTTAGAATGACACAGCAAACTATTAGTATTATATTAACCATAATACAAGCTCGTACTCATGCAAAGGCTTAATATAATAAAATAGTACCTAACAACACTTAACTATTCATGTAACAGCATAAGGACTAAGATAAAGTAGCTACGCAAATACTTATTCTAATAACTAACCCATAATAAATAATAATAAGATGCACTGCATTAAGATAATCGCCGCATCATGCATGACCTACCCTTAGTTTTTCCTCGCGAAGTTTATTAGGCTCTTACTCGGAGTTTATCGTATCTTATCTATTCTTCTCGAGCTTTTATTTCTCGTTACGGTAGTTTTATTAGGCGTATTCTACGTGTAGACAACGTTTAGATCGAGGAAGAGCCAGATTCCAAGAGGAGCCAGAAGGACAGACACGCAAGGAGAAGCCCGAGGATCCCGACATCAAGTTCTAAAGATTAAGGATTTGCAGGCAAGCTTTAACCCCTTGATCATATTAATCCTATGTTTTGCCTGCGCACCAATATGACCTAAATGCTTGCATATTTATTTTAATGTTAAAACGTTGTGTAGTTAAATACCAATTTGTTATTACGTATTTATATTAATGTCAGTTACTTGCTCTCATTAAATATGAATACTGCCTTGTTACCCGTTGACGACACCCCCTTGTTAACCATAGGACTTCCTTCGTTAAATTCTTTTAATGAACGGAAAGTTGCTTTGATATTAGATTGCTTAGGAACCCTTATGCGATGCAGTGCATCGTCACACCATACACCAATCATTTATGAAATGTGTTAAAATGAGTTTGGTGGTGTGAGTGAAATAAAGTGAGATGGGTGACAGTGCAACTGGTGCTAGGTGATGGGAAGGGACATTGTTTTTGGTCGTGGGGCGGGCTTCTAGTGCTATGTGTTGTGATGGGTGTTAGGCTTCAGACTGGTCCACCTGCCGTGGACGAGCGCCGTCTCTGGCATATAAGGACCGGTTCATAGGACCTCAACGTAGTGATTTCGTGCAACCACAGAACCTGTCTGAGCGGGACTCACTCCACCCCTTTGATTATCCACAATGACCCCTAAAGGCGGTCGAGAGACACAAGTCGCAGGAGCAGACATGAGATACTCACGGTCCGGTCTTCGATTACAGCAATAGCCCGCGACATAGGATCGTATTGCCTACAGGTATAGCCCTCTGGTTTCTATAATTACCCGTCCATGTGTGGGGTCCAGAGAGTAGACCTGAATGTCCTAAACCCACGATCTGGCTATGGGATGTGCTATCGCGTCATCGGTGGCCTGAAAACCCCGAGAGATGACCCCTTTTGTATCTTGAGGTGGACTTTGTGGATACCTTAGCGTGCGTTGAAGTGAACGTTATGCGACTCTGTTGATCAAGAGGAGCATAGCCTGTGAGTACAGTGTACAACCTCTGCAAAGTGCATAATCCACTCGGAATAGCCGTTGTCACGGTATTGACACACTATAGCTTGGGCTCACTTTGATTAGTCTCTATACTATCCTTGTTGGAGTGAGTGGGTGTAGGTGCCCGTGTTTTGGAAAGTGTAGGCTGTGTGCCAGGGGACGGTACGGTTGCGTGCCAGCTCCCCGACTAAATCTTGGGTACTGGCGGGATTGATAAACATCTCTCTCAGGACCAACCTACTAAAATATGGACAACAAATATCTTGTGATCCTTTTTTCAAAGCTTCTGTAGTGAACCTTGCATAAAACTAGCCTTTTGCAAAAGAAGACCTTTTAGCCTAATATTTGCTACAGCCAAATATGCATCCATATATACCTCTACTTAGTGTTAGAGCTTGCTGAGTACCTTATGTACTCACAGTTTGCAGTTGTGGTTTTAGACAGAGAAGATAGTAGAAGACGACGATGTGCTGGGTTTTCGTTCTGCTTCCTAAGTTTGCTTGTAGCTTTGGGTCATGTTTTCCGCTGTTTGCTTCACCTCTAGCTAGTCAACTGGTTGTGGATATTTTAATCTTAACTGAGTTTTCGCTAAAGGTCGCTAAAGGTCTGGTATCAGATATATCTTTTTATTCGAAGTATGCTTTTGATATACTTTCTGATATGATAGTGCGTATCAGCTACTGATCTAGAGACTGATACGTGGTGCACAGTATATCCCAGAAACGGGGTACGACATGTGATTGTCTTTCATGTTCCCATTCCGTTTCGTCTAAATTCTTAGTGATGACATCTTGTGACAGTATTTTCTAATAATTAAATTTGCAGGTCATTCTCGGTATAGCTTGCAAAGGTATGAGAATAATGGTTTCAGGTGAGCACACTGTTTCTAATCGATTCTGTTTCTTAGGTACCGATCCTTAGAGTGGATATTGTTGTTGGGCGATGTATGAGCTAGCTATGATTTCTGTTGGGCAATGGATGCTCGCAGCGAGCATTCTTACACATGGACATTTTGCCGAAGCAAAACCTAACGTACTGATCTCTTCCACACACGTAGTTTAACCTGTCGCTTTTCCTTGTGTATTTCAGGCCTGTTATCACAAAGACCCTCACTAACCTGCAGAAATGAATCATTAAGTTCAATCTCAGAATAGCATAATAGTTTTCAGATGAAAAATACTCATCTAATAACATTTTCCCACAAAACAATGATTTACATAATTGGATCCTGTTTACATCTACTGCAGGTGAAGGTGTGTGGTAGCACAGCATATGTTGTGCAGACGGACTGGATTCAGAACGGCACCATTGAGGAAAACATCATGTTTGGACAGCCCATGGACAGAGAGAGGTACAAGGAGACGATCAGGGTGTGCTACCTGGAGAAGGACCTCGAGATGGAGTTCGGTGACCAGACAGAAATTGGTGAGTGCGGGATCAACCTCAGCGGTGGGCAGAAGCAGCGCATCCAGCTCGCGCGTGCTGTCTATCAGGACTGCGATATCTACCAGCTTGATGATGTTTTCAGTGCAGTCAATGCACATACTGGCACCGAGATCTTCAAGGTGCTCACATTATCGTAGAATTGTTGAAGTTGGACGGATGTTTCTCTTACTGCGATAAAGATTCCTGTATTCATGTGAATTCAGAGTTGGTTTTGTTTCTGCAGGAATGCGTTAGAGGTGCTCTGAGGAAAAAGACTGTATTGCTTGTGACTCACAGGTCGACTTCCTGTACAACGCCGATATCATATATGTAAGTGAGAACGTCATATTTTCTTATTAGCTGTGATGTTATCAATTGAATTTGGAAGCCATAGACTTACAACGCATATGCTATTTCCTTGTCCTTCAACGCATAATAATCCACACCTGTGATTAATCTTTCCAGGTGATGAAGGACTGTGCGGTCGTGCAATCCGGCAAGTACGACGAACTCCTCCAGCCCGGCACCGACTTCGCGATGCTGGTGCCGGCGCATGATAGCTCCATGGAAATCGTGGTGAGCACCGCGTAGGAGGGTTGAATCGAGGTAGTGTTGTAGAAATGATGTGTTAGTGTGAGTTGTAGTGCCTTGCTAGATCAATGACCAAGTCATTATATTTCTTGTAATACGATATTGGATTCTTTGGCAGAAATGAGAATAATCTTTATATGTTGGGCTCAATCTATTGTGCTGTGAATGGAATTGTATATGAGTTTTGTATGAGTTGGTATAATTAATAATATAAAGCGGGCATAACACGATTGTGACAATTAAATTCTGTACAATTAAATTCGTCATTAAGATCTGGGCTTTAGATGGATTTGGCCTCTTTTGTGACGACTCAATTCGTCACTAAGTTTGGGCTTTAGTTGGGCCTGAGCACATTTGTGACCGACATATATCGTCATAGATTTGTACCATCCGTGACGAAAATACATAAAAGTCACCAGGTGTAATCTATGATGCGGAATACATGACGATTCGTTTTTCGTCATAAACTGAGGTTTGTGACGTATATTTTGCATTTCATGACGAATTCAATCCATCACAAATGATCACATTTCTTGTAGTGCACCAACACCATTCATATCTTAAGGGTTTACATGCTCCAATGGCCATGAAGCTTACAACCACACAAAATGCCGGTGCTAACGATATGTCAGTGACGAGTTGGATTAAGCATGTTGCTGATATTTGGGGACCATGGTATATTAGAGACGCAGTTAAAACACCTGGGTTTATCAGTGACGGGCAATAGATCCTCAACCAGGTGAGGCACGTACAAGGATGCACCATGTACGGAACCCAATAAAATGCAATGATGGTACCAAGCATATGGAAGGAGTCGCTGTTTGGTTGCTCTATCAAGTGCAATTATTTTAATGCATCGGCAGGACTGATGCATGCGTTTTCTTAATTTGTTCGTCCACCTAAACAATGATATATAAGTGGGCAGTAAAATGTCCTAACTATCTATCTTATTTTAGCGATCTATTTTTTTGCATGGATGTTGGTTGATAATAGTGCCATTTATTGATATCAAATGTACATTTTTGTAAATTCTATTAATTTGATTTAAGATACATAAATGTCAATCAATGAATGTATACTTTTATTGTAATTTTTCTTGCTTGGGATGACATGTGAAATTTGGCTATGGAGAACCTTGCCTCTTCTTCCAAGGATAGGCTCCATAAAAATGACAAATCCATTGTTAACGTCCACTATTTATATATCAGTGTCATGAAGCAACCAGGACTCCAGTACGCAACCACTCCCGTAAACAAAGGCAGAACATGTTTCCGTATTTCATGGTTAATCAAAAGCATTATGTGGCGTCTATATCATTGTTGATTCAATGATTATGGTTGAATGTTAATTATAAGCCTTCTTTAGCATCATCATCACTCTGTGTGATTTGGAGACAACATTAATAATAGTTTACATTAGTCTATTTTATGATTTGGCTCAACCACATGCACCCTATTTATTTTACAACCTCAGTTTTTTAATTGCTGTCACTATTAACATTTACATCATCTTTGGTCATTTATCTTATTAAAAAATAGTTCAAATGACTTAAATTATAGGTCATATTTTAAATATATTTATCATACAATTTTGAATAAGATGAATAGTCAAATAGTCGAATAGTCAAAGACGATAAATTAACAAAATTTTTAACAAATATATTATAATTTAATAAGTTTCAATTACCCTTGAGCGGATGTACTCCTACGTCGCACATCTTTAGGAGCTTTGCAGCTGCAAGCATGGAAGGAAGAAGGAAAGTTTTGTGAGCCCATGTTGAACTATTTAATGAAAGAAGTGGCAACAAATCTCAGCCCTTCCTTGAATGATGAATGGACCAGATGTTGGCTAATGCATGGAAAACCTTCTCTTAATTGACTATCTATCTTATTTTTAGCGATCTATTTTTTTGCATAGATGTTGGTTTATAATAGTGCCATTTATTGATGTCAAATGTGCATTTTTGTAAAGTCTATTAATTTGATTCAAGATACATAAATGTCTATCAACGAATGTATATTTTTATTGTAATTTTTCTTGCCTGGGATGACATGTGAAATTTGGCTATGGAGACAGGGGCGGAGCTACCCCTTGGCACCGGGGTCAGCTGACACCGATGGATTCTTAAAAATCCAGTGTAAAATACTGTTTAAATGTAATTTACAATGCTAATGATACCAGTAAAAAACACTGATGACCCTGGTGAATTCTCATCTTGGCTTCGCCCCTGTATGGAGATCCTTGTCTCTTCGTCCAAGGATAGGCTCCATAAAAATGACAAATCCATTGTTAACGTCCACTATTTATATATCAGTGTCATGAAGCAACAAGGACTCCAGTACCCAACCACTCCCGTAAACAAAGGCAGAAGAAGCTTCCGTATTTCATGGTTAATCAAAAGCATTATGTGGCGTCTATATCATTGTTGATTCAATGATTATGGTTGAATGTTAATTATAAGCCACCTTTAGCATCATCATCACTCTGTGTGATTTGGAGACAGCAATAATAATAGTTTACATTAGGCTATCTTGATTTGGCTCAACCACATGCAACCCTATTTATTTAACAACCTCAGTTTTTTCATTGCTCACTATTAACTTTTACGTCATCTTTTATCATTAGTCTAATTAAAAATAGTTCAAATGAGTTAAATTATAGGTCATATTATAAATATATTTATCATACAATTTTTAATAAAATGAATAAAGATGATATTAAAAATCAATGGTGATAATTACAACTGAAAACTGGAGGGAATAATTTAATGCATTAAAAAAGTTTGGCCTTTTTCTAAGGATTATTGCCCGCTTTCAGTGGCTGCTTTGGCAAATAAACTCACTTTGTGGGATTATATGTTCAGCGCAATGACTCGGCCGTCGGCGCATAAAACAATTCATTCTCCTAAGCTGCCGGATGACTTGTTCCCTGACGTCACACGCCCAGGGTACACACCAGTATAAATCCAAGTAGGAATGAGCCCAGTTCACTCAACACTCAGCAGCTCAAGACTTGCAGCATATATTATTATTGACACTAGAAGCAAGCAATGGCTGCTGCTCCGGTGACGGTCCCTCGCATCAAGCTTGGCTCGCAGGGGATGGAGGTCTCGGCGTTGGGCCTCGGCTGCATGGGCATGTCTGCATACTACGGGCCGCCCAAGCCCGAGGCCGACATGATCGCGCTCATCCACCACGCCATCGCCGCCGGCGTTACGCACCTCGACACCTCGGACATCTATGGGCCCCACGCCAACGAGGTCCTCCTCGGCAAGGTACGTATAAATCTCGCTACAACCCTGAGCCGCGCGCGAGGTCAGAGAATGCCAATGTTGGCTATTGGATTTTTGTGCATGTCGCAAATCTGGTTCATGAGGTTGGGTCCGCAGGCGCTGCAGGGTGGGGTGAGGGAGAAGGTGCAGCTGGCCACCAAGTTCGGCATTTGCGCGCATGCCAGCAACGACGGATCAGAGATCCGCGGTGACCCGGCGTACGTGCGGGCAGCATGCGAGGGCAGCCTCAAGCGGCTCGGCGTCGAGTGCATCGACCTCTACTACCAGCACCGAATTGACACCAGTGTGCCCATCGAGGTCACGGTGCGTGCCGCTCATCTTGTCATGTTTTCTTCCCTCGTCAATCTTACAAACCATGTCAGACTAACTGGTGGTTCACTGTTATATTGACCATTAATGAACCTTGCATCAGAAAATCTACTAATTTGAGAATTTAAAATGTTGTCCCAATGACACCACTAACAAAAACAGAGGGAGTAACAAGACAGAAACATAGTTTTGCATGTTTCGATCGATTGTTTTCTGCCCAACTTGCATTCATTCCATACAAATATATTTTGACACCCACAGGTTGGCGAGCTCAAGAAGCTAGTGGAAGAGGGAAAGATCAAGTACATTGGCCTGTCTGAAGCCTCTGCATCAACAATCAGGAGAGCGCACGCAGTCCATCCCATCACTGCTGTTCAGCTGGAGTGGTCTCTCTGGTCAAGGGATGTTGAAGCAGAAATAATTCCAACTTGCAGGTAAGTATTTTTATTAAAATCTTCCATGCTTTACGCAATAGAATTAGTGCATGTCTTCCTGACTGACCCAACTGTTAAAATGTTCACTTCAGGGAGCTTGGCATTGGAATTGTGGCGTACAGCCCACTAGGAAGGGGTTTCTTGTCAAGTGGCCCCAAGCTGGTTGATACACTGTCAGACCAAGACTTCCGCAAGGTTTGTGCCTGCGTACCTTAACAAATTATATATCCACACTCCTACCATTTGTAATGAGATCCGACGTTTTACAAATTCTCAGGATTTGCCAAGATTTCAGCCAGAGAACATCAAGAAGAACGCTGAGATATTTGAGCGTGTCAACGAAATGGCGGCGAGGAAGGGTTGTTCACCATCTCAGCTTGCGCTGGCATGGGTCCTCCACCAGGGAAGCGACGTCTGCCCCATACCTGGGACGACAAAGATTGAAAATTTCAACAACAACGTGACAGCATTGTCCGTGAAGCTCACACCTGAGGATATGGCCGAGCTTGAGTCCTATGTCTCAGGTGATATTGTTGGTGACCGGTACCATGAATTCCTTAACACCTGGAAGAATTCTGAGACTCCTCCCCTGTCATCCTGGAAGGCTGAGTGATTGTGCTTTCCGCATGATCTGTTCTATAAGAACACATGGTGTTGATAAAGACCATTCTTATGGTATTTCTCCATGAGAATTTTTATTTTGTGAGCATTGTGTTGTGTCAAGTATGACGAATGTACTGTTGAAATAAGCTGTTATGCCTGTGGAATAAAACAAAACAGTTCTTACTTGATGAATACGGAGCATGATGACATAGTGTTTTGGATAAAACCATTGACTAGTAATTTTGAAAAAAAGTAAACATCCATATTTATTATAAAATGCCAAATTTGTGGTTAAAAAATAAATAAACCAGTTAATAGTTCAATGAGAAAAATGAGCCTTCATGATTGATAATGACCTATAGATAATTAAATAGTAAGTAAAATAAAACAAAAGGTTGATGATCAATTAATTAAAAACCATGGTTATTTTGTGGAAATTTTATGTTGTTTCTTGTCTACATCTGATTCTTATATGAGTGATTCCTTTTGTTTTATTGTGTTATATGTGCTAAGTAGTATCCGAATGCATGATTAAGAAGTTCCCCCTGCCCTACTATTTTTCTGAAAGATCCATGCACAAAAGTCACACGCTGCAAGAACTAGCAACAAATTCCATGAACTATCATATAGCGTGTCTGGCAGCTTCACCATAAGTACTATAACGATTAATGCCCATCACCCCTAAATTTTCATTCACGCTCCTCTGTAATTAAATTAAAAATATAATACATAATTAAGTATTAAATATGTTTTTGATTGTATACACAAGTAATTTACTTGGGCACGAGGTGAGAGTATTAAATACTCATGAAGTCATAGGTGGACTCAAAAAAGGGTCCCGTCAATGTTTATGTGACACCCAAAATTTCAAACCATTTCAAATATTAAAATTTCAAAATTTAAATGGACTAGTGTGGAAAATTCTTTTAAATAAATAAATTGCTAGGAGTGCATAGCATTTCATGTCATTGCATATAATTTAAATAATTAATTGAATAAATAAATAGTAATCAGCAAGCTTAAGAATTAATTAATAGAATTAAGGATTAAAGGAAGAAAGAAAAAAAATAAGAAAACGCTCCTGGGCCTCTCCTCCCCCCTCTCCCTTTCACCCCGCCGCGTGGCCCAGCCCACTCTATCCCTCTCTCTCTCACTGTCGCGCCGGGCCCGCCTGTCGGCGCCGCGTCGCTCTCCCCAGCCG
>BCLF01000006.1:3230351-3247314 GCA_001602275.1 Zoysia japonica | reverse complement strand
GGTGAGCCCGGGCGAGCTCACCGGAGGGCGTCGGCCATGGCGCTGCCGGCCGGCCAGCCGAGCCGAGCCTCGGCCCGGTTCACGACAAACCCCGCCCTCTTTTTAAATCACAGCCGCCCGATCAATATCCAACCGCCCACAGTGAGCCACGTCGCCCCACCGATCTCACCCATCAGTTCCAAATCCGACACTCCACGTTGAGCCACGTCACCCGAATAATCAGAACCGTTCATTTTAAAATCAACGGTCTAGATTAATTTCCGAATTACAATTAAAAATAAATTAGATTTCTTATTGCGTCAGCACGACATCAGCATACCGATTTAATTAAAATTAATTAGATATTAGATTAATTAATTTTGGATTTTCCAATAATAATATAATCAATAATTTGGAAAATAATTAAAATAATTATTTAATAATTTAGTTAATAGTAATTAATTAATAGTTATTTAATAATTAATTATGGCACTTTTACAAGAAAAACCCCTACACTTAATTTTAATTACAAATTAGTCCCTGCCAAAATGACAACTTTACATTTTAGCCCCTGAACTTTTTGGTAATTACAATTTAGTTCTCCAATAATTTTGTAAATTACAGATTAGCCCCTGAACCTTATAAATGCAATAACTTTTGATCCGTAACTCCGATTTAAGCAAATAATATATCAAAACGATCGTATCTAAATAATCTATGCATTCATGACATCATCATACTGATTTTGTTCTGTTTTGTTGCATTTGTTTGACTGCTTGTGCTCTCGTGCGTTAGGCAACTTCGTCCCGGTGCTGTAGTTCGTCGAAGACTTCCAGCAACAAGAGTTCGAGACCGCCGACTTTTACTCCCAAGAGCAGCAAGGCAAATGTCCTTGACTATCTTGTGCCTAATTTTCAAAATGTCTATCTTGTAGTTGCATACTTGTGCTAAATTGACTACGTACCTATTAATAGCAATACCCAAATTTCCACATTATGCCTTGTCGCCTTAGTTTACTTTTCGGTTAGGTAGATCACATGCTTAGATTGCTACTGTCAGGTTGGGTGTATTTAAATGGATCATTATACATGCTTCACGAGGATTAATGGGAGATTAATAGCAACTTGGATAGTGATGATTTGGGCGATATGGTTGGTGTAGGACTGTGTGCAGGGTTACTGGCACTGTTCCTTGGTAAGTTATCTTCTCAAATCTAAGGATCGGTTCGTGGAGCGACCACCCATGTGTTTTCGTACAGCCACGATGCTAAGAATGGGCGCGGCCTGGCGTAGTAAGTGATGAAAACCAGTTCTGTGCGTGGCAGCTGGTGGAGCGGGGAAAGCGGGTTACGCCTGAATTCGCCTAGAGCGAGATGTGCGGGGAAGGGAGGGTTACTCCCGGGAACCATTCGGCACAAAAGGGGGCCTCTCGGGCTCCGGTTAGTGCCCGACGGGTGAAACCTTAGTGGGCACGTACAAGCTGGCGGAAGTCATGGAAGAGCCTTGTAGTGATCTCTTGGCCCTCACACCAAAGAAAGTGTGCGAGTGCGACGGCACAGGCATAATGGAGATTCTTTTAATCACTTGGCAACAGGGGATGAAATCACTACTCGTGGGAAAATTTGTACAACCTCTGCAGAGTATAAAACTGTCTTGACAGCCGTGCTCACGGTCACGAGCATTGCATGGACCCTCACATGATTAGCGGGAATTAGTAATGATATTGGTATTGGTTTGGATTGGTAAATCACAGTGAGAGACTGTGATTTAATTCTGTTACTTATTTTACTGTTCATAGGTACGATATCTTTCACTTAGTAATTAGGTGGTTAATAAGAATTGTGTCTCTAATGTGTGCTTTTATGCAATTAAAACCTATATTACCTGTTCCTTGATAATTGCCACATGTCATATGCTTCCCACACTTGCTGAGTACTCCCGTACTCAACCTTGCCTTTATAATTGCTGCTCAGTAGAGGGAGAACCTTGGGAGAACTTTGAAGACCCTGGAGCCGACGTCTAGGCGAGCTATTCGGTCAACTGCTTGTGGAGTCCAGAAGCTTTCGTTTTGTTTCCGCTGTTTGGTTTGTAATTTGATAAGACTCTTAGTCTATTTCTGTAATAGTTAGTTATTCGAGACATTGCTCTATTTACCATTAATGAAGTCACTTTATGTATGAAACTTATTTCTAGACATACATAAAGAGTCATTCGGTTTTAGCTATAAAACTGGGTGTGACAGTTTACCACTGTTCGAATGGTTTAGCCTAATATTTTAATCATTTAGTTTTTAAATTTTGTATAGCATGAATTTATTATATGAGATTAGTGTGTTCACTTAAAAATCATCCATTCTCTTTTTTCTTTTATACTCTATATGGTTACATTGCTACGTGATCTCATCCTTCACTAGCATAGTAAAATCTTTGCAATTAATCCTAGTTGTCCAGCAATAAGCACATGAGGATCCCATCCCGACTGAAAGTACCAAAAGCAACTCATCAGACAAATCAAATATGTTATTAGGCACCGTGCTCTTTCTAAAAAACCTTTAATCTTTCGGCAATGAATGTTTGGTACATTGGGGCTCAAGTTGTATGAGATAAGAATTTCACTAGCTAACTCATGCCCCAAAACTGAACTAGTTTTTTTTTAAAAAAAAATGATATACTACCTCACAGGGGTCATAAGTATCTACCTTGAGCAATAGTTGGTACAATCGGACGTGTCATTAAAGAAGTGTAGAGAGACCTAAAGTCTGAAGTACTCTTCCCAGTATGCTCATGACCTTGGATACCTCTATTCACTTCAATATTTAAGTATTTGTAGCTAAAAAGTTAAAGGAACTACTACATGAGAATTTCTCTAGAAGTCACAAGTTACTATTATCCTTATTATCAAGTTGCAAGTGGGGCTGGTATCGTTCCACCGCAAACCGCATAGTTAGCCGCAAATCAAGTATGCGAGCTTTGCGGGAACCCGCAAACAGCATCGCTTGACGTAAAAAAAATATGCAGTCATTGCGGGAATCTAATAACTTATCCACTCAACACAATTTACCACTCTATTATTACATATACAACTAATCTAAAATATTAGTAACTTTGAAATCATGATTTTTTACTTGTTCTAGTGAGTTTAAAGTTGGATCCTAGAATTAAAACCTTGCGTTCACACTATAAAATTTCAATAAATTTGATTAAAATTTGTTGAAGAATATTCGAAATAATAGTAAGCAACTTTATTCAAATTATTATAAGTATAACAAACATAATAAAAGTGCAGGCTTTTGCAGGTTGTTGCGGACATACCCGCTTGTCCGGTGGGCTTTGCGGGCGAATCATTGTTAAGTCGCGAAGAAAATATAGTTAATTCGCAAAGTCACTAACATATATTTTACGGGGCGGATATCCGGGTTCACAATAATACCCGCCCCACTTGCAACTTGACCTTATTATATTGCAATATTTATAAATGCGGTATTCTTTTAGCAAAAGGATAGCTATTCTTGAGCTCTAACATGTTAGGAGATAGGTAGTTGGTAATTCTTAAATTGGAGGTACTTTGAATAATTTGATTTTCTTTTATATGGATTATGTGGCTAAAATATTATAAAAGTGGTTACAAAAGGGTCCAACTGTGTACCAAAAAAAATTACCATAAAGGTAAACCACACATTCAAATATATGATACAATAATTCTTTTTGCATCTCTGAGACAATGCTAAACTATAGAGCACTCCGAATGTTTTGAATAGAACTACATAGACGTTCTCCTCCTAAAGATGTCTCCATCCATTGGCCCTATTTGGGATTAGAATCATTTTGTCATAATCATGTTAAAGATATGTAACCCTTGAAGCTCCAATTAATTCAACCCCATGTCGAAAAATAGACAGATCACCTTTCCTCAAATCAACACGCTCTCTATTTCTGCCCTCTTGATTATGTCGTGTGTCCACATCATCAAAGTACCTTGAGTAATAAATCACACACTCATTAGCAACATATGCGTCTGCAGTGGAACCTTCAGGTCTTGCCCTATTTCTCACATGATGTTTCATTGTACACAACATTCTTTCTACTGGGTACATCCATCCATATTGTACGGGGCCTCTAATGATTGCCTCTTTTGGTAAGTGAATAGCCAAGTGCAAGCAATTAAAGAAACAAGGAGGAAATATTTTCTCGAGTTTGCAAAGTATGATTAGGATTTCGGCTTTTAGTCTATGCAAAACATCCACTCGAAGAGTTTAGCACATAACTACTAAAAAAAAGTTACCTAATTAAGCAATTGATTAATATATGTCCTTATGCATAATACCTCGAAAAGAAGCGGCTAGGGTCCTCTGGAGTAGGACATGGAAATCATGAGTTTTCAATCCCTGTAGGTTGCATCCATCAACAGTGGCATGTATTCCTAAGTTGCAAGCATTGCCATCTAGAAACTTTACACCCCTTAGATAATCACAAAATGCAATCTTTTGTTGTTTATTCACTGTATAGGGGGAATATGGAACACTGAATCTCCATCATGCTTCAAGTGTAAATGTTTTCTTGTACCCATGTCTTCCAAATCAAGCCTTGCACTAATATTGTCTTTTGGCTTCCCATGAATGCCAAGAAATGTACCAAGAATATAGTCACATATATTTTTTTCTATGTGCATCACATCAAGATTATGGCGCAACTTTAAACTTGTCCAATGCATGGATAACTCTCTTTGCCTCACCATAGGATGCAGGTAGGGAAGAATCTGGGAATGATGAGGATAACAACTTCAATATTGCTGTGAATGCAACACTGAAGTAGTTTCACCACAAAAGAAAATCTGGTACAAGGTGCACTAGGGTAAAGTTGCTTCTTCATCTCATCTAATACAGATGCAAACATAGATTGCACTCCATCTTCTTGCTCAGTTGTGTGCAATTCCTTTAACATCTCAGGAATTCTATCATCATGGTCTTCGTCATCCTCATCCATTCCAACATCCCCATTAAAACCAATATGCTCATCCTAATCGCTTACATGTTCATTAATTCCACATGCTGATTCTCCATAATATATCCATGTTGTGTATATGCTAGCCATCCCATTAATGTATAAGTGATTATAACAACCGGGATTTCTTACCATTTGGTATGACTCGATCTTGCATGCTTTCGCCAATCCCAAGAGGTTGGCAAGCACGTTTGTCACAAGTGAACAATCAAGGAACCATAACGGAATGAGTAAACAAGGATAAGATAAGTTAATTCAATGGGATCATCCATAAAAACTTATTGAACATCACAAGGCGAAACAATACTACCGAGAATCCAGGAATTGAAACACCAGCAGGAACAACAGGTAGGAGCAAGCACTAAGATGACCCTCCTCCTCCACAAGCAACTTGAGTGCAGGAGCAAACCTCAAACCACGGCTGGAAAGTAGATAAGAATGATCTTCTAGCTGACCTCTGAAAAAGAAGGGCGTGAAAAGCCGTTAATACGTGAATACTCAACAAACCACACACTATCTATCAACAGTGCATGAATGCAAGGGTAGTTTCAAGGATGAAAGCTGGCTCAAGTTCTAAATGCAAGTTTAAAACATTTTATTTTAAGGATGCAAGAAGTTTTATTTTAAAACAGTCAAATTTTATTATCATGCCCCGCACGGATCTCCGTTATCCCGAACGGGAGTTCATTTAAATGATGATGTAATCTCCACACCTGGCCACAGCTCAAAGGCCGAAGTCTAAAACATTTCAAAACAGAGGTAGATGGAAGAAAACAAAACTACCCATCGAGGAGTACAACTCAGGCAGTGTTCATCCAAAGGACGTGTCAATGCGCATTGACTGTAACTCTGCAGAGTGTATGCACCTATACCCACGCGATGTGCCGCTGAGAACCACTGTTGTAGTTCCTACGAGCACACATGACACATCCACAAGCTTTAACTGGCATTACCCGTCCTCTCGGATAGGGATCCTAATTGCCTACGCAACCAGGTCCTCGAGCTGTGAGGAGCCTACCACTGATCAGTTGGGATATCTCGACCTCATGTGGGGGATTGCTATCCGACCCACACTAACACAATAGCACAAGTCCACGGGTAAGCAACCAGTCTCAGCAAGCTTCAAGATCAAGCTAACTGCCCATACAGAGTCATGTGGTGTGCATGGTGGGCAACTAAGGGTACAAAGCTAGACGGACTCGGTCCTTAATTGTCGGGGCAGGCACTCTCTCCAACCTCAACTCCAACAACCAACAAGTCTCTCAGAAGGTCCAAGCTCGAAGCCTCCCGTGTACCCACCACAGGTACGCCCAAAGAAACATCCCAATAGTCCCCCAGCATCTAAAATTCCTGCCTGCCCCTGCTAAATAGTGTGTATAGAGTTATGTGCAAAACTCACACATTTGAATTACAGTTCAAAAGCATTTAACACAAATTCCATTTTTATAGTGATAACTGTAAAGTATAGCAAATATATGCAACTAATCATGGCTAAGCATAAAAATAAAGTAATAGTACTAAAGCAGTCCTATGGCTCATAATATGTGGAATAATAAATAAGCATGGCTTGGGAATGTTGCTAGCATATTCTAAAGTAGTTGGCATGCAAATTATGGTTTCAAACAAAACATGCAGTTTAAAAACTGGGATCGAAGCTTGGTCAAGAAGCGCAGCTTGCCAGTCGAGATCCAATCTGAAATCTAGATCCTCGTGCAGAACAGTCTTCAAGGGCTCAACAACATCTCCAGCTAGACAAACGGCATGAGAAACAGGTGAAAAACTAAAAAGGACAGCTCAACAACTAATAGAACGGACTCTACTAATGGATACACGGATCAGACTTGAACTAGCTCCAGGACACGGTCTCTCGCCCCTGTCCCAGGTGCAGAACACAGACTGGACCAAATGCATGTGATCCGGGGTTCGGACACAGTAGTCAACACGTGTCCTGGACTCCAGTCACTCATGGGCCCAAACAGGAAAGATCTGGGGCTGGGACACAATCACATCGACGTGTCCCGAGGCCAAATCACCAACTGACCCGATAATGAGTGATCTAAGGTTAGGACACGGTCACAGCAATGTGTCCTGGGCACCGATAACCCATTGACCGATTGTGTGTGACCTGGGGCTAGGACACGGTAATCGGCACGTGACCCGGGCACCGATCACTACCCGACCCGATTGCATGGGAACTAAAGCCCGAACACAGTCACAGCTGGACCGTGGGCGCGTGTCCTGAAGCTCGGACATGGTGCCTGCCGCGTGACCTGTGGGGTGGTCACCAGCTGCACGAACTGGGGCTCGGACACGGTCACGGCCATGTGACCCAGAGCTAGGTCACAGTAGGACCACGGGCGCATGTCCTGAGGCCTGGACATGGTGCTAGCTGCTTGACCCGCAGCATGGTCACAGCTCGCCTGGCAACCCACGAAATAGAGCTCGAACATGAATGAACCTGTGTGACCACGACCTAAAACGGGGCCAATTGCTGCAGCACCACCCAAACATTCACAGATCACTCAACAACAACAGAACTGGGGTCGGGACACAGCCGAACCCGTGTGTCCCAGACCAAAATCTGACCCAATCACAGCAGGACACAGATCAGCCGATAGAACACGATTTGGGGCCTGGACATAGACGATTCAGCGTGTCCCTTCCTCGAAACCGAGCATGCACTATACGGTCCACTGATCGGCCAACCCAACGGAACGAGGAACAAGGGGGCAGAAGTGCTCACCAAAACTTGAGCAGGGACAGGTGCGAAGCTGCAGGAGATGAAGATCGAATACGACGACGGCGCAGCTAGGTTCCTTGGCGTCCGGGCAACAAAGACTAACCACGGACCACCGATCCTAGGCGTGAACACCACACGACCTTCAGAACTCCACACGGCAGCACCTCTAGAGATAGGAACGAGATCAAAATTTGGAATCTCACCGGGGAAAACATGAAAACAGCAGGGGATTGGAAGACGGCGATGAAGAACTTGATCTCGAACCCGGGATACCTCCTTCACCGAGCTCAACCTGCAAACGAGGCGGTGGTTCAGAGTTGCGATGCTGGCCAATGAAGAAGGTGACAAGGTGGCAGATCACCTGGAGGCACACCTCTTCACCGGATCTACTCCAAGGTTTTGCACGGCCTGCTGCTCAGTTGGAGAGAGGATAGTGGAGAGAGGAAGAGGGAAGAGGAGAGGTGACGCCCAACAGAGAGGAGAGGAAGGGGGCTTCCAACCAGGAGGAAAAAGTAGTGCTCCAACCAGTAAAGAGAGGAGGGAGTGGCGTGCACCAGGTGGGGTTTGGTGGGAAAGGATAAGAGAGGGGGTTTGGTGGGGGATCAACTTGGAGGTCAAGAAAGAATTCCACCTACCGATCCAACACTTCACAATGGCTGCCACTGATCGACGGCCCAAATCGGGTGTGATCTGGTGCCTAGAAACTGGTGGTCGGGCGTGACCTTGGCCCAGGTTATTGTCAGCCTGATAGGCCACAAAACTATGCCTGGACACCGACGACCCAGCATGTCTCTGGCCAAAAACCGGCAGGCCCGTGGGTTGATCCAACACCAAAGTTCAAATTCAAAATTTGAATTGAGATGAAGTTTGCTGAAAAATCTTTATTCAAAATTAAATTCAAACTTGGGATGTTACATTGATCCTCAGCAACTCATGAATTTGCATAAGATTGATTCAAACACCGACGACATGGACAAAGTGTCTCTTCATTGTGAGCAAAAATCTGTGAAATAAAGTCCATGAACTCGCTAACCCCATCCAGATGTGATTTGCGAAATGGCCTACTATTAATCTAACTTCCATCCATCTGCACAAAATTGATATAGAAAGCAACTATCAGCTACTCACATGTTACATTGGCCAAACCATAAACAATGACCAAACTTCAATCAACACAAATTAATTTGCAATCTCTCAGCACAAATTTATAACATTATTTCATCGAATATCAACATACCTTTGTTGCAGAGCAGGATTCTGTTGGTACACTGGCACCCACCACGACCTTCAGTGGCGTGCTGCGATGTGGAGGTGAAAGCACAGCAAGAATGCCAAATCGTGTACTCCATGCCGAGGGGAAGGAGGCGCCGTGTCAGATATGGAAAACCAGTGGCGTAGTCGGTGGCCCGTTGAATGGCTCGTGAAAGGGGCGTCGTGCCGGAGCAGACAGTGATGGCCAACGCTACCTGCAGCGTGACAGGGTAGGCTGGACCGCCGCTACCTGATGTGCGACGCCCGTGCGGCTAGGAAGAACAGACCTCACCGACGATTGCGTACAAGATGGCGCACGAAGCCGCCAGATCTCGTCTGCTGGCCAGAGCAATCACGGCATTGCAGGATGGGGACCTCTAGCTAATGTCAAGGGTCGGTACGTGTTCACTACCTGATGCTGGACGCGGTGGCGGCTGGGAGGCGTATCCATTGGCAGCTAAAGGTCGGCTAATGGCGCTTGTAGCACGGTGCAGCCTCTGGCGTCGGAAGAAGATTTCATCCGTGAATAAGTCCCTGCTGCTACCACGTCAAGAACTTAGTGTGTATATATAAAATAACAGTTGTAAAATGTAACAAAGGTCTTCCAATCCTAGTGGTATGGTCACTTGGTGTGCTTCTGCAGGTCATGGGTTTGATTCCTACTCGCTTCAACTTTTGTTTCTTTTTCTTAACTGGAAGCTCATAGACTCCATTGCCAGTGTGGACATAAAAATATTTGTGACGACTAACTAATCTAATGACGAAGTAAAATTTGTACAACATTTTTTATGACGATTTGTGATGAACAAGTAAATTCATCATGAAATTGAACTTGACTCCATAAAAAGTCATAAAATTTAATGACTAATGACATTTTGATTTTTAATCACGAGATATTCGTCATAGAAGGCTACATTTCTTGTAGTGAATCTCCAGTCTCATAAGGTTTTTTCCATGATTATATGGTGTCTTCTGATTGAATACCTTATGCATACTTGACTATGGAGATCATTATTTTATTTTGGATTTGTCCACAACTCTAGACAAAACTATCAAATTTATAAATATTTCTTAATAAGCATGTTACATAAAAAATGGTTCACTTGCTACACTGACGTCATATTGTTCAAATTAGGCCCGAGCTTTTATAAGCCCGGCGCTTGAATAAGCTAAATCAAAATTCTCTGCACGTTACCACCCCTAGGTGTACATCTACATAAACACAAAAATGTGATGTCAGCTGCCATTGAAAGCCAGCTGATTTTGCCCTAGATTTCTACACTAGCCACTCCCTTATCTACGCCATGGTTCCTTTTTTTTTACTTCTATGTTAAACAACAGTTGCAGCGCTGGTCCTGTAACTAGTTTATCTGCTAAGAAAAGTGAAAAAAATACTAAAAATGTTGATATTTTAATTAATTTCACTTATTTTAGCACCTGTCCATGGGTTTAGCACCCATCACAAGCTGATCTTGGCTCCGCCACTGATGAAACATACTTGTGTTCAGCTGCAAGGATGCCAGCTATGATTACACTATTTTTGTGATCGACGTTTTTTGTTTAGCATGCTTTAGGGCTGTATATTGTACAAGAAAGAATAAAAAGAAAATTACCATGATATAAGCCTATGACCATGGATACATAGCTGCATACCACTGTTTCATCAATAGCTAATCTCTTGTCATTTCTCCTGGTTGTTGTCCTCTTTCTGGAATTACTAGGTGCCTTCTGTAAGATAGGCTTCATTGGGCCGCTGGTACTAGATGCAGCAATTTCTTATCTGGCTTTTGTAGTACTTTAGCATTGTGAGATGCTGAAATTGCTTTTGCCTTCGCATGCTTCTTCGCTTCTCTGTTCCCTTTAGTTAAATAAGATTTTTGGTTTCTCCCTGGTTCGGTTGATCTCAGTGTTCTCCTAATTAGTCTGCAGTTTCCTGCATGTATGAGAAACAACCTTATTTTCTTTCGGTGATTTTGCTCGAGCACGTTCCATATTCTTCTCTTTGTAAACTGATTTCGTTAGTCCAAGCTCATTAATCAACAGGCCCTCTTCCTTTGTTCCACATTTGTTGTTTCGCCCATTTATTTCTGTTCTGCTTTGGATGCAGCATCATTCCCTTTATTTTGTTCCATAATTTTTTTTATGTACATTATTCAGGTTACTGCTCTGCCACAAACAGTTCAAGGCTTACGTGCGGGCAGTGCTACTGTACCATCTGCGAAAAGCTATCAGGAAACCCAGGAAATTGCACTCGGTCCGTTTGTTAGAGAAGGCAGTGAAGTTTCTGTATGTCTACACATTTGTTTCCTAAACCCTGCTCTTCTAGGTATGCAGCAGCGTTTAGTCAATTTTATAGGAGATGTTGCTGCTATGTTTTACCTTATATATGATACTTATATTGCTTTGCCATGGCATTGAGTCCGATATCGAAAAGCAATTAAAGCTCCTGTGTCATGTTAGGAATAATAGATGGATGTATTCACAATAGATAGATGGATACAACAAGGATCTATGGGGGTATATATATAGGCTAGGGAAGGGTAAACCCTAGACTAACCTATTACAATAATACCCTTGACAATTGTGTCTCTAACACTTCCCTCAAATGCAAAGCATATACAATAGTGTTGCATTTGAAGGAGATTACATGAAAACTTAAGACTAATGACGAAACAAAATTACATCCAAAATCAAAACTCTTCAAAGTTAGCGTAGAGTGGAGCCCTTTCTGATGATACGTCGAGTAAAGCCGAAGAGATAGTATATAACACTACATCAAATAGCTTGTAGTGAAAAGAGATGATATATAATGCTACTACAGATAGCAAGCAATGATAGAAGATGATATAAAGCACTACTGCAAATAACAAGTAGTGATATGAGATGATATCATGTACTTCTGTAAATTGCAAGTAGTGATATGAGATGATGTAAAAGCACTACTGCATATGGCAAGTAGTGATTGTTGGAGTAAAGCACGACATGGAAGTTGCTCTAGTAGTGTGCATGCATTCAGGTTTGAGTCCGTCACGTGTGTGCGTCAAGTTGGGTCATTTGTTGATCGAATCTGTTAACCAGGCTGGTGTTAGGCCCTGTTTGTTTGAGCTGGAGCTTTTGAATTTTAGAAAAGCTGGCTGGTGGCTAATTAAAAAGTTGACCGATGGAGTAGTGACTGTTGACTTTTGAATATATATTTGGCTTCTCTACACACCAAAAGCCAGCGCTTTAGATGAGCTTTTCAGCTTTTAGTTCATTTACTCAAAAGCTGACTTTTCAGCGTTCCAAAAGCTAGATTATCAAAATCCTATTTGTTTTAGCTTTTGGTTGTTCAGCTTTTCAGCTGAAAAGGTCAACCTGAAAAGTTGAAACAAAAAGTGCCTTAGTGGATCAGTTGCCGTGTGCTTATGCTGGTTGGCTAGTTGCATGGAGAACCGATGGCTGTAGTCTTTGCATGCAGTTTGGCTGATTCTTGGGGATCAGCAAGCAGCAGGCGATGCCATTGGTCGTTGCGTTGTGTGGGCTATAAAACCACTCTGTAATCGCGGGGGAAAGAGTGAGCCGAGAGACAGAGAGAAAGTTCCGATGCGTGTTGCCGCTGCGTAATATAAATATATACTTCTGCGTTGACATGTCATTGAGTCCGATGTCAACTAACGACTCAAGCTTCTCTATTGTATGATATATTTTTTGTGTTCAATGTCACTGATGTGCAATCGAACATTATAGCCAGCGCATTTCTATTTATTCAGATGCATTTCAGATGCCTATACATCATTTACTGTATCTTCTATTTTACGTGCAGCTTATTATCATGTTTATTTTCTAGGTATGATTCACTATGTTACTCTCGATTTGGTACTGTCTTTGATTTCTTTGGCATGGTAACTGAGAAAAAACTGTGGATGAGACCTATGTTGGAACCGAGAATCGAGGAAGGATCACAAGAACAAAAGGAACACTATGCTTATATCTTGGTTTCTTTATTATTTTCTTCACTCAGGTACACACTGCAACATAAGAAGAGATATTGGTGATTCACATCTGTCGAGCGACAAATGCCCCAGTGATGACATTCACTGGAACTCACTGTGTCTCTCGGCTCACCTCTTTCCACAGCGATCAGACGAGCTTTATAGCCCACACAACATGTACAGCAGCGGCCAAGTTACTGATGCCCAACTGCCCCTACGCGCACGCACGCATGAGCTCCACACCCTCCGCATGACCAGCGGATCTCGGTTGCTCCTCCTCAAGAACCGGTCAAACTGCATGCAGGGACTAAGGCCATCTGCTCTCCATGCAACTAGCTATCCAGCCTAAGCACGCAGCAACTGACCCACTAGCACATGTGCTAACAACAAGAAATAAACTCTCAAGTCACGATTATTCTAACAACCTGCTGTGGCTTTTACTTCCGCCGTTTCAAAATACAATCATTTCTAGGTCAAAGTCAAGCTTTTGTCACTTTGATCACTAATAATATATAATTAATAGTATTTTATCGTATAAAAATTATATTTTTTAAATTCATCATGAAATAAACTTTTATAAAAATTATATTTTGTATTATAAATTATGTAATTTTCTAAATATTATTAGTAAAAGTTAAAATAGTTCGACTTTATCCAAACCTAACAATGCTTATATTTTGAAACGGAGGCAGTAGATTTTTTCAAACCTGCTATGGCTTTTAGATTTTTCACGTGTGTTAGTTTCCATAGTATTATTCCGGTTTTATATTCTGTCTCCACGTGCTGTGCCATATTGTTGTGTATTATGAGTAATCGTCCCTACCGTTGTAAAATAAGAGCACCTGGATTTGCCCATTCGCAAGGACTCGATTCTACGTCCAAACATCACATCCTGCCCTTGAAAAAGGAGAGAACAGCATTCAAACGTGTAGTTAAAGGCTGGTACTCCCTCCATTCATAAATATAAACATTTTTGAATTTGGTTAAAATCAAATTTTATCAATTTTGACTAATAATATCTAGAAATTTAAATAATTTCTAATATAAATAGTTACATATTATGAAAGTCTATTTCATGAAGAAGTTAAGTAATATAATCTATATACGATAAAACATCATTAATTTTTTATTTTTAATGGTCAAAGTTAATGAAGTTTGACTCTCATGAAAGCTAGAAATGTTTATATTTAAAGACGGAGGTAGCGTATGCTTTCTTAAAAAAAGCTGGTATATGCCACAACATACACACGCCGGAATAAAATAATGTAGGCTATTTATGTTTTCAATGATTGCCAACTAACGATGTTTCAAGACAGACAGGCGTGGCCTAAATGCTGTAATAGGTAACAGCAATAACTGAGATGGGGTGAAAAAGAGGCTAAAATGCAACTAAAACTCATGAAAGAAGATATGACTACATCCAGCTCCACAAAATAGAGCCAGAAACAGCAGGTATGCCAATTCTCTTTGTTACCTTACAGTACCCCTGAAACAACCGAGAAGTAAGTTGCTAACTTTGTGATGTTTACTTCTTGAATCAACATCAATCAAGAGATAACTTTACGCAAAAAGAATGAATTTTTGCATGACAACATAACGGTACTAACCATCGCATTAAATTTAATCAAACTACTTGCCTCAACGGCTTATGCATATTGTGACAACCTCAATTTTCCAAAGTTTATATTGTATATATCCTTATCCCTGACTAAGATCAGCACACATCTGATTGATATGCTGCCGTTTATCAAATCTGCAATGGGAGGATCAAACTCAGGCAAGGACTTTTGCTGTTTTGCTTATGTGTCCATACATCAGAATTTTAGCTACGTTCTTATATCAATAACTATTTTTTTTTTGTTGGTGGATGATTCTTATACATTAAAAATAAAAGAGGCACAAATTACTACAAACTAAAGATAGATTGTCCAGCTCTGTTTGTCTCACCTCAGGCTCAATTACATCTCTTGCTATTTTCCATACATAAGTGATACTTTAAACAATGCCCGCGGCAAGCTGCGAGGGCCTTCATCTAGTTATTATAAGGACTTGGGTGGTGTTTGGTTCACATTTTTGTAACGTATTCCGATTGTGAGGGTAGATGATTACGATAGATTTTGTTTGTTTTGAGTCCAACTGTGATTCGATTACCTGTAATCGGATACGGGCCTTCGCAAAAGTGAAACACGTCTCCCACCACCGGAATGAAATCGATTCCCCTCGTCTTCTCCGCTGAGCAACTGCGTTTCTCAAATTTGCATTGCCACCTCTCTCCCCGGCCCCGACGACTCACCCACCCATCGGCCATCAGGCTCTTCCTCCTCTCCCAACCTCCCTGCCACGGCAGCCGCAAGCTCCTTCGCCGCTGGAGACGCCTCCAGGTCCTCCACCCCCTCTGCGCGGGATCTCGGAACTCCGCATCCACCCCGCCATGGCATTCGCCTCCGGTCAGTGCCGTCACCATCATGCTCTCTGTTTCGACCCCCACCCTCGTCTGCCGTCGGCTAGAAGTAACACAACGTGAAAGCAGACGTGGGGCACGAGGCTGGGAACAGGGAATTAAGAGCTCCTGCGGTGATTAACATGGGAGGTGGAGCCTGTAGGCGTCATGGAGGAGACCCACCGCCTAGAGGTACCACTGGGATGTGCACGCCTTCCTGATCAGCCAAGTCGCTCGTCGGCGGCGAAGTGGCCGCGCTGGCCGATGCGAGCTGCAGCATCTCTTCATTTTGTTTCTTTAGTTCACCTGATTCCGTTACCGGAAACAACCAAACAAAGTCAGTATTTTGTTACTTTGATTACCATTACAGCATGATCTAATACCCATTACATTTACGTTACCTTTCTTCAACCAAACGCCTCCTTCGAGGCTCTGGGAATGCAGCTTGGACAATGCTTCATAATCAGTTATACAAACGAAATGCTATTATATATTTCTTTCTTATAGTTCAAGTAGCCAATTCATTTGTGCAGCATGCGACATTGAACACTTGGAAAAACTATGGGTATGTTCTTGGCCACCAAAATTAATCTGACATGGTGTAACATGTAGTAACAAATTAGAGCAGTTTGAGTGGCTATCAAACTAGCTAGCTTCGTAGGTGCTGTTTGGATGGTTGAAACGTCCTAGTCTCTTCCATTGAATGGCCTTATGTTTTCAGCTGAACTCATTTTTTTTTATTTTCAGAGTTTTTTCAATTGCTTTTTCAGTTAACTTTTTAAAGTTTTTTTTTTATTCTTGCTTCTTATGGTCTGAGCACAGCTCAAAATGCTGTCGAATGCATGGGATGCCGAAGTCTTGGTAGACCATAATCCAAAAGGTAATTAAAGATGCATTGGTGGCAGTGTTCAGCGCTCCAGTTCACCATATCATGTAGGACCTCACCAACCGCAATACTCCGTACATATTCTTATGATCACCAACCACTTGTCCACTTCAATCATCGATCTACCCACCCATCCAGATCTTAGACAGTACTACACACTTATGATTTGTTGGATTGTAGAATATTCATATTAATTTTTAAACATTTCAATACTTAGGAGTCCTACATGAGCCCTTTGGAAAAAGGTTCCTGTGGATTTGCTTGTTCTGTTGTGATTTTGCATTGGATTTCTAATATGAACTCCAACTCATACGAAAAAAAAAATCCTTCTCTCCTACTCTCTTTGGTTTTAAATTATTGACACAAAAACATCAAGTTTCACCATCGTTTTATTCAAAAAAGGTTTCTTTAAATATCTAAATTTATTAGTCGTAATTTAAATTCCACTAACAATAAATCAAATAATAACAAAATTTTACATATTTAAACAAATTTTTTTAATAAGATGAATAGTAAAAGTTGATGCTAAAGTTAACCGTATTAATATTTTAAAATTGAAGGGAGTCTATATATACTGTCACGCTCGATCTCCTCCGTCTCCTGGCTTCCGGCTTCCGCAGCTCTCTCAACGGCATCGGCCGAGAAAACCGGGAGAAGCCTGCCTTGCACCTCCCGCTGCCAACCTTCCCCCCCCCCC
>BCLF01000006.1:3177952-3211248 GCA_001602275.1 Zoysia japonica | reverse complement strand
GCACGTGCTGGGTGACGAGGCCACGGCGGCGGCGCGCGAGCCGAGCGCGCGACGAGGTAGCGACGGCGGTGCGCGAGCCCTTGGGTGGCTGAGCGGCGGAGGCCACGCGCGCTGGCCCCAAATCCGTCCGCCTCGTCCCGAACGCTGCCCTCGGCCTCCCCTCGCCGGTCGGCTGCAGCCGCTCTCTACGCTCCTCTGTGCGGCCGCCCCTGCTCCCCGCTTTAACGCCACGCTGCCGCCCTCGACCTCCCCGAGCCGGTCCCGGCTGTAGCCGCCCTCTGCGCGCCTCCCCTGTCCTACGCCCTGGTGCGGCCCAGCGTCCCTGCCCTGCGCTCTGGTGCAGCGCGACCAAGCGAAATGCGGCCACAGCAGAGCCTTGTCTCCCCCTCCACGCCGCCGCCGGGCCCCAACTTGGGTGCGCCGCCGCATATCGGCAACCCTATGTCCGGCAGCGTGCTCCCCTCGGCCGCCTCGGCCTTCGTCTTCTCCGAGCCCGAAGACTCCGAACAACCTAGCGTACGCCCTTCCCCTTTGCGTCCCGGCGCTCCCCGCTGTGTAATTTCCTTGCCCCCTCTTTCCGTTTCTCTGGCTAATTGGCAGTGCGTTTGTGCCGGCATTTGGTCGTGGTTTAGGTGACGCTGGACGAGTGGTGGCTGGCGAGGGTGGAGGGGCAGGAGCGGAAAATCGCCGTCGCTGGCTTCTTTGAGAGGTAACCATAGTTTTGCTGGCGTTAGACCTTCATTGCCAAATGATTGCTGCAACCTTTTTGTTTCTGGGAGTTCTATTGGTTGAGTAATCTTGTTTTACAGGGATCTAACGTTTGGTACACAATTAAAATAGTGCCATGTAGAAAATAAGGAGAAAACAAAGTCTAGCTGTCTCCCAAGAGCAGTCTAATCCATTTCCTTGTGGATAAAGCACAGTAAAGCTTTAGCAGATCAAGCCTTTGATTAAGTTGGCGGTTACTCACTTCTGATATGCTACTTCTTAAGCCTTTCAAGTGTGGGTCTTCAGTCATCTGATAGAAGAAGTTGGTTGCTCACTTCTGGCAGGAACAACGAGGTCTTGCGATTAGTTGATGCACTCATTGCAAAGCGCTATGATCCTAATACTCTTGAAACAGAGGATGGGACCACAGTGTTCCTTTATGGTTTCTTCAACACAGAAAGATCGCTCAAAAATGGATATACAGTAGAGGTATGCTCATCTTGTTCGGCATTCCTCGTTTACACCATGGTTGATCGTTCGTTTGGCCAATTTCTCATGAACTTATGTACTAGAAACAAGTTGCTGTCAATTGCTATGTGAACTATCCTGCAATGCTACTTATGTTCCTTTGTGGAAAATTGACATAATGTTATCTTAAGTGTCACGCAATATCAATGATCTAGAAACAGTAACTTTGAAAATTCTTTTTGCCATATTGATTGGTTTTATTCAAATTCTGATAAATTATGGACTAGCAAGTCATTCTTCCATTGTAGAATTCACTTGGAAACCATGCATGCAGGTCTGTGAAACATTCTCACTTGGGTTCCCACCCTGGTGGGAAAATTGGAACAGTAATGTACCTTCAGCTTTTTATGTGGAGTGCAACAATGATGACGGTAGTAAGGCAGGAAGAGACGGTGAAGGTGAAGCAGATTGTTATGATGACACAAAGACATTGGTCTGCAACTGTTTATTTCACTGATACTTCTAATATAATTGCTTTTTCTGTACTTTAGGTCATCAAAAGAGATGTGGTTACCTGAAGAAACCGGGTAAAGCTACGGCTATGCAATCTTCAGATAAAGTAAGTATGCCTCCACAAGTATCACATTGTTTGAACTTTATTTTGCTAACATGAGTAAAAATACTGGTATACAAAAATAGGATTGCTTGCATGCATTTTCCGCTAATCATTAGTACATAAGCAGGATAAACATGAAAGTGGTCTGACCCAATGCTACATCTTAAACTGAAAATGTTATGACCTAACGGCTCATCTTTATTGGATAGGGCTCTTCATTTTTGGTTTATGGCCTAAAACTGTAATAACATTAGCAGTCCATAAGAGTCTCATGCCTTAAATGTGGTGAGGTCCTTCTTATGTTTGTAACTTGATTAAGCATTTGCAAATGACAAAAACTTAGTGTTACTACATTAATAGGGTATTATGTCAACTGTCATAAGCCCAATGTCATATGTTAGTACAAAATTTTTAGCCTTTTCATTGTCTAAAGCTTCAAAATATCAATTGAATACCAGCTTTATTGTGTAATTGTTTTGCACTTGTGATGCTGATGGACGTGATTAATAGCAGAGATCATGTGTTTGAAATTGTGCCATATGCTTCTATTCTTTATTTGAAGCTAAAACTTTCAGTGGTAAAGTGTTTTATTGTATCTGTAATAAACTTTTATCTTGCCATATGTTAAAACTGATTATGTGTACTTACTACAATGTTCCTATATTGTTATAGGGCAACCAGTCTCCACTTACTCGTGGCTGTGCCAAGTTCTCGTCAATGTCCACACCCGAATCTCTCAAACTTAAGAAAACCAAATCAGGTATGTCTTTAGTGTTGAGTTGTGCTGCTTCAAATCATATATTCATTGCGACTGAAGTAACAAAAATTATATTTCAGGTCGGGTTGTAGTGCCCTCATTGGATCCAGGGCGCCAAAGTATAGTCTATGACCATGTTAGTGTATAATATCTTTTCCTTGTTTAAATGTTGTATCTTAAACTAGATCGAAGTAGTTTCATTATTACACTTAAAAAGTGATTAATTTCACATTTGCAGTTTGCTAGATGCCATCCATGTTGGGCATAATCTTGCTGCTGCTATTGTCTTTCCACTATATGCAGCGTTGTTAATTACTTTTGGGTAGATTCTGTATGTGATGCAGGAAATTTCATGAAGATAAGATAAATTATCTTCATAGCTGCAAATGTAAAAATCTGATGATTCACTATCATGTAATAAAGCCCTGCCATTGAACTGGAAAAAGGGATGTGCAACATATCTAGAAGTGCATTCTTTAACCGTTTAACGTGAGTTAGTTAAAATGCCTGCTCCCTGATATAGTTTAGAACTTTAGTATTTCATGGTTTCATCTAACTTGTGTTTTCAGTTTTCACAATGTTTTATTTTTTCTCTGACTCATTAATTGCCTTCTATTGCTCTGTAGGATGGTTCAATTTCTGCCATTATCGGTCTAGACTCACCACCATCACTCAAAGGTCAATTGATCTCTCATTCATGCATTATACAATCTCTAAAACTTCTAATATTCTTTATAACTATGCGATAAACTCCTCATGTCATGTAACATATGTGTGTATTATTGGCAGGGAGCACGTCGAAGAACTATTCAAGCAAGAAAAGATAGGTAAATCCTAATGTGAAAACGTCAACGAGTTCATGGACCATCTGACTAATGTACGGTGGAATTATTGCATTTTAGGATGGATGGTGTAGACACTGAAGTTCAATTTGCAACTAATCTGCTCTTTTGACTTTGGTAGATCTGTGTATGCTACGCTTGCTGATCCTAGGTTTCGGTATGGATGATGTATCAAATATAGGTAATATGAGTATTTGGTGTGAATGGTTTAGTAAGTACTCCGTACAAGCATTTCGGCCGGTATCTTTATCAGATAATGCGCCTAATATTACACATTGGCGTTTGAAACTATGCTTTTTAACTCTTTTCTTTCCTCAAATGGAGTTGTCTTAATTTTTCAACACTTGTCTGCCTCTTGTAGAGTCGCTAGTAGTTTTAGTCAGAGTTCTTAGTGATCTGAAATTCCGAATGGGCAAGGCTAGTCTATCGTCCAGTTCTCTATGTTATCAGCCTTTATCGAGAACTCGAGGCATTCTGACGATGCCCGATTTCAAGTGGAACGAGATCCTCGTGGACATCTTCATACACTGCAACAATGTTGCAGATATATACAATTAGGCAAGGCATGTTTAGGGGCCATAATGGAGATGAAAGTGAGCGGGCATTTTTTTTTTAGAATTTAAGGTGGGTGAGATAATAGACCGTCCCAATCCCAGGGCTGGCTTGGAG
The DNA here is from genome assembly GCA_001602275.1 of Zoysia japonica. Lineage (NCBI taxonomy): Eukaryota > Viridiplantae > Streptophyta > Magnoliopsida > Poales > Poaceae > Zoysia > Zoysia japonica. The sequence goes on along the minus strand of BCLF01000006.1, from coordinate 3,207,188 downwards.
GGAAGGGCAGCAGGCGGTCGCCTAGGGTCCCCGAATCTGCAGGGCCCTCGCTCTGGTATAAATGCATCTCCAATATTTCTCAGAAAAAAATCATTTTAAAGATGTCTTTTAGGTTAGCTAAAAAATAATCACCTTCTCTAATATCTTTCTTAAATATATTTAATATAATTTAAATTTGAGTCAAATTCGCAGCTGGTTAGAGAGGTGTTTAGTATATTTTTAGAAGAATTAGTCCTTTTTGGTAGGGCTTTGGTAGGGCTGTGGCTCTTTCAAAAATAGCTTTGGTTCTGTTTTTTTTGTAAAAAGGCTTTTATAGCTCTCATTCTGATTTCTTAAAAAAATGATTGGTAGATAGCTTTTTCTGTAGTATCTCGTATTTTATAGAAAAGTAAATAATATAAAAAAATGTCACGTAAATGTCTCGTATTTTTGGTGTCTTCTAGTTTCACTTCTAGCTTCTTTAAAAATAGGAAAAGCGGCTTCTTCTAAAACCATTTAGTATAATTTTAATTGAAGCCGACCGATAAGCCGGTAGAGAAGCTACCAAACAAGGCGTAAAACATAGAAGAATTAGAAACTGAAAAAGAATTAGAAACTACAAAAACTAAAAATTCTAATTTTACAAATGAGGTTTCTACAAGCGGATTTAAAAATATCTGTGCAGGCATTTTTGCCTTCCACCTGCATTTGTGTGCCTGTAGAAATAAAACACATATATGCATTTATATCCCCCACCTAGGCAAATATTATAGGATCCATTTGGTTGCTTGGTTCTATCCAGCCGGGTTTGAATATGTGAGCCAGGTTCAAATGAGACAAGTTGTTTGTATGTGACACATGTTTGTTTGATTGGTTGCATGTGATCAGTTTGGTTGAGAAGAAATGACATTTTATTAGCTGTATAAAAATACAATATATAAAATAGATTACTATATTTGAATATATAAAATATAATTTATTATACTAATCAAGTCCTATATTAATATTATTTAAATACACTAATTATATACTAACACTTTTAATTATTTCACTAAACTTAGCCTGGCCGGACGGAAACGAAACTAGATGCGTTCCGCGCCAGCCCGCACACGCTTTTTGCACCCAACCGGATAGGCTACAAACTTCATGCAGCTAGTCGAACAAGAGAAATCTGCGTGCGGCTGGCTGGGCAGGACGTATGCACCTGTCCAATCAGACCCTTAGGGTAACAGCAGCTTATAAAGACTAGGTAGTCAATATAAGTGGATCTCAGAGCAGGTGGGTATTAGCTGTGACAAAACTCACAATGGTGAAGAAGTAAGTTATGTCCATGTCTAGTAAAGAAAAAATATTTTTCCTCAGCAGTTTTGAGATAGCAGGAGAGAAGAGACTTCGGGAGAGAGAGAATGATATAATATTTTAAGTCATATGGCCGGTGCATATGTATAACGGTGACTTTAGTTACGGAGACAATGGTGTAGCGGATTTTTAGTCTAATTTTACCACAATTCTGTTAAGTGACTCTAACGGTGTTAACTTTTAATGTGAAAAAACAAAATTGCCTTTTGTAATTGTATCATAATTTTGTTAATTTATTGTATTTATACAAGAATTTAAAATTTTGAATTGTGTATAGAATCTGACACAAAATTTCAAGTTTTGAAATATGAATTTGAAATTTTCAAAATTTTGAAATATGAATTTGAAATATTCAAAATTTTGAAATACGAATTTGAAATTTCAAACTTTGAAATTTGAATATTAAAATTTTCAAAAAATTGAAACCTAAAAGAAATTTCAAAATTTTGAAACATGAATTTGAAAATTTCAATTTTTCAAATTTTGAAACTTGAATTTGAAAATTCCAATTTTTCAAAATTTTGAAATCCGGATTTAAAATTTTCAAATTTTAGATTTTAAACTTTTATAAACATTTAAAATTTTAATCAAATTATGTCCCCATTTCAAATTTTGAGCATCAAATTTACAAAACCATAGTATAAGTATAAAGGTCAATTTTGTCTTTTCGCACCAAAATTTAACGTCGTTAGAGTTATTTAATGAACTTATGGCTGAATTGAAGTTCGCTGTAAAAAGTGATGGCTAAATTATAAAATCTAAAAATCAATGGCTGAATCACAATTAGATTATCTATGACTGAAACACAATGCCTCCTTAGTTATTAATGTCGAATCACTTTCACAAAGTATAAAGGTAGAATATATAACATCATTTAATATACATATATAGACCGATTTTATACACGGTTGTGGATGCTCTGGGCGTGAGTCCAGCTGCGTACAAGCTCACGCGATTGGTTTCCTGGCCGGATGGGACGGCCAGGCTCCGGCCGTGCAAAAGGCAGCGATGAGCCTGGCCTCCGGGAAGGCGGATGAGATCCGTTTCTTCGGAGCAGGTTCACTAGATGCAACTGTATTTTCAGTTAATGATGATATTACTAAATAATTAATTTATTTTAAAGTATATTAATATATACTCTTTTTATCTTAAAATAAGTGAAGTTTTTACTTTTTAAAATTAACATTTGACTATTTGTTTTATTCAAAATATTTATAAAAATATAAAAATAAACAAGTCAAACTTAATGTACTTTTAGTAATAAATTATTTCACAATAAAATAAATAATATTTTTATAAATTTTTTAATAAGACGAATGATAATATGTAGACATTTGAAAATCTAAAAAGATATTTATTTTAAGACGAAGGGAGTATAAAAGTAGATTAAAATATATAAAATTAAAATAGACGTTATTAAAGTGTAGTTACACAATTTAAATATTAAAATAATTTATTTTTTTACTTTTATCCTATACAAATCAGATTCATGTGAACAATTAAACATCATTTTTTCAGCTTGTTTTTCTATATACAACTAACCAAACAGACTACTTTATATATTGTTAGTCTAGCTGCAACAAACCCGTTCCAGATACGAGCCAGGCTCAATTGGACAGACAACCAAACGGACCTTCAATGCACGAGGAGGAATTAAGGCCCTCTTCGATAAGGCTCTGACTCCTTCAAAAAGGATCTGGCTCTGGCTTTGTTTTTAAAAAAGGCTTCTATAGCTTTGACTTTGGCTCATTAAAAAATATTTAGTAGAACAATTTTTTTGTGAGCTCTTCTATTTTATAGGAGTAAGTTAACAAAAGAAAAAACTATGTGGACGAATGAGAAGCTATATTTTTGTGGCTCTTGACTTCACCTCCGGCTTCTTAAAAAAAAAGAAAAAATAGCTCTTTCTAAAACTGTTTGGTACAATTTCAATTGAAACCGATCGAAAAACCCATAAAAAACAAAACCCTACCAAACCAGGCCTAAATTCAGCGCTACACAAATCAAAGTACCCACAGGCGGAAGACTACGTGGGCCACCTGGCAAAGCATTTTTTTTAAATAAGAAAAGCACCTCCGCCCTGTGCCGTTTTGCTCTGCAGCACCCTCCGAGCAGCCGGCGGGATGGCCAGCGAGGCCCCAAGGCATCCAAGGACCCGATTCGAATCCTGAACCGGAGAGAGAATGAAAAATATCAAATCGAGATAGGGGTAGAGAGAAGGCCTCTGCCCCACTGCCGGTCAGCCACTGTGTTGCCCGACGCTCCGCCACTCCAAGTAAAAGAAGAAAATTCTTTTAGGGCGCCAAAAATTTCACCAGTTTCTTGCATGGCTTCTTTGAAATGAACTTCTCTCAAAAGATAAAATTTTGATTTTCATTCTTTTTTATGCCATTCCGTCCAATCTGTTAAATCTTTTGTTAATTTGCTATACTTACCATGACTGGAATATCCCAGATTTTCAAATTAATCGAAATTAATTTCGTTTGACTCCAATTTTTTTTAATTTTTCGAACACCGAAATAATAGCCCGCGGACTAAAATTGAGTTGAGATTAATTTTTCTACTCTAATATCTAATTAACCTCTTCCTATAAATACTCCCCTCTCATCTTTATCCTCCACTCACCTCCCCATTCCCCTTCTCTTTTCTAGAACTGCTCCCAGTCATCTCCGATTTCCGCGCCGCTTTGGTTCGCTTCGGTCCCCACGCGCAACTGCGTGACGCGTGTCGCCCGTCGCGCCGGTTGGATCCTCCACGTCGCGCTGCTGCTCCACGCGTCGCCGCTCCAATCGCCGATCTTGTTCCTCGCGCCGTCTCTTGAGCCCGCTTCACCGCGCCCCGACTCCCGTCTCCGATTCCCGCATCGAGCCATCTGACACCGTCACCGCCAACCGCGTCGTCCGCGCTGACTCTGCCCGCTGATCCGTCGCTCGTCGCCTGCTACCCGTCACTGTCACCAATCCCCGCACTGCCTGGAGCCGATCCGATCCAGGACGCCGTCGCATCTGTGATTTCCGATTTCGATCTCTGATTTTCAGTGCGACTTAGTCTCCCATTTCTAATTTTGTGGTGAGAAATTTCCCTCCCTCAAATTTCTTTTTTCTCTCCGATGGATTGCTGAATTAGTTGCTAATCAATTTGCGGTTAATTGTTTTGCGGTCCTCGTGGTCTAGATCTTCTAGGATTTTTAGGGAACTCCGTTTGATCTTAGATGATTCCCAAAATTGTTCCGTTAATTTGTCTCGTCGAACTTATCGTGTAGAATTTTCTGAGAAATGTTTTACGTACGTTTAGCCTAGTAGTTTAAATTTAGATTTAATTACCGAATTTAATTGTCGCGTACCTAGTGTCTGACCCCTATTCGTGTTGTGTTTAGCTGGTGATCCTAAGGAAGAGTACCACGAGCCGGCTCAGTTCAACGACTCGGATCTTGACTACGATCCCGAGCTGCCAGGCAAGCCGCGTTACGTGATCACTTTTATACTCAGTATTTTAAACTGCATGTTTTGTTGCAACTCTAATTTACATGCCAACTGTTTTAAAATATGCTAGCAACATTTTTAAGCCGTGTCTATTTATTGTTCCACAAATATGAGTCTTAGGATTGCTTTAAAATAATTATTTTATTTTTATGCTTAGTCATGTTTAGTCGCATTTATTTTTATCTCACACCTATCATTATAAAAATGGAATTTGAGTTAAATGCTTCTGAACTGTGATTCAAATGTGTGCGTTTTGCAAATAACTATACATAACTATTTAGCGGGGGCAGGATGGAGTATGAGGAGCTGAGGGACTTTTCGGAAGTCTCTATGGGCGTACCTATGGCGGGTACAACGAGAAGATCCGGGCTGGGATCTTTCCGTGAGACTTGTTGGTTGTTGGCGTTGAGGTTGAAGAGAGTGTTTGCCCCGGCAATTAAGAACCGAGTCCTTCGAGTCTTGTACGCTCAGTTGATAACCATGCACACCACATTACCCTGTATGGGTAGTGGCTTGATCTTGAAGCTTGCCGAGACTGATTGTTTACCCGTGGGTTGGCGGTGTTGTGTCAGTGTGGTGTAGATCTATGACTCTCTACATGAGATCGAGATACCCCACCTGATCAGTGGTAGGTTCTTCACAGCTCTAGAACCCGATTGCGTAGGCATTTGAGATCTCTATCTTAGAGAACGGATAGCGCCAGTTAAAGCTTGTGGACAGGTCTTGTATGTTCGTCGGGACTACGACGGTAGTTCTCAATGACACTTCTCGTGGGTTCAGGTGCATTAACTCTGCAGAATTATAGTCAATGCGTATTGCCACGTTCTTTTGAAAGGACACCCTCTGAGTTGTGCTCCTCGTTGAGTGGTTTTGTTTTGCTTCCTCCTCTTCTGCTTCAAAATGTTTTAGACTCCGGCCTTTGAGCTATGACCAAGTGTGGAGATTACACCGGCATTTAAAATAAACCCCCGCCTGAGATAACGGAGATCCCTACGGGGCAAGATAATAAAATTTGACAGTTTTTAAATAAAGCTTTCTTGCATCTTTAAAATAAAATAAAATGTTTTAAACTTACATTTAGCACTTGAGCTAGCCTTTACCTTGAAACCATTTGCATGCATACATTGTTGCTAGGTAGTACGCGGTTTGCTGAGTTTTCGTACTCACGGCTTTCTAATTTGTTGTTTTCAGAGGATACTCTCAGCTTCGACTTCGACTACGTCTCCGACGAACCGTGAAGACCACCCCTGCGTTCAAGCTAGCCTGTGTGGAGGAGGTTCGCTACCACTGCCATGATGATGCTTCCACTGCTGCACTTGATGGATTCTCGATAGTGATCTATCTACTCTGAGATGTTTTCGACTTGTGTGCCGATGGACCCCTTTGGAGGATTTTATTCTAATAAATTTGCTTTGACTTGCTATTTTCTATTCTCGTTTCTTGTTTAATACTTCTATTATGGTTTCTTGATTGATCGCTTGTGATATTGTGCTTGCCAACCTCTTGGGATTGGCAAGGTCACAGAAGATCGAGACTTATTGAAAGGTAAGGCAAACCCGGTCGTTACAGGTGGTATCAGAGCCATACTTGACCATAGGAGCGAAACCGTAAAACTGGACATAACTAAGAAATATTTCTAGATTTCTGAATCTGCTATCATACCTTCATCGTGAAAGTTGTTTTCTTAAATCTCGTCATTTGCTTGATGGAAGACTTGTTTGCTTGGAGTTGCACTTATTTAGTTTTTCTTGTCCTGATTTGCTGATCTTCTGTCTTTTTCAGTAATTACAGTTTCTGCTGATGTTATCTTTCCAATCAAAAATATTTTTCTGCAACAGATGGCTCCGAGGAGGTCTGGACATCTTCAGGCTCATTTTGAGGAGGCCGCTCTGAGGACCCTGAGGTACCGCCACCCATTGAGCGTGGTCGTGGTGCTGCCTCCAGAGGACGTGGTAGCGGTGCTGGAGGCCGTGTGCCAGTGCCACCTGCGGTTGACGCACCCAGCGTTGGCCGAGGGCGTGGCCATGGGCGTGGTCGTGTTGGAGCACCAGTCCCTCAGGTTGGAGGACGTGGCAGAGGAGCTGCTATAGACCCTAGAGTTGAGCCTGCTGGTGTTGCCGCGCCTGGTGAGGAGCTTCTAGCTGCTCCGAACCTAGCGGAGATGATGGCCCGATAGACACTTTTGCTTAAGCAGATTGTCGAGCAGTCGCAGCAGCAGCCTCGTGGACGTGCTCCTGCTCTTGACGCAGTGCAGTACCACCAGCCAGCCAGTTCACGCATAGCTATGTTCCTGAGCATGTGGTCACCTACTTTCGACCGTGCAGTTGACCCTCTGGATGCTGACGATTGGCTCAGAGATATAGAGAAGAAGCTTGACCTGATTCAGTGTGACGATCAGAAGGCTGTTCGCTTGGCAACTCACCAGTTGACAGGTGCAGCTGGAGTTGGTGAGACACTATTTACGCCACTTTTGACGATCCAGAGCAGTTTACTTGAGACGACTTCGTCACCGCTTTCCGTGGTTTTCACATCTCTGAGGGAGCCATAGAGACGAAGGCGGAGGAGTTTCGTAACCTTCGTCAGGGAGGTATGTCTGTCACATAGTACGCCAACCGTTTTACTCAACTCAGCCACTTTGCACCAGAGGAGGTTTCGACCGAGCGCCGCAAGATGTACTAGTTTCAGAAGGGCTTGCGTCTTGACATGCTCCCGTATCTGGATGGTGGTGTTCAAAGGAGCCTTCGCGAGCTTATTGACAGGTGCCTGGCTTTGGAGGTGTCACTTCAGAAGCTTGATCGGTACAGGGATGCTAAGAGGAGGGCAGCTGGTTAGGGAACTAGTCGAGAGGCTTCTCAGCGTCAGCACTTCAGTGGTTCGTTCCAGCAGGGATCGAGACAGCCCACCTTCGTCCGATCCACTGCTCCTGCTCCTGCTCCAGCTTCAGTTCAGCGGCAGAGTTCTCAGAGTCAGGGAGGTGTCTTCCAGCAGCAGCAGCAGTCTGCTTTCCATCCAACAGCAGATCAGCCCTTGGTTCGCTGTTTCGAGTGTGGCCAGAAGAGTCACAAGGCGTTTCAGTGCCCGAGGCCCCAGCAGCAGGGTCCTAGGGGAGGTGGTGTTCAGTTTGCCACTCCCGCTAGGCCACCGCACCCATCTGAAGGTCGAGGAGTGCGTTCAGCGGGCTATGGCGCTGCTCAGCCGAGTGTCACGCGCAGCCGCCTGAACCACATCTCTGTGGAGGAGGCTCAGAAGGCGCCCGACGTCATTATTGGTGAGTTCTTGGTTCACTCTCACTTAGCGACGGTTTTGTTCGATTCAGAGGCTACTTACTCCTTTGTGTCGTCAGCATTTGCGACCACACATAGTCTCCCTACCTCACTCTTAGCTGTACCTATACTTACCACTTCACCTCTTGGAGTCTATAAGAGTCATGTTGAGTGTAGAGGTGTTCGGATCTTGATTGAGGGTGTGGTCTTTCTAGCCGATCTCATCGTCCTTCCCTCGCGTGACATTGATGTCATCTTGGGGATAGATTGGCTGGCGAGGCACAAGAGTCTTCACTTGTGCTGAGAGGGTTGTGTCATTGATCAACCACCACGGTGTTCGAGTGGTGTGCGCCCCTAGAGCGTCCAGAGTTTCACCTTTAGTTTGCAGCTTGCAGGAGTTGTCCCTGGAGTAGATTCCAGTTGTTGTGAGTTTTTGGAGGTGTTTTCAGATGAGTTGCCAGGACATCCCCCGGATCGAGATGTTGAGTTTGTGATCGATCTGCTTCCTGGTACCGCGCCGATTGTCAAGTGGCCGTACCGGATGTCTTTCGATAAGCTTTCTTTGCTTAAGGAGCAATCGATGAGCTCTTGAGTAAAGGGTTCATTCGGCCGAGTGCTTCTCCGTAGGGAGCTCCAGTGCTTTTTGTGAGGAAGAAAGATGCGTCAAGGCGCCTGTGCGTTGACTACCGTTTTTTGAATGAGGTGACGATAAAGAACAAGTACCTTTTGCCGAGGATCGATGATTTGTTTGATCAGTTGAAGGGTGCGAAGTTCTTTTTCTCGACTGATTTGAGATCGGGGTATCACCAGATGAACATTTGTCCTTCCGACATTCCGAATACTTTGTTCGTGACGAGGTATGGGTCTTATGAGTTCCTAGTCGTTTCTTTTGGACTCACTAATGCTTCTGACTACTTCATGAACATGATGAACAAGGTGTTCATGGCTGAGTTGGATAAGTTTATGGTGGTTTTCATTGATGATCTTCTCGTCTACTCCAAGTCAGCGAAAGAGCATGAGCAGCATCTGAGAGTTGTGCTTGAGAGGTTAAAGTCTCATCAGTTGTATGCCAAATTCAGTAAGTGCAAATTTTGGCTTGAGAAAGTTGCTTTTCTGGGACATTTTGTCACAGCTGAGGAAGTTGCCGTTGATCTCGAAAAGGTCAAGGCTGTTGTGGAGTGGGAGTCTCCGAGGTCAGTCTCTGAGGTGAGGAGTTTTCTTGGATTGGCAGGTTACTATCGTCGATTCATTGAGAACTTCTCCAGGATTGCTAAGCCTATGACCGAGTTGACTCAGTTGGGGGTGCTGTTTGTGTGGTCAGATGCTTGTGAGAGGAGTTTTCAAAAGCTGAAGATGAGGTTGACATCTGCACCTGTTTTGACCTTGCCGGATATTCACCAGGATTTTTAGGTCTTCTGTGATACTTCTCGTCAGGGTTTGGGTTGTGTGCTGATGCAGAACAAGAAGGTGGTTTGCTATGCTTCGAGGCAGTTGAAGAAGCACGAGTTGAACTATCCGACGTATAATTTAGAGTTGGCGGCTGTTATCTATGCTTTGAAGATTTGGCGGCACTATCTGATCGGCAACATATGTGAGATCTACACCAATCACAAGAGTCTCAAGTATATCTTCATCCAGCCAGAGCTGAACATGAGGCAGAGGAGGTGGCTTGAGTTTACGAAGGATTACTATCTTAGCATCAACTATCACCTGGGTAAAGCCAATATGGTATCCGATGCTTTGAGTCGCAAGGCTTATTGTTCTTCTTTGATGTCTGGGCAGCCGAAGATTGTTGCAGATCTGACCGGTTTGGGAGTTGAGATTGTTTCTCAGGGTTTTTTGCACGAGCTCAGGTTGCAGCCGTTGTTGATTGAGGAGATCAAGTCAGCTCAGAAGCGTGATCGCAAGGTTCAGTCGATCTTGAAGAACATGAGGAAAGGTAAAGCATCGGGTTTTCGTGTGGATCAGCAAGGTGCTTTGTGGTTTGAGGACCGTGTCTGTGTTTTGAGAGTGCCAGAGTTGCGGGATGCAATTCTGAGAGAGGCTCAAGATTTGAGGTTTTTTTATCTATCCAGGCTGCACCAAGATGTTTGAGGATCTGAGAACTCGTTTCTAGTGGGTTGGTATGAAGGCAGACATTGCTGAGTATGTTGCCTTGTGTGATGTTTGCCAGCAGGTTAAGGCTGAGCACCAGAGGCCGGCTGGATTGCGGAAGCCGTTGTCGATCCCTTCTTAGAAGTGGGATGACATCAGTATGGATTTCATCACAGGTTTACCGTTGACGTCTCGCCATCATAATGCTATCTTAGGTGGTGGTACATCGATTGACGAAGACTGCTCATTTCATCCTTGTGAACGAGAGGTATTCAGTTGATTAGTTGGCCAAGTTGTACATTGATCACATCGTGAGGTTGCATGGTGCACCGAGGAGCATTCTATCAGATCGCGGGTCTCAGTTTACCGCGAGATTTTGAAGGAGCTTGCATGAGGCTATGGGTATAAACTTGGTGTACGGTTCAGCCTATCATCTTCAAACAGATGGTCAGACAGAGCGTGTGAACCAGATTTTCAAGAATATGTTGAGGGCTTGTGTGATCACCTATGGGCAGAGCTGGGGTGACAGTCTTTCTTTTGCGGAGTTCTCTTACAACAACAGCTTTCAGGCCAGTTTGGGAATGTCACCTTTTGAGACGTTGTATGGTAGGTGATGCCGTACCCCGCTCATGTGGTCAGAGGTTGGTGAGAGTTCTTTCTTTGGTCCGGATTCCATCAAAGCTGCAGAAGAGAAGGTTGAGAAGATTTGAGAGCATCTTCGGATTGCTCCGAGCCGTCAGAAGAGTTATGCGGATAAGAGGAGGAGGCCTCTTTCTTTCGAGGTTGATGATTGGGTGTATCTCAAAGTATCACCTCTTTGTGGCACGCGTCGCTTCTATGTTTGAGGGAAGTTGGCTCTGAGGTTTGTTGGTCTTTTCCGAATTCTGAGGAAGATCGGTGAGCTTGCTTACAGGTTAGACTTGCCATCCGAGCTGGCAAGTGTGCATCGTGTGTTCCACGTCTCTCACTTGAAGAAGTGTCTTCGAGTGCCGGAGGAGCAAGTGGTCTCTGATGCTTTGGATATTCAAGACACGCTCGAGCACCTGGAGTACCCGGTAAAGATTCTTGATTAGCCATTCAAGGAAACGAGAAGGTCCAAGATCAAGTTTCTCAAAGTCCAATGGAGCAACCACACCGAGCGAGAGGCTACCTGGGAGAAGAAAGAGAGTCTGAGGAAAGAGTTTCCCTATCTGTTTAAGTCCGCTTCTTGATCTCGAATACGAGATCCTGTAAGGGGGGAGTATGTAACATCCCACATTTTCAAATTAATCGAAGTGCTAGATGTCTCGAAATTAATTCCGTTCGACTCCAATTTTTTTTAATTTTTCGGATGCCGGAATGATAGCCCGCAGACTGAAATTGAGCTGAGATTAATTTTTCTGCTCTAATCCCTAATTAACCCCCTCCTATAAATACCTCTCTCTCATCCTTATGCTCTCCCACACCTCGCCGTTCCCCTTCCATTTTCTAGAACAGCTCCCCGTCGCCTCCGATTTCCGTGCCGCCTCGGTTCGCTTCGGTCCTCGTGTGCAACCTCGTGACCCGCGTTGCCCGTCGCGCCGGCTGGATCCTCCGCGTCGCGCTGCTGCTCCACGCGTCGCCGCTCTAGTCGCCGATCTCGTTCCTCGTGCCGTCTCCCGCGCCTGCTTCACCGCACCCCAACTCTCGTCTCCGATTCCCGCGTCGAGCAGTCTAACACCGTCACCGCCAGCCGCGTCGTTCGCGCCGACTCTGCCCATTGATCCGTCGCTCATCGCCTGCTACCCGTCGCTGTCACCGCTCCTGTACTGTTACCGATCCCCGCGCTGCCCGGAGCCGATCCGATCCAGTACGCCATGGCGTCTGCGATTTCCGATTTCGATCTCTGATTTCCTACGTGACTTCTTCTCCGATTTCGATCTCTGATTTCCTGCGCGACTTCTTCTCCGATTTCCAATTTTCTGGTGAGAAATTCCCCTCCCTAAAATTCCTTTTTCCTCTCCGATGGATTGATGAATTAGTTGCTAATCAATTTGCGGTTAATTATTTTGCGGTTAATCTAGTTTCTTGTGGTCTAGATCTTATAGGATTTTTGGGGAACTCCGTTTGATCTCAGATGATTCTCAAAATTGTTCTGTTAATTTGTCTTGTCGAGGTTGTCCTGTAGAATTTTTCGAGAAATATTTTACGCATGTTTAGCCTAGTAGTTTAAATTTAGATTTAATTACCGAATTTAATTGTCGCGTACCGATCCCGAGCTGTCAGACAAGACGCGTTCCTTGATCACTTTTATACCCAGTATTTTAAACTGGATGTTTTATTTGCAACCTTAATTTACATGCCAACCATTTTAAAATATGCTAGCAACATTTCTGAGCTGTGCCTATTTATTGTTTCACAAATATGAGCCCTAGGATTGCTTTAGAATAATTATTTTATTTTTATGTTTAGCCATGCTTAGTCGCATTTATTTTTATCTCACACCTATCACTATAAAAATGGAATTTGAGTTAAATGCTTCTGAACTGTGATTCAAATGTGTGAGTTTTGCAAATAACTATACATAACTATTTAGCGGGGGCAAGATGGAGTATAAGGAGCTAGGGGACTTTTGAAAAGTCCCTGTGGACGTACCTGTGGTGGGTACAACGGGAAGATCCGGGCTAGGATCTTTCCGTGAGACTTGTTGGTTGTTGGCGTTGAGGTTGGAGAGAGTGCTTGCCCCGGCAATTAAGAACTGAGTCCTTCGAGCCTTGTACGCTCAGTTAACAACCATGCACACCACATTACCCTATATGGGCAGTGGATTGATCTTGAAGCTTGCTGAGATTGGTTGTTTACTCGTGGGTTGGCAGTGTTGTGTTAGTGTGGTGTAGACCTATGACTCTCCACATGAGATCGAGATACCCCACCTGATCAGTGGTAGGTTTTTTACAGCTCTAGGATCTGATTGTGCTGGCATTTGAGATCTCTATCCTAGAGGACGAATAGTGCCAGTTAAAGCTTGTGTACGGGTCTTGTGTGTTCGTCGAGACTACGACAGTAGTTCTCGATGACACTTCTCGTGGGTCCAGGTGCATAAACTCTGCAGAGTTATAGTCAATGCGCATTGCCACGTCCTTTTAGAAGGACACCTCCTGAGTTGTGCTCTTCGTTGAGTGGTTTTGTTTTGCTTCCTCCTCTTCTGTTTCAAAATGTTTTAGACTCCGGCCTTTGAGCTGTGACCGAGTGTGTAGATTACATCGGCATTTAAAATGAACCCCCGTCCGAGATAACGGAGATCCCTGCGAGGCAAGATAATAAAATTTGACAGTTTTTAAATAAAACTTTCTTGCATCTTTAAAATAAAATAAAATGTTTTAAACTTGCATTTAGCACTTGAGCTAGCCTTTACCCTTGAAACCATTTGCATGCATACATTGTTGCTAGGTAGTACACTATTTGCTGAGTATTCGTACTCACGGCTTTCTAATTTGTTATTTTCAGAGGATACTCTCAACTTCGACTTCGACTACGTCTCCGACGAACCGTGAAGACCGCACTTCCACTGCTTCGACTTGATGGATTCTCGATAGGAGATCGGGACTTATCGAAAGGGATTTATCGAAAGGTAAAAAGAAAACCCGGTCGTTTACAATGACAAAAGACTCTTGTACCCTCCCTTCTCTTCCTCATGGAAAGCACACGAGCTCAGATTCGAACCCAATCAGACGAACCAAAAAAAAGCCAGGCGAGAGAGGGCGGCATGGAGGAGGGGGTCGCCGTCGGCGCCTCTCCTAGGCTGTTGCTCGGCCGCTCCTCGGCAAAAGGCATGGGAGGATCACTAGATGTTCTGGGTGGGGCCACTCCTCGGCGCCGCCGTGGCCATGCTCTACCACCAGTTCGTGCTCCGCGCCGACGCAGCCAAGGCCCTGGCGTCCCTGCGTAACAACAACATGTATGCCTCACGTGGGGATCGACCTGCTTGCATTCCAATCCATCATTATTGTTCTGTAAAAAAAACCACCATTATTCATGTGTGCACCATCCATGTAATAATTTGGCCATTTGGTTTTAAACTAGTAAAAATTGTGTTCCATCGTCACTGCACTCCTACATGCAACGAGTTCTCTTGTGTAATGTATGGCAAATTGACTTGGTATATGTGTATGTGAATGTGCAGGTGTGAACACGCAGTGTATGAACTGCCACTTTTTTGAACTCTTATGTGAACTAAAATTATATGTATGAGCTGCCATTTTTGTGAATTCCATCCAAATATTATCGCTTGGTGCTTATTTTCTACTTGTTGTTTAATTTCTTTTCATTTTATTTGAAATATAAATATTGACATATTTTTTAGCGTTATATCATATTTGTATACTTTTTTGGCTTGTTACGATATGTACAAAATTTACAAGTCATTAGAACAATATTACTGAGAGAATTACGATAGAGGTAAAATGGTAATTTTAACCCCTCATCTAACACCGTTAAGGTCTGAATAGATGGAAAGGCCATAAAAGGAATGAAAACCAAAATTTTGTCTTTTGGGGGAAGTTCATTTCAAAAGAGGACATGGACTGGTGAAATTTTTGAGGCCATAGAAGAAATTTTCTCAAGTAAAAGAGAAACATCAAATTAGAACTTTTGGTTTTATCAGAACAGAGAGATAAACCAACACTTTGACTATTTCTCAAGATCTACACAAAGTATGGCTATTGAAGAGTAAAGCAACAGGCAAGGATTTGATTCACTGATAATCATGGTTAGATTTACACATAAGAGATTAAGATTTGCATAGAAATGGAAACAATTTAAGAACTAACAAAAAAGATTTGTTTCATCCAAATTCGACAACTTGCTTCTAACTAGTCTATGATCATGTTTGGCATGGCTCCAGAGTCCAACTCTAACCTGGGGCTCAAAAAATATAGCCAAACACCTCAACTCCAAATATTCCTGGAGCAGTTCAACTCCGTGGAGTTGGTGAAGCTCCAATATAATTTTTTGGAGCACTTTTTTTCTAACTTCAGAAGTACCCAAAATAAAAAAAAATATGTGGAGTTGTGGGGTAGTTAGCCACCTTTGCCACTGGTTACACAATCCCACTCAGTCGTTTTTTTATCTTCTCCTCCATCTTTCATCTCTTTTCTTCCTATCCTAGCATCCAGACGAGGCCGCCCCGATGCCATTGCGCCCTCGGCCATCGACTCGCTCGCGCTCCTGGCACTGGCGCCCTCGCGCCCCTGAAGCTCCTGCGCCCCCAATGCCCTCGCACTCCCGTCTGTCGACGCGCTCGTTAGCTCGAAGGAGGCGTCACTCGTCAGCCATGGAAGCCTTGCTGTGAGTAAGAGTCGCACTTCTTGCCAAAGCCGATGGCGGGCACGGATTTGGTTTTTTTGAGTTACATTCATCCATCTAGTCAAAATCTTCACAGCCAACTCTAACTCCACGGGGGAGTTGCTCTACCAAGGAGTATTGAAGCAGAGCTGCTCCATAGTGGAGCGGAGCCATACCAAACACGCTCTGTATCTCCATTGAGGAAGCTCTCACAAGAACCGAGTCTCATTTAACCTCTTTCCTCCTTTCATGATTTTAATTATTACCATACCAAAGCCAAGCGAACCTTCCCAACTTACCTGTGTCTCACCACAACCTTGAGAGCTCACCAGCAATGCCTACCCATCTAGAAAGCTTCACCTGCAAGAATAATAAATGCTACATGGATTTGCAACTTAATGCTCAAGTGGTCAAGGATGAGAATGCTCTCTTGTGCTCTCAAAGCCAAATCTCTCAACTCAACACTCGGTATTTCTCACAAGTTACACAAACTTCACAAAGAGGGATTGAGAAGAGCTTTAGACTGCTTTGGCTCGTATTCATGGGCAACACCAATATACTTCATAGGGGTTCATAGGGTGAGAGAGGAGGTATTTATACAATGGCGCCCATAAACCATCAGAGAATAAACTTTGAGATGCTCTGGTCCCATCTGTCAGGGAGTCGCTCGTTCCGTAGGCTCGAAGCCATATAACCCTAGCCTGGTCCCTGCATAAGGTCACATCGGGGTCTCAGCAAGATGGAGAAACAGAGACACATGATTCCAAGCTCATCAGATTTGCGAGATCTGAGCGAGCTCTTTTAGTCTTTTGTGAAAGAACTTGATAAGATTCTAAACAAAAAATCTTAATAGTTCTCTTTTTGTGAATTTAGTATTTTATAAAATTTAGTTTCATGTTATATTTTTTATGGATAATGTTTTAGGGTATTTTACTACTTGGGAGTGTTATATAAGGGAAGAAAAATCTTAATCGGGGATACAAGAGTGAAATGAATTTTTCAATGGCTAAGAAAGAATTTGAAGTTTTTCAGTGGCTCGCATAGTGAGCCGGCAGCAGACTGCGTGTGCTCCTGCTACCAGATCTATGACTCCATGCGCGGGCCTAATGGAAGTCAATTAAGTGGTTGGTCCCGTCTCATTGCACCTAGCTAACCATGAAATTTTCGATTTAGTTAATTTCCACTTTTGCATGATTTTGCTTGGTAAAAAGGAAGCAAATTTGAAGCACACATTGATTCCATAAATCTTACTACTACATCCGTTTTAAATTATAAGTTACTTTGACTCATCAAAATCTCTCAAATTATAAATCATTCTCACTTTTCGAGACAATTTTTTATCTTTTTTAATATATCTTCGCTTTATCTCTCTGTTCCTCGTTTTCAGAACATCTCATCTTTTCTACTTAATTCCCGTGCGTGAACTCAAAACAATTTATAAAATAGAACGGACGGAGTAGTTAATAACAACAAAGTCAAACACTCAGCACATGCATAAAATACTAGTACAACGATACATGTAACTATGCGCGACCGATCGATGTGGCATCACCGATCTATTTATTCCACACTAATCAAGATGACGGAACTAATCTTTCGGAAGTAACGGGACAAGCAGGAGGTTCTCAAGCGTCACCCCGAACGACTCCGTCATGTCAATGCCCTTCTCCGCCAGCTCCGGCGGCAGCTCCCAGTCGAAGTGGTACACGAGGTTGGCCAGCATAACCTCCACAGCCGTAATCGCGAAGTTTATACCGGGGCATCTCCTCCGCCCGCTCCCGAACGGCAGCAGCAGGAAGTCGTTTCCCATGTAGTCCATGGCCGCGGCGCCGCCTCCGTCGGCGAACCGTTCCGGCATGAACTCCTCCGGGCTCTCCCAGTGCCGAGGGTCCCTGGAGAGAGCCCAGCTGTTGATGATGGTTCGTGTCCCATATGGTATCATGTAGCCCTCTATGCTGCAGTCGGCCATGGAGAGGTGGGGAACAAGGAGCGGTCCCGGCCCGTGGAGTCGAAGCGTCTCCTTGACGACCGCCCTTAGGTAGTGCATGCCGTGCAGGTCGTCCTCGGTGACCATCTCCTTTCCCTTGGGTACAGCCGTCCTCACCTCAGCTTGTAGCTTGGTCATGGCATCCAGGGTTCTGGATAAGCCTGACCATTGCGTATTCCAGCACCAAGTATGTGGTGTCCGTAGCGGCTTCGAACGTGACCTATATATGTACGGACCAAAAATCAACAGTAATCTTTTTTTCGATCTATGTCTAATTTTGAAAGTTATTATGTATATATGTGAGGTCGTACTCGTACCACCAACTGTGCCTTAATATGGTCCATTGTGAGTCTATACTCTTGCTGAACAGAGAGCAGCACATCGATGAAGGCACCCTCGTCGTCACCATCGCCCAGCTGCGACGCCAGCTTCCTCGCATGTTCATCAATGAGCTTACCGAGCAAGTCGTCCCAAAGCTTGTTCACCTTATGCGCCTTGGCGCACAGCATCCTCTTGAGAATGTCCAGCCTCCCCAGGGCCGGGAAGTAGTCCAGCAGGTGAAACCCCCCGATGAGGCGCGAGTTCAAGTCGACCAGCTCCTGTAACAGCTTGTTCTGGCCTTCCTCGAAGATCTTGCCTGACACGGCGTGGCACACGATGTTGTTGGAGAACGTGCGGAGCAGGTCGCTCATGTCAACGGCCGTCGCCGCCGCCGTGCCGCCGGTGGTCATGACCTCTCGGATTTTGCTGATAGCCATGCTCACCTGTTTATCATCACCACGCAGGCAGATGGCACAATCTCAGTAGATATATATGCATGGCTGGTGAGGTGCATGGACGAAAGATAATGCCCCCATGCATGTAAATATGTAATCAAATAATTAAAGTTTATATAGTTACCTCTTGCTCGCGGAAGTGACGGTAGGATCGGACCTTTGTGTTGGTGAGGAGGTGCGTGGTGATGATCTTCTTGACCTGGCGCCAGTGCTCGCCGTAGGGAGCGAAGGCGGCGTCCGTGGAGCCGTAGAAGATGATGTCCGTGATCGGGGAGTACGCGCGGGACGCGAACACGTGGTCGTGCGTGCGCAGGACGGCCTGCGCGGCGCTCGGCGAGGAGACAACCAGGGTCGGCACGGCGCCGAGGCTGACGAGCAGGAGCCCCTCGCGGCCGTGCTTGGCGTCGAGGTCGCGGAGGGTGACGTGAGGGAGGGAGCCGACGAGGTGCAGGTTGCCGACGATAGGCAGCCTGCCGGGAGGCGACGGCAGCTTGCTCAGGAGCCGCTCTCTTGAGCTCGCGGTGGCCGTCGACGAGCGGCGGCGCGTGAGCAGCAGGACGAGAAGAGGGCAGAGGAGTAGGAGAGAGAGCAGCGCTGCCTGCTGCGTATGCACATGCAGCATCAGCTCATGGACGCCAAGGTGAAGAAACATCTGTGCCATGGCCGCAGCACTCCTGGTGGCTGGTGATCGATATCTAAGCACCTGGCAGGCAGGCTGGTCGAAATATCACTGGCTGCGAACTAAGGATATGGTGGGCGTTCTCATTCTTTCCTCCGACTTTATAGCTAGTACTCGCTCCAGTCCAAAATATAAAAGGTTTGGTCGAGTTAAACTTCTTGATAATTAATAATGGAGTATTGATAATATTTATCATATGTAAATTATATCATTAGATTTGTTATGAAATAAACTTTATGATAAGTAACTATTTATATTTGAAATTATTTAATATTATATATATTATTAGTTGAAGTTATAATAATTTAATTTTAACTAAAGCTAGAAGTACTTATTTATTAAACGGAGGTAGTAGAATGTCTAAAGAAAGCAGCGTAGATTAAAGAGATGAGGCGTCATTTTAAAATATTGTATCAATTGACTTCTAACATCATATTTGAATAATCGACTTATTCAAAAAATTGATTCAAATGTGTAAGATTATTAACCGTGTTTCAAATACCCTTTAATGATAAATAAAATTATAACAAAATTCATACTTTCTGAATAAGATGAATGACCAAATACAATGTTAAAAGTTGACGCTCACAACACTTTAAAGCCAGATGAAGTAGATAATAATGAGAATAGAAGATGGTGACTGGACTTAATTTGGAAATGCTCGTCAACTTGGACAAACCATGACATGCACATCGATAAAACGACATATTTTGACATTTAGCGTATTAGTCATGCAAGTTACGACAAACTTGATGTTGTGATTCCGGAGAAATGTGGCACTGTCGCTTATCGACTGGATTTGCCATCTCAATTATCAGGAGTTCATAATATCTTTTATGTCTCATAACTCAAAAAATGCTTAAAGCTACCTTCTAATGTTGTGATTCTGGAGATCGATCAATTGCAAGAAGATCTCACTCATCCCGAATATCCGATTGACATTGCTGATCACAAAGATCGAGTCACTCGAAAAAGACCACTAAATTCTACAAAATTCAATAGAGTAATCATTCCAAGAAAGAAGCTACGTGGAAAACAGAAAAATATCTTCAATCAAATTTTCCGGAGTTTCTTCCATCTCTGTAAGCGACCACTCCCGCTACTCCCTCTATCTTTCTAAATCTCCGGACTAGATTTCTTTAAGGGGGAGGGCTATAACACTTCGCATTTACGAATAATAAGGTGCTCCAATCAAATTCAGAATTTCCAAAAATCCGGGCCCAAAGTTTTAAAATAATTCTAGTGACATTTCCAATTTCAAAGCTAAATTCAAATTTCCGAATGTAGTTCAAAATTTTCAGTGAATTTTGTGAGCCAAAATTTTCTTTTGAAGGGTATTGTGAAGACTTGAATTTCAGGAAATTTTGTGGAATCTTATTTGCAAGGTAAAAGGCCCAAATAAATTATTTCTCTTAAAATGATTTTCTGTTTTGTGAATTTTATATAATACAATTTATTCCGATTTTGAACTCGGGTCCAAAATAAAAGTTGTTTCATTTGAAACGATCTACCACCCTCCAAAATTTCAAAATTTTTAGAGCTTGGAAAGTGCTGTTTTCGGATCAAAAACAGCAAGCCACGCAGAAAATCGAGGAAAAATCACAAAAAAAAGGCTGTGGGCCCCACTTGTCAGTCGCACTGTTTCTCTTCCTTCCTCCTCCTACTACCGCGCGCTGCCAGCGCAACCGTACGCGTGCCGCGCTCCTGAGGAGCGCTGCGTGCATGCCCTCCGTACGCCCCTTGACGTGTCCCTCTCGTCAATGCGTGAACTCGTAAATCCTCTCGGCCGAGCTTCTCTCTCTCTCCTTCTCTCTCGCGCGTGCACCACCGTCGCCTCTCTGTCTCGCCACCGTGAACCATCTCAGTCCAAACCGCCCCGGTCTCCATTTTTCGACGGGAAGCTGCGCCTCGATGTCCTCTAGCTTCCCCGCCGCCCTTCCTCCTCCTTCCACGAGAGCGCGACCGGATTTAGAACTTTTCCCCAAAATTCCGTCTCCGGCGCCGTTGGCCGCACCTCTTCCAAATCCTCGAGCACCGGTGAGCTTCTCCTTCGTTTAAGCAAAATGCGGGTCTCCTGGCAGCCTAAGGTCCCTTTTGAGCTCACAAACAGGCCAAATCCGTGAATCGTGGTCCAGGAACTCGAGCTCGATCTCGCTGGCTGCCGTGCCCCTTTGAGCTCACCGTGGAACCCCCATCTCCGGCCTTCTCCGACGACAACAACCTCGACGCCGGCCCTCAGCTCACGTCGGTGAAGCCTTCACACGAAGCGGCGCAGGCTTTCGTCCACCACAGCGCCGTCGAGACCTCGCCGGAGTCCGCTGAGCCACGCCGCCCATCGCCACCATCCTCCGGTACGCGCTGCCGCCCGCCGACTTCCTCACCTGCTTCCCCGCGCCGCGGAGAGTCTCCATGTATTGGATCTCATCACCCCGTCGCCAGAATCTCGCTCCGGTGAGCGCGCCGCTGTGAGCGGGCGAGCGCACCATGGCCGAGCCGCGAGCCGGCCGGATCCCGTGTGACAACGTGGCCCGATCCCGTGCGGCCGCTATTCCAGCGCACTTCCGTGCGGCTGTATCCACAGGCTGCCACGTGGCGTCCAAAGCGGGGCTGATTTATTTCATTTTCGGAAATTAATTATTAATTGCGCACAAAAGTCAGTAATCTTCCAAAAATCGTAAAAAATTCATCTTAGCTCCAAAAATTAGAAATAATATAACGTTGGAATCCTCTCATCATGTAGAATATTTTAGAACTATCAAAGGTGCATTTTCAATAATTATTTAAATAGAGTGCATCATGTATAAACTCATATATCCATTTTCATGCATATTAAAAATGTGAAAAATGCATAATTATGTTCTACTAATTAATATATGCCATCTTAGAGTTAATTAAAATTTATACACTTATATATTATTTATAAAAAATTTATTACTCTTAGATACAAATTAATTCATTAGAAATTCATAATATCGCAATAAATTATAAAATTGGTCTAGAAATTTGTTTATAGCTTTATTACTATTACGAGCAACTAAATTTGTGATTTATGCCTTCAAGAACCATATTAACAAGATTTAGAAATAGTTTCCCTATTAAGACCAAATAGAATACTATAGAAAATCATTCCTTTGAGTAAAAAATTTAAATGTTGCCATATAATTGCCGATATCACGTTAAGTTAATAAAACCCTTTATGGATGAAAGCGTTCGCATAAGCCTCCTTGACATATGCATTCATGAGCATATCATCGCATGTGAGCATCCTTGTCACATGCGATGACGAGTAAAATATTAGATTCATTAGGTGCATAACTAATCGCACTCGTATATCATTTCGCGCATTTAGTAAGCATCGCGAAAGACCAAGATCTAGCGCTGATCGCTCCGGAGTCGTCCGTCACTGAAGATCTTCCTCTTGTTTGTGCTAACTCTCAGCAAACCGAAGGCAAGCCCCAGTGCATTAACCTTGTTTTAAATTTTTATTTTATCACTATGTATTGTATAGCTAATGTATTGTGTATTAAGTTGTAGGAGTTGTTTGGAACCCTAGGATGCATGATAGTGCCAATTACCTCTATTGATTATATATATTGGTACATGTAACTCGATGTAGAGCTAGGCTATGAGTTCTAATAAACGGTAGAAGTGGAGTGAATGAGAAACCTCACTCGCGAGCTATAGGTTTGATTTTCTCTCACACTTGAATAAACCTGAGACCGGGCGAGGATAGAATATAGGAGGGTTTGAGAAGGCTGGGCCTTCGCGGTGGTAGCCCCGTCGGTGTCGGTTGAGGACCGATTTGAGTGTGGCCGTGTTGAGCAAGTTTGAACAGTACCGAATGCATAATGGGGATATGAGACTCAGAAAACTGATGTAGCTAGGTACCATAGTGATTGGATGTAACCCTATCTCTCTTTCGGCGGGGAGTAGAGAAAAGCTTTGGATCTAACCATGGATGCACCCGGTGTGGTGATCGCATGGAGGACCATGTGCTTGGGAGAGCTGCGCGTCAGACTGACCCTATGGTATTTTTGTGAAAAATTGCCACGTGCTGCTTCTGGAAAGCATGTACGTGTCGTGTACTTCGGGTTTTCCCAGCTGGTGTAAATCGATTATAATGGCTGCCCCTCATAGTAACGAGTACCGCTTGTTCGCTGTGTCATGTCGTAGTAATAACTGAACTTAATTAACACTATAAATTGTTTGCTTAGTTTATAGAAAATTGCTTGGTAAATATGTCTGCTATAGTTTCTAGTGCAAATTAAATTTACATTCCATGAACTTATCTTATGTTAGCGCTATGTTTTATGCAAATGGTGATCCCTGTGAGTCAGCCCCTCATGCATAGCAGTCGGCTGTAGTCGGCCGTTTTGACGGGTAAGACTTGCTGAGTAATTAGTACTTACGGTTTGTTCTTTTCTTTTTTGTCGTGTGTAGCTCTTCCTGCAGGTAGCTGGTGTAGCTGTTGCGGCTAAGGAGTGTGGGAAGGTGAGGCTCCTGCGAACTGGTCCTGTGAACCGGTTCCCTCCTCACCGAACTCCGGTCGCTAGGAGTGAAACATATCTTAGAGCAAGATATGTTTCATAGTAGTAAACCGTTGTATCTCTTTTGTATCACCTCCGTTATGTTGTAGACTCTGTTTTAAACTTATCTCTATTAAGACTACTTGAACTCTATTGTAAGATTTTAATCGGTTTCTTATTTTATATTATCACTCGTGTTGTACTATTTGATATTGTTGCTTAATATCACCTGATATCGATCTTAGGCGAGCCGTCCAGTGTTTTGGGGCGGTTCTGCCACACTTGAACATGCATGTGGCTGTCTATTGGTCCATGCAGAGCAAGAAGCTTGGGGGGAAAATCAATTCAAAGATGGAAGATTTGTCACTGGGACACGGCTGCTCGCATGTGGTTTGATCTTTCACACTCCATGCCCCATGATTTAGTCCACGCACACCAATAAAAATCAGATTTGAACCGTAGCACGCCGCTTAAGTATTTATATTAAGCCATGTACAGGCTTTGGAAAGGTTGATAACTCGGACGAAACAGGCACGTCGATAGAGTAAAATATTTTGATATTTAGAGTGTATTAGTCTTGCAAATAATAAACTTGAACTTGTGGATTTCTATTGGTCGATAGAGAGGGAAGCTTGAAACAGCCAATTTATATATGGAAGATACATGTAAGATTTGTGACTGGGACGTTGCCTGTCCATCTGTGGCTTGGTTTTTCGCATACCACACACCGTGATCTAGACTGACACAAACAAAAAATAGAATTTGGTCGTAGTACGCCATCTCGATTATTTAAGAATTTTTTTTTACTAAGCAAGTGAGAAGAGGTTGGAGAATACATCGATGCCCCTGTTAAAAATCTCAGGCCCCTGTTAAAAATCTCAGGGAACTGGCTCGGAGGACTCGCGCTGCTTCGCTTCGCTTCCCCAAGTCAAATCCCACCACCACCGATCCAGTATTCAGCTCCCTCCACGGGAGAGTTCATTCTTAAATCCAATTATTGTTGATCCGCAGCCTACCTACTTCTGTGAAACGCTCAGCCATGAAATCACAATGCTAGGATCCCAAAAGTGCATCTAAGATCCTGTACATGTTTTAAACGAAGTGTAACAAGCAGCTATATATAGTATTTAATGCTGTTAGTGTGACAAGCTGCAATATTATGTTGGGCTATTTGTTTGAATAGAAATAATTAATATGATGTTCAATGAAGCCAAATCTTATATTCCAACCTTTATGCAGGTAACTTTCAGGGCAACATATTGGGTTTGAATGTGGCTGCTACTGCATACTGAAGAGGAAGTGCGACGAGCGATGTCGAATGGCTGTCAACTTCTAGAGACAGTGATCATGGAGCTCTTTGTGAAGTTTGGTTGGAGGTTCACAAATAGAATTATGTTTCTATTCAATTATCTTTTTAGTGTGGTCTTTTTTTTCTACCATTTGTAAGGTTTGAGCCTAAGAGCTCTTGGTTTGCTTTGTTCGCTGTGTACATCGCCGAAACAATGTAGCGGCGGGAACTTGTTCCATTATTTAAAAAAAAGGTGAGTATGTTCCATTATATTGGGTTTGAATATGGTCGCTACTGCATAATGAAGAATAATTTCGTGGGGAAAGTCGAGGATTGCAATAGTGAAATCATAGCTTCTTATCGTTTTTCCATCCATTTCTACCTTAGGACCATAATAAAACCATTTGTCAAACATTTTTTAAAAAATATATGGAAAATATTTTTCTAGAGAAGTTATTTTAGAGAAGCTTACCAAAATTGTTGTGTTTCTGTTAGCCCACCGGAATTTGGCCCACAACACGCTTTCCCACTTCTCCTACGGGGTGAAAACGGATAGAAACGGTGAGAAAAATATCTCAACTGTTTCTGATCATGTTCATGTGAGTTATTCCCGTTTCTGATTTTTCCTGACGTCGGGACGAGATTCCCGTCCCATTTTCACTCTCACCTAAGGTCAAGGTTTACAAAATCGATGACAACCGATTGATTTTTATGGTTTTGTGTGAAACCATTGTTCTATGCGAAGATCGGTTTTAAATTTAAAAAATAAAAAAAAATTAAAATCTGAAAACCGGTCGGTAAACCGATAAAACTGAGCGGTAAACTAAAAAAACCGGTGAAATACCAGTCAAATTGATTTGGTTTCTAATTTAAAAATGATAAACCTGAAAAAAAAAAAAGGAAAATTGAGCGATTTCACTCAAAAAATGATTTTTGTATTTATCAATTTTTACAGTTTAGTGTAGGGTTTTTACAGATTTCAGGATTGAAATGGTCTCTAAAACACTGGGTTTTCGAAAGACGAAAGCTCTTCGGGTAACGTGGTTGACAACCAAACGGCCGAACGGAAAGGAAACCGGCAGGACAAAAAAGCAGCGAAACGCTGCCGGGCCCCAGCCTGGGCGCCACCATACATCGGCCTTAATTTTAGAACTTCTTAAAGTCATTTTTATAATTTTAAAAGAGAAAAGAATAATGTGTTTTCTAAATTCCTCACAGCAGCTCGGCGGAGAAAATTCCAACGCGGCCGCTGCGGTCGGATTCGTGCGGACGGTGGATTCTTCCAAATTCGATTTGACGTTGAGGATTCAACGTCAGTTGATCCGGTCCGATTTTCCGTGTACCTTCTTCCGTGGCGTTTAGAGCATCTCCAACAACCTGTCAATTAACCCTTCTAAATCAAATTATTAGAAGATTGTGAAAAAAAAATTCCTCTAACAACTTCCTAACCAACTCCTTATTTTTATTCTTCTCCAAAACTCCTCCTAAAGGCTCGTTCGGCAGCCCTGGAACGATTTCAAAACGGTTTTCGTTCCAGCGCCGGATTGAGTGGTTCCACATGTGTCAATTAAACCATATGTAAGATTAAATGCTAAATTTCTACGTTCGGTTAAAGAAAGTAATGAATTCAGGACTTCTTCAATTTTACTTGCATCATATTGTTCTCATTGGTCGATTTTGTTCCAATACTCACTGGGTGCGGTTTCATTACATGCACAGTAGAGATGGGAATGAGTAGGATTGGCTGGTTTTCAAACCAGGCTGAGTCCGACCGAACGCTCGTTCCAAGTTGGACCATGTGTTGAAACCATGTCTGCTAATCCGAGTCATTCCAAACCATTCTGAGAGTGTTCCAAGGCTAACCGAATGAGGCCTAAATGTAGCTAGAACTAGATGATACTGCGCGCGTTGCTGCGGAATATATACATGGATTAAGATTATATAGGGATATGAGTACCTTTTTAGTTTAAGAAATTTTCTCTCTGCTCCATTAGCAAAAGCGTAACCGATTTGTTACACCACCCTTTCATCATGAACCCATTGCTCAACAACACTCTACAAAGATCTGTAGTAAATAGGATACGAAGTGGAGTTTAGAGTGCTTAGCATCTCTTAATTTTGTTGATACGATAGAGTGGAGGCCGGCGCCATAGTGTAATTTTTTTTCTACGTCACAAGTGCATGCTCTGTATCTCTACAGGATCATTTTGCATTTCTTTCTCATGACTAATCAAAAGACAACAATGTTGTAATCATGATAATACAACGTGCCTGATTGAATAAATATGCAACAGTGAACAAAATTACAAAATCACCGAAGAAAGATTAATTTCAGCGAACCTGTCGTATCTCAACCTATCGCAGCAAGGCGAGGAAGCGCGGATGATGTCAAATGCCGTGGAACGTGACATTGTTGATCATGATCCTCCACGACTCCACCAATTAACATCAACCATGCCGCCGAATAGATTGGCAATGGCGAGAATGGGGACGACAGCAAGCTTCACGGAAAGCTCACCATGGCCGAGCACGGAGCTCGTGCGTGACAAGCTGTGATCCCTCCACTCTGCTCCCACCTGTTCCATGGCTAATCTCCTCTTCTAAAATCTGCATCTTCTTTCAAGGTACCTGAGCACGCGGTGCTAGCAGGCGGCCAAGAACGGCAGCGGCGGCTGGCTGGATGTGTGGCTGAGCCACAACGCTGCGTTGTGCATCGTCAAGTGGCTGTGACGTTGGGCTTCGATCGATGAGTGGCTGGGCTTGTGTTTAATTGGCGCTCCATTTTTTGTTCTTCGGTGATTAGGTTGTTTTAAACGGCGGCAACAGCGGCTGAGACATCCGTTTAACGTTCTGATTCCTTGTGCTTTGCTCGGTCCACAGGAAAAATAAAACCAATCACAAATAGCCGCCTGGCAGGAGGATGCGTGGGAGGAGGGATTAGGAGGAGAGAAGCCGCATCCCAACATGACGGCTCGCCTGATTTTTTTCGTTTAACTGTGGCGTCGAAGGACATTAATCAACACAGAAACGCGTGATGTTTTGATAACTATTTTAATTATTTGTGGGGACACAAAGAAAACGTCCGCTTAAATATAGCACTAACGAGGAGGAAAGATGAATAAAACAACAGTTCAGATGTGAAGGTTATATAAATCCAACGATTCAAATAAAAAGAGTGATGTGGTTTGCTGAGAGTTGAGATTATACTTTTAATAGATTGAGTTTATACAGAATAGTAGATGAGGGAAATTTCTGGGTCCCTAACCTTCCTCCCACGCACCTGAACTACTTCGACGCGTCTCCTGGCCGAACCGCGATGACGTCAGATGAACAAATAATCAAGCGAGTCACGCTCACGCAGCGGATTCGTAGACGAGTAGATCCTTGTGAACAGCTCACCCAGAGCTCTCGTCGATCCTTGGAACTAATTGGAACAGCTCACTGAGAGGAGAGGCCAGTGCTTCCCGCAGTATTTTATTTCCCCGCCCGGATGATGTGACTATACCTGGCTAAGTAGGTTGAATCAAATGCGCTGTCACGAAGTCCGACATTTTAGCTCGGCACACCAGCATTAGGGCTGCAAGCGGGGCAGGATACGGCTGCCCGCCCCGCGTGCCGCATGAGCCGCAATTTGCATGCGGGATTAAGCGGCTGCCCACGTACCGCCGCAAGCTGGTTCGCGGACTACGCGGCAGCCGCCAGCACGAACATATAGGTCCAAGCCGTGATCAACAAATCACAAAAATAATAGAAAATCACAGAAAGTAAATCCTATGATAAAAGACTACTACCAACAAATCAGAGAAAGTAAAAATAACAAGAAATTACATATTTCAATCCTCTGATAATTCACAGAAAGTAAAAATAACAGAAAAATATACTGATATAGATTTCAGTCCTCTGATAATTCACAAAAAATCATAGAAAGTAAAAAATAGAAGGTACTAAAAAACATAAAGGACAAGGTACTGGTTCAAGCAAGAATTCGAAATGTTTCTCGCTGCCAAACGCAGCCTTAGAACTCTTCACATACATATCAAGCCATGACAAGATTAATCACTCTATATCACCTAACTGAATAACATGATCGAGCTTGAAGATGCTAAAAGATTTCACTGAAGATGCTGTCACTGAAGATGCTATCACTGAAGATGCTAAAAGATTTCACTGAAGATGCTGTCACTGAAGATGCTATCACTGAAGATGCTAAAAGATTTCACTGAAGATGCTATCACTGAAGATGCTAAAAGATACTAAAAGCCGCAGCAACCTGTAGCAAAAGAAGCATCATATAAATCTCCTGAACAGAATATACTATATTAATAGCCGGTTACTTATTTTAATTACGAGTGGTCACTCTCACTCTGTTGGACGAGCTAAACTGAATCATTAGCAGAACACTACTAGTAGTACTTCGTAGTCTGCATGTTTATTCAGATGATGCATGTACCTAGGTGGTGGATGCAGGGCATGTATGACAGAGAAGCAGTTCAATATACTAT
>BCLF01000006.1:3157466-3175577 GCA_001602275.1 Zoysia japonica | reverse complement strand
AATCTTGAATGGTCACTAACATGGCATTGAACAAGCTTATGCCATTGTGTGGTGTTTCTACTGATGTGAACTTAATGATCTTTTTGTGAATTCTCCAACTTGCATCAATGAAGTGACAAGTGACACACAAGTATCCAAGATTTTGGTTGGAAGTCCACAAATCAGCAGTTAGAGAAAATCTACAATTCATTCTGTCTATTGTATTTCTTAGGGCTGCCATCCCTTGCTCATATGTGCTAACACAATATTTTTTTATAGTAGTCCTAGACACATGTTTAAACCAAGGGTTCAAGGTAGAAACAAAGCTTCTGAATCTAGGGTATTCAACCAAGCTGAATGGAAGCTCATGAACGACAATCAGCTTAACAAGCTCATCTTCAGATTTTTTTTGATCAAATTTCCAATTTTTTAAAGAATCCTCATTTGATGGTAGGTTGTCAACACTCATTTGGACAATCATGTTATCTATTTTTGCCCTTCCATCACAAAATTTTAAGTGCCTAAGACAGCCACTTGTACCAAAGCCTCGATTTGCTTTAAATAATTTGTGACAGTGAATGCATTTAGCTTCTACGAGAGTCTGGCCATTGTAAATAGGTTCAAAATCTTTTCATATTTTGGACTTAAGTTTTCTTTTTCTGCTTCGACGAGAAAATCCTAAAATAGACATATTAATAGGAAGTGTTTTGTAAATAACAGGTAAACATATTTGGACAACAACTAAATATATTTCTGCAAACAACAGAAAACAACAATATACGACAGGACAATATGTTATCTTGAGAGGGAGATTTCTGCAATGGAGCTGTAGATGGGGATGCAATTCTTGGTGATAACATAAGTTTAATTCCAGGTGACTTCACCCCTACTGATGTCGCCATCGGTGATTTAAATTTCTTTGCACCTTATATGTTTGCTCGTTGGGTCTGCTTAGACATTCAATGTAAAACATAATCAGGAGATCATTGGGCATCAAGATTATACAAAGGAAGCACTAAAAATCATTAGGCTACAGTTCAGTATGTCACTATGAAAATGATGCTGGTAAAAAAAATATCAAGCAGCCTCTGTCGCTCTGATTAGTGTTAGTAAAAGAACATGAATGTCAAGCTACACTTAGTATGTCACTATGAAAACAACAGGAGTATCAAGTGTAGCAGTTTATATGACTCAAGTGCACCACCAAACACTGAGTTACAGTAGTATCAAATAAGTTGCTACTAGTATACGAAATTATAGCTATCTGCACTTGAGTCCAAACCTGCTACACTGCAAGACCCTAGAAATCGAGTAAGCTTACACTGAAATTATAAACTGCAAGAACCTAGCCATCGGTGATATAAACTGCAAGAACCTAGTCAAAACCCAGTACACTACAATTCTAAACATGAGGCTGCGGGGTTACCATCGAAGCAGGAGGCTGCGGGGTCGAAGCAGGAAAGGTCGAAGAAGGAGGCTGCGGCGTCGAAGAAGGAGAGGTCGAGGTGGTCGCGTGTGGCGTCGAAGTAGGAGTCGAGGTGATGGTGCTCCGTGTCAAAGCTCGAGCAGTTGAGGTCGTTGCGCATGCCGTCGGAGGGCGGGTCCTTGACAGTGGAGGGCGAGGAAGAGTTGCCGACGCATCCCGTCTCGGCGACGCTCCAGTTTCCTTCGCTGTCGCCATGGCTGGGCGGTGCGGGCAGCTAGGGTGCCATACGCGTGACAGCCGTGGCCATGGCCGAGCGGCGCAGACGGGGCAGACTGCGCAGATGCTACGTACGGCAGGGATGGGGCGGACACTGCGGACGGTGCGGGCGGCGCGCCGAGCGGCGTGGACGGGCAGACGGTGCAGGCGGCGCGAGTGGCTCTGGCGGCTAGGGTTGTGGCACCGCGGGACGAGCACTTGAGAGCCGCTTCATTTTGGTGGGCTGCGGCGCGGCATTTAGTGGGCTGCGGCGGAGGCTTATCCCAGTGGGTTTGCGGTCAATACTGCGCCGCTTGCAGGCCTAACCAGCATGGTTCGCAACGATGAGAAGTCGGACTGGGCGGTTTGAAGTACGACACGGATCGTTTTTGGGATTTGGCGCAGGTCTGTTGGCATAGCACCGGCACGACTCATTTACAGAAGCTCGATTAAGCACAACGCCCGATCCGCATAGCTCGTTAGACACGACACGGCGCAGTCGGTAGATTAGTGAAATTTTTATTTAAAATTTAACGTTAAATACATATATTTTGATAATTTATATTTAATATTTAATATTAGATAAAGTCCACTAATATTTGACCTATTCAAATTTTAATTTTTCAGCTCACTATTCTCAACATAGCACAACACACCTAAAACAATCTCATATATACAATTTTGAAGAAACATTTATTAAACATTATCTCATTACATACAAAGTTACGATCCAACGTGACATACAATAAAGGAATATGAGGAGCAGGGTGTTCTTTTCCCCTTCTAAAGACTGTTAGAAACTAATAATCGCGATTATCAACTAATCAATGGTAAAGGAACAGAAAATATACCATTATAATAGTATTTGAACGAAGCTCATTGTTATAATAGTATTATAGCGAAGCTTTTGAAGATGTATAACTGCAAAAACTCCCGCAGGGAGGCGGGGTTGGCTAAGGCACCGGTGCTCACGTAGTTGCGTGTGCGGACGGGGATGGATAGAGCGAGTGGGTATCCGTCGGCGCCGAAGTTCGAAGAGTGGGGCGCGAGCGACGGACAACAGGGCATTCACCATACTCGAACGTTTATAGAGGGGTAAGATAAGATTTCTCGGGTGTTTTATGTGGTACAAAGGGCAATACCCGTATCTCCCGTGTGTAGGATAAAAAAACACGGGGAATTTCATGGCATAGGGCTGGGAGCGGCTGGTAGATGATTTCAATTTTCAAATTATGATGATCACCACATTTTCGTCATAGTCCCAATTAATCTATAACGATTTTATTTTTAGAATTATGACGGTCCCAATATTTTCGTCATTAAAATAAGAGGATATATAAAAGCGTCATAGATTTTACACAATTGTGACGCTCCTTCAAAACGTCATCTAGGATTCGTCATAAATCATCAAATTTTTTGTAGTGCTTTATGAGATAATAAAGCACATCACAACACATATTAAAAAAATATGTCTTGAATTTTTAGCATTCTTTTGCATATAGTTTTGTATTTCAAAAATTAATTTACTATTAAATATTTTTCCTTATAAATATAATGACAAAAATTATAATTATTTTTTAATATGTGTTATGATGTTCTTTATCATGTCCTAAAGTTTGATCTTAAGATCATACTTGTTGTGTTGAGAAATAAAAAAAGAAAAATTGCATGAGAGGTAAATTTACTCAAAATCATATTTTGACGGGGTAAAATAAACCTTTAGAGGATTATTTGGACTTTGACTAAATTTGAGGCAGTAAAGTAGACTTTATTCTTTTATATTTAAATATTATATATTTATTTTTCTATAATTTTTCTAGGGAAAAAGTGAAGTTGATTTCTCTCGAGCCGGCAGGACTAGATGGGCCGATCGGTATGGCACGATCAGTGTAAAAATAGCCGTGCCGTGCCTGAGCCTATGCTCGCGGCCCGCGGGCCAGCAAACATAGCTCGATTATTTGATGGGTCGTGCAGGGTCACCTTGGAAAAGGCACAAACCCGGTCAGGCCTAGGCCGGGCCGGCCGACATGGCCCGTTGGCCAACTATAGACGTGAACAGCAATCAAGGATTTGGCTGCGGCGGCAAAGGTAGATATCAAATGATTTTAGGTCAAAAAAAAAACTAATTATTGGACT
The DNA here is from genome assembly GCA_001602275.1 of Zoysia japonica. Taxonomy (NCBI): domain Eukaryota; kingdom Viridiplantae; phylum Streptophyta; class Magnoliopsida; order Poales; family Poaceae; genus Zoysia; species Zoysia japonica. The sequence continues at coordinate 3,171,781 of BCLF01000006.1, read as the reverse complement.
GATTACTAATTTGACTCAAATTTAAAAGATATTGGGATATATTTGAGGGAGCTGTTGAACAAAATGATGAAAATAGCAACTAATTGTTTTTAAAGCAACTCTAATAAATACCTAAATCAAATATCTAAACACTAATTTAGGTATTAGGACATAAAAACAACAATCCAACAGATACCTGAATTGTACTTAATATTTACTATCCTCATCCCTAAGTACCTATATATAGCACTGCTTTAGGTCGACATATCTTTCAAAACTGTAGTGTATGGGGCATAAATTATGATGATTTGGTAGATATAAAATTTGTAAAATGTTGAATATGCATATCTGTTGAGAAGGAAATAATTTTAGATACCAATCTTAATTTACCAACGACCTAAATATAGATTTACGTACCGTAAATTTAAATAGCTATTGGAGTTGGTCTTAGGCTGGCCCCAAAAAGCACATTTTGGATTGATTTTTTAGGCACGGTTAGAGATGCTTTTAGGTAGTGAAAAATAATAAGTGAGATTAGAATTACAAAATGATTGAAAAGTTTAGATTCAATAAGATAGAGAAATGAACAACGAAGATCTTAAATTTCAATTTCTCTGCCACGTATGGATCTCATGAGAGAAAACACATCGTTCTTTTTCTTTTTAAAAAATCTAAAAGTTGATTTTAGGAAGCTCTAAAAATAACGCTGATTTGACAGATAAATACGAAATATACACAAAAAATCATTTTAACTAGAAAAAAATATATATTTCCTCTTCTTTGTCATTCTAGCATTCAAAATTTATTTTTTTAAATACATGCATATCATTTTCTCTTCCAAATAAACAATTTTCTCTTTCGATCCTACGTTTTATCATACTGTTTCTCTCTTTTCATTACACATTTCTTTCTTTCTAATATTTTTCTTAATTCTTGTGCTTAGAGAAGAATGACAAGTAAAGCCTCCTTAATAACGTGGAATTTTCCCCGTTCATATGTTTTCTTGTGAAATTAGTACTATAAAAATTATTTGCCAAATTAAATGTTTCGGAACCAAAATATAAAGTTTTCTCTGGAGGGGGGTTAACTAATCATCGACGAAAATAAAGAAAACATATACGAAAAGAAAAAAGTTGTATTAAAAAGAGGGAAATATATTAGGAAGTGAGAAAGTTGTGTTGGAATGTTTATTGGGAAGAGAGAAAAGTGTATTAAAAAAACGGTGTACTGATAAGTGAGAAATGTGTGTTGAAAAAAGAGAAATGTGTAGTATTCTCTCCGTATCACTATAAGTGATTTTTTGAAATCAACTTTGAACATTCGTTTTATTAAAAAAAAATTACAAAAAAACAAAAATAAATAAGTCAAGCTTAAAGTACTTTTAATAATAAATTATTTCATGATAAAATAAATAATATTTTCACAAAAAATTTCAATAAGATGAATGGTCGAAGGTTGATTTAAAAAAAATCAAGAGTTCATACCTTATTTCCCCCCTGTTCTACAATATTATCCTTTACCTGTCCCTGTTTAAATCAACTTCCAGCTAGTACCAAAAATCTAACTTTGTATCCTTTTTTACCCTTTTTGTTACTACAGTAAATTTTTACATTTTAGACAAGTTTGCCCTCAAGGAGTTATCCTTTATTTGTCCCTATCTGAGCAAAACATTAACAATATTTGAAATTAAAATGAGTTTATTTTGCTTTTCAACATCAAAGGAGCAAGTTTATTTTCCTTTCGAATTAGGAACATGAACTTAATAGCAAATTTAAATGCTACAGATCAAACTTCAAAACTCTAAATTTGAATTTGAATTTTAGTTCAAAAGGGAAACTTTAAAACTTTTAAAAGAAAGGTGAGAAAATGAAATGAGATTAAAATGTTTTATAAAACTTGAATTTAGGAATATTTTGCGAAAGTTTATTAAAAAGTTTAAATGCCTAAACAAAATTCTTACCTTGAATAATTAGCAGTCTTCTTGAATTTGAAAATTAAATTAATTTCGAATTTGAACTTTATCCAAAAATAAAAGTTGTTTCTTACAACAAGTTTAACACCTCTGCAAAGTTTCAAAATGTTCCTATCTCTGAAAGTATGCATTTTCAAATTCGAAACAGAGCCGAGTAAGAATGCGAAGCCAAGGGTATTTTGGACATTCTAATTTTTTTAACGGTGTGCTGCTGTGAACTGGACGTCAAAAGCTCTGTTTGCTGATGTGGTAAATGGAAAAGGGTAAAAAAGGGATAAAGTCTTGAATTTGGGTACTAGCCAGAAGTTAATTCGAACAAAGATAGATAAGGAATAAAATTGTAGAATAGGGAAAAATAAGGTATTAACTCAAAAATAAAAAAATGTGACTTATAACAGAGGGACTATGCTTGTAGTGAACTGATGCTTCGGCTGTTTTTATGCCATTGTTTCCACGTAATTCAAATCGGAAGCTGTGACAGCATTGCTTCTTTTACGCTTCGGCTGTTTTTATGCCATTGTTTCTATGTTTTACAGTTTTCTTCACCGAGCTACTTTGTAATCTGAGAAGAAAATTATCAAGGTCTTGTTGCTGATACCTGGAGCTTCGAAAGTTTGTCAATTGCCCGATGAGTAATATTAGAAACAGAGAAAGTGCACCGGCGGTAAGTGAGAAAGTGTGTCAGGAAACAGATAAATGTTTATTGGAAAGAGAGATGTGTATAAAAAAGAAAGAAAATATATTAAAAATTGAGAAAGGTGTGTTGTAAAGTGAGAAATATTTATTAAAAAAGAAAAGTATATATATGTATATATATAACTGTCAAATCACCCTTTTTTTTAGAACTTTCCAAAGTCAATTTTTATATTTTTAAAAAGAGAAAAAAAATGTGTTTTTGATTTGACGTTGAGGATTCAAAGTTAGTTAATCCATTCTATTTTCCGTCTATCTTCTCGCGTGGTGTTTGGATAGTAAGAAATAAGAGGTGGAATTAAAATTAAAAAATGAATGAAGAAGTAAAATTCAATGCGACCAAAAAATGAATAGTGAAGATTTTTCAATTTCTATTGCCTTCCCTTTTCCCATTCTCCTTTCAAGCAACCCAAACGGCACCTCCGTTCTCCACAGCCAGCCGCCGTACCGGCTCATCCGCCCGCTCAAATGCCGTCCCAACGGCCGCCAGGCGACCGAACGCCCCGGACCCCGCCGGCACCGCCCTCCGTCCCGGCGGCCAAAAGCTGCCCCTACGCGGCGAAATGCGTCTCTCTCTCTCTCTCTCTCTCTCTCTCTCTCTCTCTCTCTCTCTCTCTGCCGTGAGGAGAGCTTATTGTTTCCCTGGTGGCGGTACTCAGATCGTGCTCCTCGACTGGTGGCTGGAGAGGGTGGACGACAAGATCTGCATCGCCGGGCTGACCGAAACGCCACAGATGAGGCGAGGCATCTCCCCTCTCCATTCTCCCCCTTCTTGTTCCTAGTTTTCTTAAGCATTACATCTAGGGGTATCGAGATTAATATTGTTACCCTCCGAACATTTTAGTTCAAAAAATAATGAACTTGTCAAAATCCTCTCCACTTTTGATAAATTAGTTAATTTGTTTGAATTAAAGAGGTTTAGGTACAACTATTTACACCCCTACATCATATTCGAAAGATACCTTCTTACTTGCCCCCAATCTGCGAAATTGGCAAAATCCAATGGATTAGAAAACGAAAAAAAAACATTTTTATTAGTCCTTGATGATGGTCTCAAGGTTCTGTTGCAAGCAGGAAAGTAGGTATCTTCTCACAGGAAAGCAAGAAATCAGCAGCTAGAGTTTTCAAATGCGCCATTGCAAAGGTATGCGATTCCACTACAGTAGAGACCTTGAATGGTCATGTGGTATGGATTAAGGGTATCTTGAACAACTCCCGAATGCGTGAAAATGGATTTTCAAAGAAGGTAATTTCTTTTTCCTCAGTGAATGGTGGATGATGCCCTATAGATAGTTTCATTTTATTCGTCTCTGCTTCTTACTGCTAATTTTATTTCTGGGAGGTACCCTAACATATGACCCAACAGATGGATCATCTCTGGTATTGACTTTATGCAGGTGTGTGAATGCTTTATGGGTGGCTTTCCATTCCAATGGGAGAAGCTTGTAGATTCAAACATAGAGCAGATGAAAGGACATGCTCAGTCGCTGCCAAAATCCACTGATAACGCGCCAAGTGCTTCAGTCGAATATTATCTGGAGAAGTTCATGAGTGACAGTTTTGTCAATTCAAAGGGATATTCTTTTGCAGAGAATCATTTCAATTCATTCAGAGATCGTGCATCCTCTGACTTGGGAAAAGCCGTAACATCCAACAATGGCAAAACTTCGGTGAAACTGGGGACTGGGGATGAAGTATTAGCTGCAGGGATTACTCCACAGTTTGGTGCTCGTGGAGCTTCAGAAGAGAATAAGGGCAGGACATTACGGAGTGGCAGAGTCTTGGGAGCAATCAGTGCTCCAACGACAGGTGGGAAAAAGCAAAAAAGAACACAGCTTAAAGCATCCGAAAATACACCAAATGAGGCAGTGTCACCCACTGCAGATCTAACTTCTACTGAAAATGTAAGTTTAATTTTGTGCCTTAAGTTACAACTGTTAACCTTATTCTAATTGTTTAAAGTAAATTCAATGTTCGACATCTTTGGTACACGATACAATACTTTCGAACTCCGTATGCTCCCTCTGATTCTATTAGCATTATATTGATTGCATCCTATCATTAAGAGCTTTGATGTTATTCTTGCTGAAACATTGTCTATCAATATTGTAGGATGTGGCTTGTTGAATCCTTGCAGGGTCCTTACCTTATGGCTGCATTTTGAAAAATCTCATTTCACTGTTTGTAGGTTTGCTCAGTTTCTGCAGTCTTTTCTGAAGATAAGCTGAAATCATATGATTCCCGTAGTAAAGGTCAGTTTGATAATTTGCATATGTTACACTTATTCTTTGTCACTCAACATCATACTTGTTGGCATTCCATCGTTCAGGCTGGTGTCAATTCAGTGGTTTTGTTGCTAACTACTAGTACATAACAACACTTCGCCATAAATTGAAGGAAAATAAATTTGTCTGCTTACTTTTTTTCACAAAAAATGTGCAGGAAGGGGAAGACCTGCCAAGAAGAAAAAATCTTCGGGTCTGTTCACCAATTTTCTCTGAAACATCCAGATAATTGTTGTGTCTGGATTCTGTTTCGCAACTTGCTAGATAATTTGTGTAGATGGGCCAAACAGCCAAACAATGTAATATCTGCTGTGGACTGTAGTGCATGTTTTAGTTAAGTTTCTGCATGTTTCACCAAAAACTGCAAAAATCCATCTCTTTTGACTGGCCTCTGTTACAGGTAATGAACCCCAGGGGAAATTTCAGCTTGTTTAGGCCCTTTTGTGCCAATTTAGTCATCATACTCAAGAAAATATAGTTAAGTGCATTAAGTACTCATCAAAATTGCGGACATCAATCTTTTTCAATCGGGCACCGTTCTCACCGTCCTACACATGAAAGTGACGTCGCATACATATGTGTGTTCTTTTTTTCCAAGAACTCACAGTATTAGTTATCTGTATGAAAATGCTAAAGTATTCAGTTGTTTCATGCAACTTTGTATTTTTAAAAAAATAACTTATTTTTAGTAAGCCCTAATGTATCGTCCATCCAAAGTCTAGAAAATAATACATTTTACTATTTTTTACTAATTTCACTTAATATTATTAGATTATTAGACTACTTTTTTGGGGGATACCTGTACACATTCTTGAATTTTTTATTTTTGCGATGGTGTATGTGGAAGATAGCTAGTTAGATGAAATGGGAGGGTTGACAGAATTGCTATCGTATTGTTCCTTCTTGTGAAAGTGGAGATGTATGATGAAAAAAAAAGAAAAAAAAAGTAGCAAAAAAGGAATGCAGAATTCTTAATTTCTCCTTTTGCCGTTAGCTCCAACACAATGAAAATAAATGGTGATAGAGTTGTTAAATTTATCCTCAGATTTTTAAAATGCAGCATCAATTATCTTCATATATGTTTTTTTGAAACCTCGTGTCCCTGGCTTGGCTAGCTACCCGTGTGTGTTGAGTCTGGCTTAATCACCCTGGTTTCATGATTTTTGAAAACTAGAAAAATCATCAAAAACAACTTCTCAAATTTTTAACGAAATTTAATTGAAATGATATAGTAAACTTGACGGTATTCCTAGTGAACTGGCCATTTTTATCCGTATTCAAGTTTTTAAATTTTAAAACCCATCGATTTCACCAGTTTACCTATCCGTTTTACTGATTTTCAAATTTTTCTTAATTTTTCAAATTATATTTTTTATTTTTATGTTTTGAAAACCTGCCAGTCCGGTTTGGAACGGGCAGTCAAACCATGAGGCCATGTGAAGCCCAAAGCCCAAACCCCAGCTGCACTCCGTCCCGTCCGCTTCCAATCTCTCCGCTCACTCCGCTGCCTCCGGCCCTCCGGCTCCTCCGCTGACCCTGCCTCCGCCCGCCCTAAGCCCTAGCCTTCCTTCCCACCCGAATTCAAAGTACCAGGGCAACCCTACACTGAGTCCCATCCACTCGCCACCTCGGTCACCTCGACGGAACTCTAGAGAACCCAGGCGGTGGCCGCGCCTCGCCGGAGCCGGGCAGTGCAGGAGGATCCGTAGACCAACGGCGGCGCCCTCTCCCGAGGAGAAACAGAGGAGGAGGAGGGCGGGCGGGCGCCGCGCAGGCGGGTGAGGCAAGATGAGGATCATGATAAAGGGCGGCGTGTGGAAGAACACGGAGGACGAGATCCTCAAGGCGGCCGTCATGAAGTACGGCAAAAACCAGTGGGCGCGCATATCCTCGCTCCTCGTCCGTAAGTCCGCCAAGCAGTGCAAGGCTCGATGGTACGAGTGGCTCGATCCGTCCATCAAGAAGGTAAGCGGCTCAACAGCATGGTGCCCTTCCGGTTTTTTTTTTTTATTTCGGCCGTTGAATTTTACATCTGTTTATGATAAGTAGTTGAGACACTGAGCTATATTGTTGACTTCATTTTCACACAGTTGTGATAGTTCCTGGACCTCGGTCGGTACCTGCATCTATGAAGATTGCACAAACTACATGATGTTTCTGGAAGTGGAATCAGTAACCACATCTATGCGAAACTTTATGTTGTTCCTAGAGTCATACTCTTTGTTGCATATGCCGATAAAAGAATCCCTGATTAAAACAAAATGAAGTTCCCTTCTATAATGCATGTGTGCTGCCAATGTAGATGGTCATATTCTTTGAAACAAATTACACCGGAATTCAATCCTTTCTCATCATTATTTGCCAAAAAAACTTAAATTGAATTGAGTGACCCAGTGAAGCTTCAATCTCCATTGTGCCCCACAGTTATGAGTTATGTTCCTTTCTTGGTTTATCTACATTTTAAAAATTATTACAGGATATATCTACCTGTGGTAGATTTCATGCCACAGCAATGGAAGATTTTGTCATTTCATTTGTCCTACTATTTACTTCCTTTTGACTGCAGACAGAATGGACAAGGGAAGAGGATGAGAAATTACTCCATCTTGCTAAGCTCATGCCTACTCAGTGGAGGACGATTGCACCAATTGTAGGTAGGACTCCATCTCAGTGCCTTGAGCGTTATGAGAAACTTCTTGATGCTGCCTGTGCCAAGGATGAGAATTATGAACCTAATGATGACCCGAGGAAGTTGCGACCTGGTGAAATTGACCCGAACCCAGAGTCAAAACCAGCTCGTCCTGACCCTGTCGATATGGATGAAGACGAAAAAGAGATGCTCTCAGAGGCAAGGGCTCGACTGGCCAACACTAGGGGTAAAAAGGCAAAGCGGAAAGCGAGAGAGAAACAACTTGAGGAGGCTAGACGTCTCGCATCACTGCAGAAAAGAAGAGAACTGAAGGCAGCTGGCATTGATACACGGAAGAGGAACAGAAAGAGAAAGGGGATTGACTACAACGCTGAGATTCCTTTTGAAAAAAGGCCACCTCCAGGCTTTTATGATACAGTTGGTGAAGACAAGCCTCCTGAGCATGTGCAGTTTCCGACGACTATTGAGGACCTGGAAGGAAAGAGAAGAGTGGACATAGAGTCACAATTGAGAAAGCAAGACATTGCCAGGAACAAGATACTGCAGAGGCAGGATGCCCCTGCGGCAATAATGCAAGCTAATAAACTGAATGACCCTGAAGCTGTCACAAAGAGGTCCAAACTAATGCTCCCGCCCCCTCAAATTTCTGATCATGAGTTAGAGGAGATAGCAAAGATGGGTAGTGCTGGTGATCCTTCTCTTGTTGAGGAGCTTGGCGAAGGAAGTACTGCTACAAGAGCATTGCTCTCTAGCTATTCCCAGACTCCAAGGCTTGGTATGACACCCTTGCGGACTCCACAGCGAACTCCAGCTGGGAAAGTTGATGCGATTATGATGGAAGCAGAAAATCTTGCACGTCTACGGGAATCACAAACACCACTTTTAGGAGGAGACAACCCAGATCTCCATCCATCAGATTTTTCTGGTGTTACGCCACGCAAGAAGGAAATACAGACTCCAAATCCCATGGCGACACCCTTGGCAAGCCCTGGTGCTACCCCACGGATTGGTATGACTCCCTCTAGAGACGGGAATTCTTTTGGCTTAACTCCAAAAGCTACACCATTTCGGGATGAGCTCCGCATAAATGAAGAGGTGGACATGCAGGATAGTGCTAAGCTTGAGCTTCGTAGGCAGGCTGAACTAAGAAAAAGTCTTCGGTCTGGTTTTGCTTCTATTCCACAGCCCAAGAATGAGTACCAGATGGTCATGCCACCTATTACAGAGGATGAGAAGGAAGAAGCTGAAGAGAAAATTGAAGAGGATATGTCAGATAGGCTAGCACGAGAAAGGGCTGAGGAACAAGCAAGGCAGGAAGCATTGCTTAGAAAGAGATCCAAAGTGTTGCAGAGAAGTTTGCCTAGGCCACTTGCTGCTTCAGCAGAGGTTCTTCGTCAGTCTCTTATTAGAGGTGGTGAGAGTAGAAACAGAAGTACCTTTGTGCCTCCAACATTACTTGAACAGGCTGATGATCTGATTAGTGAGGAGCTCCTGAGGCTCCTTGAGCATGACAATGCTAAGTATCCGCTTGATGAAAAATCACAAAAAGAGAAAAAGAAAGGGAACAAAAGGCAGGTAAACAGGGCAACTTTTGTTCCTGAAATTGAAGATTTTGATGAAGGTGAACTAAAAGAGGTATATTCCCTTGTTGACATTTTTATAATTGAATCTGATTATTCATGATAATCTTATTGGCATTTTTCTGATAACTTCAGTTTTTTCAAATAGACCTTTTGTATCTTTCGTCATCTGTGTCTCTCCTGTTAACATTGTAAAATGATATACATAGCTTTTAGCTGTGTGAACTATCAATCTCTTTATTCTTGCTCCTGATTGTCAAAGTTTGGCAATCTGTACCTTAGTTCTGGTTATTGTTACTTTCTGGAGATAGGATGGCCAGAAAAATTATTGCTAGTTTAATTTGCATATTGCTAGCTGTGTATGTTGTAGCATTATTACTGTTTGGCTTCTTCGGCTTTAAGGATTAAAAGAAATGAGTTTTGAATTAAGTACCATTGCTCTGGATAGGAAGTATCGAGTGTAACAGAAATACAGAGGCTAAAATTTTAAATAACTATTTTTGTTCTGTTATGAAGTAGTGTACAGATCCAAAGCGGTAAAAGTTAAAATAGAGTGATGGAGCTTTATCAATATAATGATCCTGTCACATTCTGTTTATGTTGCTTGGTTGATGGATTATTATGCATGGACTGCACTATTTTTGCGGTAGTTTTTGAATCGCAAGGGTAGTTGGAACAACATGAACCAGTCCAAATTCTGTACGGCCTTCTTTAGACTTTATGAACTCAGTACTTTATTGGCATGCACATTTGTATAGAAGGTAGGTGACGGTACATGTAATGCTTGTAGCGTAAGTAGGTTTACCATTTATTTCCCTTAATACTGTAGATGCATAGATATTGTTTGAGAAAATAGAGATGGAAATGTTCTCAATATTTTTCAGTATCACAAGATAACTGGATTATCTAATTTGCAATAGAGCTAGCGCATAGAAATGATAAACACAGATTATTTAATTTGCAATAGAGCTAGTGCATAGAAATGCTCACATCTTATTTGTTGAGTTAGAAGGAGACATACTCACTCCGGTTTTAAATTATTGACACCGTTGACTTTTAACATCAACTTTGACCATTGGTTTTATTAAAAAAAATTGTTCAAATGTGTAAAATTATTAGTCATACTTTAAATACCACTAATAATAAAGTAAATAATAGCAATTTTTTATATTTAAATAATTTTTTTGAATAAGACAAATGTCAAAGTTGATGTTAGAAGTCAACGCTGTCAATATTTTAAAACCAGTGGGAGTAATTCCTAGCAGTATTTGGGCGCATTGAAATACTTTTTGAGTGAAAGACTGAGTGTTGAAGTCTAAGCATACTTTAGATTTCTTTGGTTGCTACATCAGTGGGTATTAAATTTCTAGTAATGTTTGCTAGATGTCTTAATTTTATAGTTTAGAGCCCTATTGTCTAGTTTGGTTATAATATTTTTTCATTATTTAATTGATTATGTGTCCTGTGCACGTTCAAATGACCACATTTCTTTGTTTGCAGGCTAGTTCTATGGTTGAGGAAGAGATTCAATATCTTCGTGTTGCCATGGGGCATGAGAATGAATCTTTTGAGGATTTTGTGAAAGCGCATGATGCATGCCTGGAGGACCTTATGTATTTCCCTACGAACAACAGCTATGGTCTTGCCAGTGTTGCTGGAAATGCTGATAAGGTCACCGCTTTGCAAAATGAGTTCGAAATTGTTAAGAAGAGGATGGATGATGAAGCAAAGAAGGCTTCTCGGTATGAACAGAAGATCAAACTTCTGACACAAGGGTACCAGGTAAGCTGAGGTCATTCATCATCTGAATTATAATGCATCTATTTTTTAACGGGAACCTCCTGTCACATCTTATTTCTCTCTTTCTTGTCCTTTTTGTAATGGTAAGCCTTTGAATCACACTTGTTATTTGATTTTCAGGCACGAGCAGGAAAATTGTGGTCACAGATTCAAGACACATTCAAACAGATGGATACTGCTGCAACTGAACTGGAGTGCTTCCAGGAGCTACAAAAACAGGAACAGATGGCTGCTACCTACCGTGTTAGAAATTTGACTGAGGAAGTGAATAAACAGAAAGTATTAGAACGCACACTTCAAAGCCGCTATGGTGATTTGTTATCGAGTTACCAAAGAATCCAAGAGCAGCTTGAGGAGCGAAAGAGTCAGCTTAAGATACAGGAAGCAGTAGAAGCAGAAAATAATTCTCAAGATGTTGAGGCACAGAATCACGCTGCTAGGGAAGAAAGTGAAAGATACCTTAGTGTTGAAGCGGAGAAAGCACATATGAATACAGTTAGTCATGAAGAACATGCAGGAAGCAAGCAAATTAATGAGGATCAGATGGTCGTCGACAACAGTAATGCAGATGGGGAATTTGTAGGTCCTATCCCCCCGGCACCAGAACATGCTCAAGAGAACAATGGTGAGCCTCCTGTCCAAGAGAACTCTTCTTTCACCCAGAGTGGTGATGCCGGTGCTGGTAATGTGGCAGATGACAAGAATAAACTTCCGACAGTTGAAGCTGGTATTAATGGAGATGCCACTTTATCATCTGTACAAGCTATCACAAATGAAGAGAATGGCATGGTACCTGAGTAAATATTTTGCATTGTACGTCATCTGTGGCAGGGTTCAGTACGCTAAGCTACAGTTTATGTTAGAGGACCTAATTGACACAACCTTGGCGTGAGACCGCTGAACGTTCAAAGACGTAGAAATATCAAATTTTCTTTCCCGTCCTGTCACCCCAATAATTGGTGGATGGGACATTAGCATTTTCTGTATTATGTTGATTTTGTCAAATGATTGCTTGGTGAAATTTCACCGTCGCCTCTCGCTTAATACGCGCAGTTGGATATTTGATTTTGCCTGTGAGCATCGTTGGGTTGCGGCTTTTTCTTGCATGCTTGGAACAATTGAAAAGTTTACAATTCTATTTTACTCTTTTGGTTTTAAATTATTGACACTGTTGATTTTTAATATTAATTTTGACTATTCGTCTTATTTAAAAATTTTGATTAAATGTTACTATTTGATTCATCATTAGTAAAATTTAAATCATAATTAATAATTTTACACATTAAAATAAATTTTTTGAAAAAAAAAGAATAATTAAAGTTGATGTTAAAAATCAACAGTTTCAATAATTTAAAACCCGACGGAGTAACAACTTTATTCCGCTCCTTTCTGAGCACTGATTGAATAGTTCCTATCAGAACTACAAAATTAAATTGTAAATTAGAGACGAAGAAAGTAAAAGCTAATTGGCAGTTGGATGGGACTTTAAACAGAATCAATAACCAGACTTAGTATGTATGCTCGCTCAATAAATTCACACTACAAAATCAAGGCAGTAATTGTCGTGTTTTTTGTGTATGTTTTTGTTGTGCACTTTTAGTTGAAGCAGTATATTTTAAATTTATTATTTAATAAATAGAAGTATAGTTGCTTTAACATAGGTGGCAAAGTTTTCTAAACATATACTCCAGCCTCACAAAGAAGCTGTCGACATGGGCTTTAAAGCATAACTGTGACCTTTATTATCTATAAAATATTTAATAAAAAATAGCATCGATACACTTTTAAGAAAGTATTTTTAAAACAAATTATTTTTAATTTTGTAACTTAATAAATTTAAAATTATTTCTAATTTATATTGGCAGTATTTGATTAAAACATTACGTTCAAAGCTACTATTATTATTTTAAACCGGAGTTGTAAGCGAAAAAAATTGAATCTTAGTTCTCGTAATAATCAAATAGCATTTTTAGGAGATAAAATAATTTAAGTTATCTAAATATATATTTTTATTACATATAAAGGTTTTTAATTGTAATATATACTTGCAAGACATAGAAGTAGAATAAATTTATAAAAACTTCTTTTATATCTTTTGGAATAGTTCTATTGAATCTATAGCAAAAGTAAATTTGATTTAACAAAACAGTTACAGTTAATTTTTTATATCTACGCCATTATCCATATGTACTACCACATACTCCCTTCATTTCTAAATTATTGTTTACTGTTGATTTTTAATATCATCTTTGACTATTCAACTTATTTAAAAAAAATTCAAATATGTAAAATTTTAAGTTGTGATTTAAATAACTTTAATGATAAAAAAATTATAATATATAAAATTTATAAAAAATTAAATATGACCATAGTCAAAATTTATTTTAAACTTTAAAAAGTTAGGACGATGGCACGGCCATTCATGCTTGCTCCCGCTGGTTAGAAGCACGCTCCTACGTTGATCGAGGAAAGTATTTTTTTTCTCCTTGCTCGTATCCACCGTTAGATTTTAATCCAACGATTAATATTTTTTAAGGTGACGTAACGCAACGAGGGTTGAAAGAACGTTTGTGCTTTAATATGTAAAGATTAGAAGTCAGTTTTAAAATACGTCCTAACTGACAACTAGAATTTTCAATTTTTACCACTAAATACGTACTTTTAACTCTTAGCACTCAATTCGTAAGCCTTTCAATTCTTACCACTAAATACGTTTTTCACTTCTAAACATACCATTTCTTCAAAGTTTTATTTATTTTCAATGTATTATATTGTGTTAAAATAACAAAATTTGAGCTTAAGTGATGCTAATAGTATAATAAATAAACATAATATAATAAATATATTGCATTATTATATAATATAATAACATAATATAAAACAATAAAAATGTTAAAATTTCAAAAAAAATTGGTATGTTTTTAAGTGAAAAATGTATTTACTAGTAAAGATTGAAAGGCTTATGAATTGAGTGATAAGAATTGAAAGGTATTTGGTGGTAAGAATTGAAAAATCTCACTAACAAGTGTTTAGTAACAGTATATATAAATAACTATATATATTGGTTTCAGGGTCCATTTACAATTTCCTTGCAGCAGTAACTTTGGGCAAATTAAATATTCCCTTCATACTTATAATTCAAGTCGTTTTGGACTTTGGTTTAGTCAAACATTAGGAATATAAATTATAAATAACTTTTAAGTTGTTAAGTTTAGAAATATGAAAATCATATGAATAGATTTGTCTTAAAATGTACTTTCATAAAAGTATATATATGTTTTTTATTAATATTTTAAAAAAAATTAAAGTCAAAGTTATACTTTGGAGTGCAAAAAAAGGGGGGGGGGGGGGGGGGG
>BCLF01000006.1:3145134-3157449 GCA_001602275.1 Zoysia japonica | reverse complement strand
GGAGGAGCAAGGAAGGAACAGATCATACTGATTCAATATAAAAGATCTTTGTGAACTCTGAATATTTGAAGTTAGTATTCAAAATTCTGTTGGCTTCAGGTAGAGACAACAATACAGTATGCAAGTTTTGTTCCAGAACGGAAGTAATAGACTATGTTAGAAAAAGAAGCGAATAAAATTTGCAAAATAAACGAAATAAAGACATTAAAGTGCTTTAGGGACATAAATAATTGGCTACTGCAATACTGCTATGAAATTCAGACTACAGAAATAGGAATTCACACATGAGTTATTTAACAGCTCTCATGTTTTCTTCTCAATATTGTGATTCTGTCTGTATAAAGTATTTCAAAGCCACAAACAATGACACAGTTTCCATTTAGTATAGTAGGCAGCGTCTGAACCAAAAAGAAAGACTTACTTCCACCTTCAATAAATGTAAAGCGCTAGGAAACATGTTATTTTCAAAACAATTACTACCTGCGTTCAAAAATGTAAGTGTTTCTGAATTTGGTCGAAGTCAAATTCTTTTGGTTTGACTAATAATATTTAAAAAATAAATAATTTCTAATATAAAGAGTTACATGTTATAAAAGTTTTGTTTCACGATGAACTCTGAAATATAATTTATATATGATAAAATATCATTAATTTTTTTATTATAAATAATGAAAGTTAAAGTAGTTTAACTTTGACGAAATATAGAAATACTTATATTTTGAAACGGAGGGAGTATGAACTTTGAGAAACAAGCACTTAGACTTTAAGCACTAATATATTCATTTCCATTAAAAAATAGTTAAATAACAGCACATACTCCACAAAAATTTCTATTCGGTTATGATGATAGCATCATCGTGATCCATGCAGCAAATAGTAGAAAACCCTAAAATACCACTTGGTGCAATGAATAATAAGAATGGTGGAAGAACTACACACAATGCGCCTTCCTTTAGAGTGTCATGTATCTGTCCAACTATTCAGACATATTATATTCCAATTAACAGGCCCATAACTCAGGAATCAGTTGAACATTAACGCTCAACATGGACATCTTGCTGAAATGTCCAGATTTTAGCGTTATCAAACTCACTGAGAATTGCTATTTTGACATTTGCTGGAGGATTTCGGAGAAGAAATAGATCAGTGTATCAGAAACAGGGATTAAATGGTAGATAAATCAGTGTGCACTTTATACATCAATCAGCTTACTATAGAAATGTATCCACTATCCACTAGTGGAATCTGATATCTTCGAGCTAAAAAAAATGACTGCTACAGCATAACATAACCACTATTTGCAATGTACAAAAGGAATTCTATTACATTTTGCATTATGAAGAGCTGCTCCAGTTGTATCAGCCAGCGGGACAGGAAACTACAGAAAATAAGTACGCATTGGGTTTCTTAGTTGATTATAATATTGTATTAATGATCACAAAATAACAAGACAATATTGGTTTCTGCATATAGTACTACAAAAGGATAGCAGTATGGTAGGATGATACTACAATCCATAAGGCTATGATTCGACTGGTTATTGCCAACTAAATCTCAATAAAGATCTCCGAATGATATGGCTGAGTTGCAGCATCGTCAGACTCACTGATCACTATCTTGCCATTGGAAAGAGCTTCTTTGATAAGCAATAGACCTGCTTCTTGTGCACCAGGCATACTGAGGGGGGCAACATTCGGAGAAACAAGCAGAAGTTTATGCAAGAAGGAAGCCTTCCTCAACAAAAAACTCACTAGCCCGACCTCAATGCTGCGCCAATTAAAGTTCATGATCCTTGCTATCTTAAGGTTGTGCAAGGCAACCTCTGGTGGTTCCTCCCCCAACTCATGAAGCGAAGCTGCCATGGACACACAATCAGAAGTTGGAAGCTGCAACAAAAAACCATAATACAAAGAATCGTTATAATCAAATAAGAACTCAGATGTAAATGAACAAAAAGAAAGAATACTATGAAGCAAAGAATTCAGAAAGGCATGGCAGGTGCAAACCTGCACGAAGAGCCTCTCCAGAATAGTGCATTGGCAGGTCTTGAGGAACATATAGATGTTAGCAAGATTGTCAGAATCCATTTTTCGTATCAGGAGCTGTAGTTCTCTCAAACTTTGTAAGTTGCTCAGCTTGGGATTTTGGGTCATTGACCAAGAAGAAGATGCAATCTGCTAAAAGGCTTGGTTACTAAAGATAATACATCATTCATTCACTTTTATTATACATCAAACAACATTGTTGACAACAATTTATTTTAACATGAGGGCATGTTGCTCTCTCAAACTGAATAAATTGTTTACCAAGGACTGGTAAAGATGCTCCCTACAAGGCATGTTTAATAAACAAAACTATTATTATTGTTGTTCTTGAAAAGGAAACAGATTGTTATGTGATAATAAGACATATGAAATAAAATCCAATAGATGAAAAAAAATTACCGTGAGGACATTGCTGCAGATAGTGAGAGCAGTAAGGCCAGATAGATCATTCGGGAGAGAATCATTGAACATGCAGATATCCCAGCTGCTCGATGTTGGACCATCAAGGCAAATGTAAAGGTCTTCAAGCGCGGTATCCTTTGGAAGGGAGAAGGACCTTTCTCTGCAGCTGTAGCGGAAAGAGCGCAGGCTAGGCACAGCCACCAAATTCAGAATAGCGAGCCCCTTACACTCCACGATGGTGACACTCCTCAGTTTTGGCGGAAAGACCAGGCGTTTGTGCTGGTCCGAGTAGAAGAAATTGGCACAGTCGCAGTAGCGTATATCGAGAGTGAGGAGGCTGGGGCACAGCGCCATCATTTTTCTTACGGTATCTTGGCTAACATAGACAGAGTGAAGCAGAATGACCTCGAGGGCGTGGAATGGCTGGGCGCCCTTGTAGAAAAGGCCCGACATGTTGATTCGGAGGAGCGAGAGGCGCGCAAGGAGTGGGCTCGCCAGTGGCAGGTGGAAGTTGAGCTTCGCGGCAACAGTGCTCTTCCGCGTCTCGACGTGGAGGTCCTCGACGCCGCACTCGGCGGTGTAGCTGAGGAAACGCCGGATTTCCGCGGACCTGAACTTCCAGATGTCCACGATGAGAGAGAAGCGGTCGAGGCGGCGGCGCGGCCACGGCTCCCGCGCCAGGGCGTCCAGTTCCCTCCGTAGCGCAGCGCGGGAAGAGAGGTGGATCTCGACGGAGGAGTGATGCGTCCACCGGCTCTTCCACAGGTCGCGCCACCCTCGAGCCCACACCCCCGAGCGGATGGCCTCCTTGAGCGGGAGGTGGGTGAGGATGCGCTCCCGCAGTTCGTCCGGAAGCATCGAGATCCGGTCCTCCGGGATCGGCTCGGCTACCAGTACCAATCCGTCGCGTCGGCCCTCTTGCTCTTCGCTCCGCCGCCTCTTCGTTCCGCCGCCGGGGTCGAGCGCCATCTCCCACACGTGCCCCAATTCTGCGTATCCCTTCCCTCTTTTCCCGCTAATCCTTCCCACGAAACCGAAAGGCCGTCTGCCTACTACTGGGTCGTGTCCGATTTCAGGCCGAACACATGGGCCAATATAGGTGCCCACCCGTACCTTTGATTTTTTTTTTTTTTTTGAGAAAACCCGTACCCTTGATGAACGCCAAATGTTCAGATGGGCCAATATAGATAGCAGCCACCAAAAGTGTGGCATTTAGGGCCATTTGTTTAGGTTTTTTTTGAGCTTTTAGAAAAGTTGGTTGGTGCCTAGTTAAATAAGTTGGCTAATGAAATTTAAATATTTGTTTTTTAATATATTTTTTATTTCTCTGCACATCAAAAGTTAGAAAAAATACCATAAGATGTGCTTTTCAACGTTTAATTCATTTCAACAGAACTTACTTTTCAGCTTTTCAAAATTCTATTTATTTTAGCTTATGTCTTTTCAACTTTTTCAGCTAAGAAAAACAACTAAAAAGTTGAAACAAACAAAGTCTTAGAGTCACAACTAGAAAGATAGGGCGGCAAAATGTTGTGCTTTATGACCTTTATCGCTAAGTATTTGACAACACAATATAAACTTGTTCGTCATGTTTATAAAAATAGCAGCGGTAGTATGTGTGTAGATCGGTGAATCTATCAATTATTCACTGCAATGTCTGGCATTACAAATACCATGGCTAGTATATCAACAAGCACTTCCATTTTACATATTTTGAATATTGGAGTGGGTATCATCTTGCTTCTCCCTGTGACAGGGTATATGTCCATATATATATATATATTTGGATTCCTACTTGGTACCTAGATATATATTGGAATCATCCCGCAACATAGCAGCATTGCCAAGAAAATGCTAATTCTATGAGGAAGATAACCTCTTACCTCCAAGAATTTGTCATCTGAAAACTATATACAGTGGGCAAAGTTTCATATCTTCTTGTCTTGGACCTGCTTGAAGTTCTAGAACTATAGCTTCTGGTCAGCACTAGTGGTCCTCATGAAGGGAAACCCCATAAAAGACCTATCCAACATATTTTATGGTCTTTTTTTTAAAAAAAGATCCCATAATAATAATGGGGCTATGCTAGATGTGCCCACAAAATTTGAAGGGCTGTTTGGTTTGTTACACATATATACCTTATCAAAATTTGGTGTAATCAAAATATAGATGTTACCAAATTGTTATGAAAAGTTGTTTTGTTTGTAATCTTACCAATTCAAGATCAAATATGAAGATAAGGATGTTTAGATTGTAATTTACTAAAATTTACCAATGTTATAAGTATGGCATAACGTAGTTGTCATAAAATTTTTATTTTATCAAAATATATCAAAGTGGGATCTTATTTTGTAGATTAAATCGCAACGAATAAAATGATGAAATCATATCATTATTTGGATTTATAGTTTATGAGCAATTTATGTTTAAAAATCAGTAACTAAAAAACTTTAGACTTTGTGCCCCACTCACCTCATGCCACGCCACGTCTCTTAGAAGGCACTGGGGAACGAGCCTTCGTCTGCACGTTGGCAACGTTTCGCAGTGCAAAATTCGTTGGTAACACCAAATTCACATCAGTAAATCAAAACTTGGCAATGAATCAAATACAATTTAATTTTTATAGGTACACCAAAATTTGAAAAGGTAAAAGAAGGTAGCAAACCAAAAATACCCTGAATCCAAAATTATCATACGTGAGGCGAAAAAAGAAAGAAATAAAAACTTGATTTTGTTTTTGTACAGACAGGTTTTTTCAAGTACCGATGGGCTTTTTCCATGCTGATGGGTGGGTTTGTTCTAACAGGTCGCCGTTGTGCATGCCATGTGGTGCTCAAATCCCACGGATTCTTCCCCTCCGCATAGGGTGGAGGGCTAACCTCCCTTTGTTTACTTTTTTTTTTTTCAAATGGGCTAATTTTTTGTGTAGAATCATTTATTGTTTGTGGATTTATACTTTAATTTCTATCTACTTCTGGCTAAAATCTGCGTTTAGAACGGGAGATTCGGGCGGCGAGAGAGGGCGGCGGTTCCGACGGCACGGCGAGGGGGAGGCGGAGGCGGCGAGGGCAAACATCTCGGAGGCAAACGGAGGGCGGGAGGTGGCACGCGAGGTGGACCAAGCAGCGCGTGCAAATGTGCGGAGCTTGGCTCTTGTTGCAGCTCCCCAAATCCCAGGCACGATATGCTTTCGTGGGCCATGCCAAACAACCATGCTTCAGCCCACACAAATCTGGCCCGACCAAGAACCAGGTTTCTGCAACAACAACAAAGTGACTTCATTCATGCTGATGACCGATCCTGGGATATTGATGTCCTCAACAACAATTTAATCCCGGCTGATGTAGAAGCTGTACAACGCATTCCTTTGGGACGAAATCAAGCAGATTTCTGGGCCTGATCAGTGGAGAAACATGGCTACTACTCCGTTCGTTCTGCTTACAGGCTTCTCTCAGAGTTGGAAGTGCAACAGAGATACGATACGGAATCACAAGCCTCTACATCCTGCGCCAAAAACAACTCCTGTGGCGGCAGTTTTGGAAGCTGAGTATTCCACCAAAAGTCCCGAGTGTTTTGGTTGGTGGAGAGTGCTCCACGATTTTATTCCATATCCGGGCAAATCTCCGCAAGAAAACATACTCTCTCCGTTCTTTAATTGATATCTTCATTCACTTTTAAATTCAATTTTGACTATTTGTTTTATTAAATTTTTTTGATAAATTTCATATATTTTTATATAATTTGATTTATTATTAAAGTTATTTTAATCACAACTTAAAATTTTACACATTCGAGCAAATTTTTTGAATAAGACAAATAGTCAAAGTTGAATTTAAAAATCAACAGCGATATCAATTAAAGAACGGAGAAAATATAGAATAGAGCAGTCACTATAAACTTCAGCTGAATCCATCTTCCATGTTCTGACAGAATGCACCTTTGCAAGACTCTTTTCGCAACAAGTAACTAGGGCTGAAAACGGTACCAAAATTTTCCGTACCGACTGCGTTTTGTTATCCGTTTTTCCCGTGCTATTTTTGGACAGACTTATATTATATATATTATAAGACTTAAGCTATGCGGTGATTATTCGATGTTTATTTTATTAAAATTTTCGACATTGTTTTCGGTTACCAATCGTTTACATTATATTCCGGTTCGGATTGTTTTGTTTTCGAAACTTTGTATTTATCCGTCCGTTTTCATTTCCGGGTTTTCCATTTCAATTTTCGTCTAGTGTTATAAATATGAAAGTGAAAATATTTAAAGTGTTTTCTGTTACTATCTGTTTTTCAGCTCTGTTTTCAGCCCTACTAGTAACAAACCTCACCTCCGTCAAAACTTTCCTGTTTACATTCTGACCTTCTGGATATGTCCATATGTGATACTAGCAAGGATGTTTGTGTTATTCTTTGTGGCATGTGATCTTTGTGGTGCTCTAGGAATGATCGCAAACATGGCAAGGGTTCGATTTCAGCAAGGAAAGCGATCGCATGGGCAGTGGATACCACATCTCAGCAACTGCATTTCAGTCATCCGACAATAGAAGTTGATCGAAAACAGAGTAAATAAGGGTGGCAACGACCACCTTCAATAGCCACCAAAATCAACACAGATGTTGCTTTTTCTGTGACAGATAAAGAAGGAGCTATAGCAGTAGTTGCAAGGATCTCGGATGGAAAGAAACTTCATCAGGGAATCAGCCCGGTGGGAGTCGACCATTCAATCGGCCTTAATCTCTGAAGCACCAGTTTGCAGAGCAGGCCTCCAGCTTGATTCAGGGTGAAAGAAATATTAGGCCCCGTTTGGAACGCAGGAATTTCACAAAAATTTCATAAAAACTTCATAAAAATCAATTCAATTTCACAAAAAAAAAATGTAACAGAAATTTTTCCTTCTTTCCAAACAGGACCTCAATATTATGCTGGAAACAGATTCCAAGCTGCTGGTGGATATGTGGAATGCTGGACATATGGATTGATCAGAAGGTGCAGCAATTACGAAGGAAATACAGGAGATTTGCTCTCAATTCTTTTCCTTTTCATTTATGTTTGCACATCCTCGTGCTCAGGAAGCAAAGCGTCATAGATGTAGTTTTAGCTGCCCACCTTTCGCCGCCGCCGCTTTTCTGTTGCTTTGCTTAAGAAACCATTGTAATCATCCTGATCAATGAAGTTCCATTATTCTGCCTAAAAAAAAAGGGGCGGCCGCTTGAGTTGGTCAGAGTTTGTGTAGCAGAATAAGGAAATAATCAGGCAAAATCTCAGGTTCCAAACAACTAAGAACCAATAGTTCGAACAGGAAAAGACCTTTACAAAAGCCCTGCTCTCCACATTGCCTATGTACTGAACTGGGAAGATAAGCTATATCTGTAATACGATATCTATACACCAAACGAACACCTTCCTTGCTCATTCAGCCCCATCGTCCTAACAGGAGCTATGTCTGTTATGCATGGTCCTCTTCATCTTCTCAAGGATCCCTGCAGCCTTCCTCCTCGCCCTTGGAGTCCCACTTTGTGTGAGCAAAGCCAGTGAGCCATTTATGTTTTCATCGGCATCAACCTCCTTCAGCTTTGTCCGGTTGTACATACAGATTGCAAAAAGAACAACCACCGCATTCTCTTTGCTTCGGTTGACCTCACTCTCTCTTATTGCGCGGAGCATGCAAGCGGTACCATCAAACTCGGTGATCATCTCCACCACTTCATAGTTACTTGATAACAGAGCAAGTATTGCCAATGCCCCATCGATAAGTAACAGATCGTCAATGGCTCTCATGGCCACATCAACAATGCCATTTTTCAGAGCCCTTGATTTGTTCTCATGGAGCAGGCAGAGGCTAAAAATTGCTGACGCTGCATCTTTCTTAGCTACGATATTGCCATTATCAAAAAGATCAATCAAAGGTTCCATTGCCCCTAACTCACCAATTTTCTCCTTGTTGGAGTCAAGAGCTGACAATGTGAAGATGGCAGCTGCAGCGTTGCCACGGCTCCCCATGTCTCCTGATTTTAGTGCCCATATCAGAAATGGAATTGCTTCTGGATCATCTCCAATAATCTTCTTATTGCCCTCATGGAGTGAAAAGTTGAGAATTACAGTCACCATGTCCTCAAGAACTTGTGGATCATTTTGTAAGCCTGGGGTGGTTCCAGCAAATATCATTCTTGAGATAGAATCTGGCCTATCTTCTAAAACAGCTCTGAAACCGCTGTCACGTTTCGTAAGCAGCCGAAGATCCTTGATTGCTTGCTTGGATTCAATACTTCTTTGTGAGGAAGTGATCTTTTTGAATATTTCTTCAAATGTTTTTTGCTCGCTGCTCATAAACTGGTTTTCCTCCTGGTTCACGACTGATGGTAGATTGAACCCATTTTCAGCGCACCACTGTGATATGATGTTTCGAACAAGGTTGTTAGGAATGAGAGCTGTGCTTGAGAGATCTTGTTGAGTCTGAGGACATGACTGATTTCCTGCACTAAACCACTCCTCAATGAATTGGCGATCATAGGTCTGCATTAGAAGAACAATAATACCATTAAATTAATTTTCAACTCAAATAATGAAAATTTTGCATATATAATCACATTATATTAAGGTGATCATGCTACACCTCAACAGCACATTACAGCCATCCAATAAAAAATTATCCACTCCAATTGCACTGAATATTGTTGAACTATGTGGCTATTTGTAACCCTAGCTGTTTTTTTTCTTCCAGATTTGCTATAAAAGGAGTCATCGTAGTTCACCTACACAATTTCTCGGACACTCAAAAGAAGACACGATTCATGCCACATTAACACAACCTATAATGATACATTACAACAGTAAATACATGGATCACATCCATGAAATGGAATGTGTTAAATCATCAGAGATCCACCTGATGTCAATCGCAGATAGCCATCATGCAAAATAGACTAAAAAAGCTGAACTATTAGCTTAATCGTGAATCTAGGGATGCATGTAAAATTTCACCACAGCTAAAAGAATGAAATGGCGTGTCGAATGCATGCATATATGTAATAAGTATCTTTATAATTATACATACTGATTGGTAAACTTACTTTACAGAGTATGCAAAGTGATGGTGATAGAAATATTTAGGTGTGTCAGTCTTCATTATTTGCTTGTGTTTTGTGAAGCATTAAAACATTCAACACAATACCCGGAAGGTATGCATGAGGATGAAACAGTGCTAATTATAACATGAGTCTCACATGGGAACAAATATTGAGTTTAATGAGCATTCAATTCACATGCTTCAAGTGTAAGGAATCTAAGGAATTCAATATTTGCTAATTACAACATCAAGATCTGAATCCATAACTTTGTTGTCTTTTAGGCAGATTAATATGTTTCTACAAGGGAAAAACTATGCGGAATTAGCCATTCTTTAATCCACATGATCCAGTTATGTGAAAGAAACTAACCTATAATTGTTGGGTCAATCACATATAGTGGTAACCAGTCAAAGATAGCAAATCCACACCATAATCATCTGTGACATAGTTCTAGCGAAACTTACACTGTTTGTTGTAAGAATGAACAGTATAAATACTCAAGGATCCATTCTCTACATGCACCAAATGTGGCATATGCAGTCCCTCGATGATATAGTCAAGCATTGTCGTACCTACTACAGATAACCATTCCTTCAAATCCAAACAGAACAGTACTAAAGGCTAGCTTGTTCCAAATCCTAACATATTGCTGTTACCACAAAAGGTAGATAATATATAGTACAAGAGGGTAAAAAGCACTTGGAAACATCAATGTATCATATCTCTGTACTAACTAAAAAGCAGTAATAGTCGGCTAACATCAAGTGTGGTGTACAGTACTCGCAGCTGGAAAATCACATCATCAACAATCAACATAGGGCAAGGAAGGCACGAGACCCAGGAAACGATATGCGCCGTCATTCTCTCCAATTTTGACGGATTCGTATGTTTCGAGCTACCACCGACTATGCAACAACAGATATTGACCACAATTTTGCCCAAAAATTGACAAAAATAGCAAATAAAAAGAAGAAATCTACAGCACTAGCATCCAAAGAGCGTGTTACACATCCGAGAAAACAGCGGCGCCTTATGCTCTACTTGTCACAGCAATGGCGCTCTAGAGGTAACAAAGAACAGCATCAAAAGCGTTCCCTCGGAAAGAAAAGAGGTCCTCACCTCCCCGGACGCGACGACGACGGGGTCGGTCATGATCCTGGAGGAGATCGGGCAGAGGAACTGCGCCGGCACCTTCACAGCCTCCTCTGCCTCTTCCTCTCCGCCCCCGGCGCCTCCCTTCCTCCCGCGGCGCCCGAGCTCCGCCTCCCTCAGCGCCTCGAGCGCCGCGGCCGCCTCGTCGAAGGCCTCCACACCTGCCCCGCCCGCCGCCACGGCCGCCAGCGACCGCCGCAGCCGCCTCCGAAGCGCCGTCGCGTCCTCCTCCGCCGGCGCCGGCTTCGCCATTCCTCCGCCGCGGGACGACTGCGCCGCGCTGCGAGCGAGCGAGACGTTTTTGTTTCTACATTATTTTATCGCATTAAATCAAAATTAATTAATGCGCAGCGCCTCAGCGGTTTGGGTGGGGTTCGCGGCCACCGAAGATCGCCGCGTAGTCCCGTCTTGATCAGTGCCGTCAATCCTGGGGCAAAAAAATTAATAAAAGGGAAATATTACTGCTCACATTTTTTTTGTTACCGGAATTTAGAGCTTTCCATGATGGTGGTACTGGTAGAAGCAGTCATCAGAAGATACAAATAGTCAAATTCCCATCTCTGGTCAAAGAAAACATGTGACCGACCGGTGCAACATTTAAGTACTCTCTTCGTTCACAAATATGAATCATTCTAGCAATTTAAAATTTTGTTTCTGTCATTTTCACTTTTCAATACACATTTTTCTTTTTTCAATATATTTTCTCTCTTTTCAATAAATCTTTATCTCTATCTGTTTCTTTTTTTTTCTACGTATCATATCTTTTCGCTTTTCTTTAATTTTACCTAGAGTGAGAGCGTATGTATAAATAAAATTAAATAAAATAAGAGTGGCATGTTTAGCAAGGATAACATCCCGGCCTGCACATGTGCTTCATGAGAATATTTAAACTAAAGCACGGCCCACACATGAATTGAATAGAGAGTTAGCCCGGCCCATGCGGTACACGAGAAGCAAAACAGAGGTTGGATAAGAAAATATCATTATAAGAGAGAAAAACGATACCATAGTAAAAAAAAGATTCAGCTGTGAGCATTATCCGAAATATCACTATTGTGTGATGGTTCTCGTAGGTCATCCTGTATTAACAACCTCTAGCACCCCATTATTCTAAGTTACGAAGATGCATGAAGAAGATATGAAGAGTTGTCCTCTATTGATGTTAGAAAGTTTGAAACTAATATAAGCAGAATCTATGCCACTTAAAAATAGGAGAAATTGTTTTTTTTAAAAAATATTTTCAATGGTTACCTTTGTAATAGATTCTAACAGCATCTCCAATAGCTACTTATAATATGATGTCCTAAATGGTAGTAGAAGCCATAGAAAACTATTGGGAACAAAATAATAGGGCAATTGAGTTTTTACCCCTACTTTGGAGCTCAATTGTGCTTTTAACCTCATTTTTTAAGGTTTGTGATTTTGTTCTCTAATTTTCAAAAGTGAAGGTGAAGTTTACCTCTACTCCGTTAAAACAACTTAACGGTGTTAAATATGACATTTACAAGACCAAATACCATTAATTTACCAATATTTTTTTGAGATTATAATTTTACCCTATGTTGTATAAACACTGATAATATTTTGACATAATATTCAATAGTATTTTGTTAATATTTGGACTATTTTGGAATTTTTGATAAATTT
>BCLF01000006.1:3103411-3144513 GCA_001602275.1 Zoysia japonica | reverse complement strand
ACCTGCATTTATTTTTATAAGAATAAGATTTACATAATAGCCAATATATTGAAACAATTAAAATATTTCCAAATCGTACACTGTCATAAATAGTCATCCAACTTTTATTCCTAATATCACTCTAGCTTAGTTATCCACAAAACTTGCTCTATAGTTTCTCTATGTGTCATATAGTAAATGTGAATTCTAGTTAAAAAGTCACTTTAGTTTTATTGTTTCCTTCTATATGGTATATAGTAACATTCAACCAAGTTGAAACAAAAAGTTTATCTTCATACACATTGAAGTTTTTTTCTTTTTAACTTTTAGATTTGCTTTGATGAGGGAGTACTCTCACATATGAGAGTTTGACATTCATAACTTTGTTTAGTACTAAATAATTGTATCTCTTCTACATATTCATCAAGACTCATATTCAATGCAGGGACGAAATCTTTTAATTATTGAAAATACCTACATAAGTGAAAAAAAATACTTACCAGATTGGACATTGTTGATATAATGAACACAAGCACGACACATATACATTTCTACTTGTATTTTACTTATGAAATGAATGCAATGATGGTTTTTTTTGTGCCTCCGTCCTAAATCTAGACAACTTTCTCATGTTCGAGAATCAAATCAAGTGATTGTTATTATTCACCAACCAAGTAACTTAACAAATTTGCCTCCATACTTACTACTTCTTGAATATCAAACTAAGTATGGACCGAATGAAGTGAAGATGCAGGAACAAAATTGCATCTTCACATTCTTCCTCTAGCTAGATGTGATGGCCAAATCCACCTCTGAATGGCATGAATTGGAGGTGGGAGTAATGAAATTGTCTCAGGAGAGGTGGGATTTTAAGCTTTGGGAGTTTCAATCGACTAAGCGTCGAGAGCGAGATTCCAGATTTCGGAAGTGCGTATGTTTAGGGACCTCATATAGGCCTATTGGAGGGTTTTTTTTATCACATCCTAAATTTTTGCTTATGCACTGAATATAGGGAACTGTTGGATATGCTATCAA
Organism: Zoysia japonica; assembly: GCA_001602275.1. NCBI lineage: Eukaryota > Viridiplantae > Streptophyta > Magnoliopsida > Poales > Poaceae > Zoysia > Zoysia japonica. Next base: position 3,143,499 of record BCLF01000006.1, on the reverse strand, counting down.
GCTGCTAAAATAAAACAGAATTCCTAAACTAATAAAAATCTAATCGTTGACCTTTCGCATCATACTTCTTGTTGACTTCAAAGAGAGTCTATAAGTATTGTTTGTGGTATGTACTTGCAACCTTAGACAACACTCCTTGCTATTGGATCTATATACAATAAGAGCTCAATTCATGTAACCTTCTTGCAACTATAATAAAAAGAGCTTTACCGGTTCATATGAAATTAATTAATGCCAAAAATTATGTGTCTCATGTGTCATATATCATGGTGATAGCCAAGACAACCGAGGATGTGATAGTGGTGATTGATGAAGCATGTAACACTTCTCTGAGGCTTAACATCTCAATAATCTAGAATCCATGTCATGAGTCTAAGTGAGGGAAAATTAGGTTTTCAGTTGTTAGTGCATGCATAGGTACAGGAGAAGATAATTTAAGAAGTGAATAAACTTGAAAAGTAACAAGCTCAAGCTATTGGGATAGCATGGCGCATATGAGATGCAGATCTAGAAGTATTTTTTGTCCTTATATAATTATTTCACTTTTAGACGTGTATAGATAACATATTTTTGTCATATACTTAACTTCTGGAAGAAAAGTAATTGCTATCACTTTTTCTATCGTCCTTGCCGTGTGAACTGGTCCACTCAATCATGAGTTAGCTATATGTAATGGATGCTTTATTGTCTCTCTTGGTCTTGGTACCTATGAACAAAATTACCACCAATGAGCCCATTAATCTCCTCTTCTTATTTTGGATTGTTTCAAAGACAACATGGGGCTTGTGAATTTTTATGACCGCAAAACTTTGTCCTACCTAGCTAGCCCATTTTGCTTTTGGACAAGGCTATACCTGCAGTTTACACCAAAACATAATGCGGAATAAATCCATCTTCTTATAAATGGTAGCGTGATTGTGTGGTTATATTTTTACAAGATGAAATTATTGTCACATTTAATACTATATTTGCTAAATCTAACATACCGTTCTTCTCACGAAGTGTTGGATATTTACAAATACATAGTAACAGTAAAAAATCTGAATGTATAAAAGTATTGTCAGTGTTTTGTACCACCAATATAGTAGAATTTGTGAAGTGGAGGAGGATTTGTGTGCTCTTCTCATTGATGTGGCCTAGTCTACTTCGAACTCAGCGATGTATCCTGGTTCGGACCACCGGCGAGACATAATACCCTATGTCCAGTGGATGTGGAATGCATTGGCCTTGAAGTGTTGTTCAACAGTATCTGTTATAAAGGTGCTAGGGCTCCTGCTCTAGCAAGAACCCTGGTGTTAACTTCATGACCTTTGAAGTCCTCTAAAAGGTATGAATAAATTTTAGTGATTGAATAAGCATCATAGATAACGATTGTGATTGTAGGTATCACCTCGCAATTTCTACATCAACATGGCAGGCTTCCTTGAATGAGCATCATAGATAACGATTGTGATTGTAGGTATCACTTTGCAATTTCTACATCAACATGGCAGGCTTCCTTGATGGATGTCAAGGAGGATCCCAAGTCGAGGAGTATCAGGCGTTGGTTGACCAAGGTTAAGGACTAGTCAGAGAGTCTATAGGATCGTCAGTACTACTAAGAGAGGTCAAGTAATTCGTTCTCAGGTCACACAAGTGTTAGGAGGTATAAATGCTCTTATTTACCTCAGAACGCACTGAAGATGGCAGAGGAATCAAAGCAAGTGAAGCCAAAGTCAAGAAGAAGATGAAGCCTCAAGATTGCAGATTCAAGAGAGTCACCGGACAGTCCGGTGAGCCAAAAGATCAGAAGTCTAGAAGGGTTGTGTTCTGGAGTCAAGGTGAAGAAATCATCGGACAGTCTGAACGCACTGAAGATGGCAGAGGAATCAAAGCAAGTGAAGCCAAAGTCAAGAAGAAGATGAAGCCTCAAGATTGCAGATTCAGGTGAGTCATCGGACAGTCCGGTGAGCCAAAAGATCAGAAGTCTAGAAGGGTTGCGTTCTAGAGTCAAGGTGAAGAAATCATCGGACAGTCCGATGGGTCAGTGACAGGGCAGTCTGGTGTCCCTAAAGACGAAGTTCAGAAGAGGTGTCATTGGAAGTCCAAAAGTGACACTCACCAGACAGTCCGATGAAGGTATGCAACAAACAGTCCGATGTCATATGGAATGAATTTTAGAAAGAGTGTTTCACTGGTCTGTTGAAAGATGGAGTCACCAGACAGTTCAGTGGTGCACCGGACAGCCTGGCGTGAAGAGTCACCAGATAGTCCAGTGACAAGTAAAAGCAGACAATTTTAGGACATAATGTTCCAACGGTTGTTTTTGGGCTTAGAGCCTATTTAAACAGTGGAGGGGGACGTTTTTCAGTGTGCCTGAGGTCTGAAATGCTGGAACAAATTTGTGAGAGGCCAAGAGACACCAAGGAAAGAGCACAACACAAGATTGGATATCTTTGGTGCTAGTAGAAGAGTGAATAGGAGTACTCATATACTTCTAGAGCTTGTGAAGCTTTGATAGGAGTAATCTTTGCCTGTTACTCTTGGTTTGATAGTCTAGACTGGCTAGGAGTCGGTGTTCGAGCTTCTAAAGAGTTTGTGGAAGACGACGCCAAGTTTGTGAGCGGTTTCGGGTCTCCCGCTTGAAAGAGACACCAAGAGAGAGAACCCAAGAATGGGAAGCTTGCTTTTGCGATAGGGTATTATTTGCTACAGCCGAGATCACCGGTGACTCCACTCTGATAGTGAAGCGTACCTTAGAGAGCACCGTTCTGGGAACGGCTGGAGGGACCGGTACTCTGATAGGAGTGATCCAACGAGGATAAAGGGAAAGCACCAACCTTTCGAGACCTCGAGAAAAATCGCAGAGCATTCTCTTAACTCTCTCTTTACTTTCGGCATTTCATACTCGTTGAGTAGAGTTATAGATTGCTTTACGATTCCTCTTGGTGGCTATCGTGCTAGTGCTTGCTCGTTGTCTTTTCTTTTCACTAGCATTGTTAGATGTCTTGGAGTACTAGAATTGCTTAGGTTGCTCTTGCAGTGATCAAGTCTTCTAGTTTAAATTTGTAGCGAAATAAAGTTCTATAAGTTCACCGATTCAACCCTTTTTCGGTGTTCTTGGTCCTTTCACCTGGGCTTTCTGTGTGTTATGTCATGTGTGATTGCTCGTGTGCAATCGCTTGTCTAAGGTTCCCTGGTGCGACCTTATTATATAGGTGTTGGACCGAGGTTACAAGGCTTAGCGTCTACGTAACCAATCTGACGAGTGAGGCTGCGAGCATCTTCGAGCTTCTCTGCTTGACAGCTTCTGGAGCATCATGTCATCATGTCTCCTTCCTTTGTCCACCGCGGGTTGGACAAAGGCTGCTCCCTTTTTGTTGCCCGGCAGACAATGCATGTTGAACTATGTCAGGAATCTCTTCTCTTGTCGAGTGCTCCAACCTAGGGTCGGGTGTATGAAGCGGTTTCGACCCTCGAATGGTCGGATTGTGTTTTTTGGACCCTGCAACCTTGAGGGGTTGGGGTATCCACAGGCTTCAAAGGGGCCCATGGTTTGACGGGCCATCCTTCATTGCTGGGCCGGCCTTTCAAGTGGGCCGGTACCAAAGGTACCCAAGATTCATGATCCCGACAAGTATGTTTCTCCATAAATCAGTTCAACTTGGTAAAATGTATAATGCAAACTGAATACCACGTATATTAATAAATGACACTTGGAGATATTTGCCGGCATTGGATTGATTAATATATTGCACTTCAAGATATATGAACACCCTCGGTGAGTTGTGCCTGCATCTATATTGTGTTTTAAAAACATGATGGATACAACTATATCATGACTTCCAATGAACTCCATGCAGGATATTCTTTTAGGGTGACTATAAAACATGAGTTTTAGTATACACACGAGTTGTCTTTTAATGTGACCATACAACATTGGTTTCTCTTACAAGTTAAGAGAATTATATATATCTCTTGATCTAAAAAATGTGGATCTTGAATAGAATATGCTTTATAAAAATTTCAATGAATGTATTTTTTCATACTTTGTTTCTTGCGTGACTGGCTTGCTACATGCTTGGCAGTAGCCACAGGGTGCCAAGATGGATTTTATTAGAGTTGTCGATGAATCATATTGCATACATGTGTTCAGAGGGAACTAATACGATGCCAAGTTATGCCACATCATCCATAGGAAGCCGCAGCCCAAATCTTTTCCAAATGAGTGTATTTTTAAGTTGGTACAAGATATATTCTCGTTAGAAGCTATGATCATTTTTTAGGTAAAGGAGAGATTTTTTTTAAAGTTCATGCAGGATATATTTTATTATAGGCTATGATAATTTTTAGGTAAAAATATGTGTTTTAAGATGATAGAAATCAGAAGAGAAAAAGGGAAAAGGATTTCAACAGATAAAGAACAAGAATCGTATTTAAAGGAAATAGGCGATAGAGAGTGAGGTGTGCCTAGCGTCAAATTTTTCCTCATTTGAAAAAGAAATACAATCTTAAACAATCAAGTATTCATGTATGTGTTGACCAAAATATGAACAAATATAATATATATATATATATATATATATATATATATATATATAGAGAGAGAGAGAGAGAGAGAGAGAGAGAGAGGGAGAGAGATGTGTAAAAGATAACCACATCTCGAAACCATATTAAATTTAGATCTCCCTAAAGATTTTTTTTATTAATCATTCACATGCTTGTGTGTAGAGAGCAAGATATACCAAGATATATAAATATTTTTTATTGATTATGCATGCTTATAGATATACAAAAATATATCATTTGGACCTTGTATATATTTTATATTGTCCTTTAGCATCATCATATCTACGAGATTCTATATCTGGCATGAATAATTTATTTGCACCTTAAATGCATGCAATTTTTAGAAAAGACCCTGCTAAGTTTTATATTTTCTAAAAGCCTAATATCTTGAACCAGAGTTAGGAAAATATGGTTAGGGCTCTTAACATTGTATCTACTAATGATAATAATTTGTTACTGATAATGTGGTAAAACATAAGGTGAAAATAGTGATTAAGGTATGGTACCATTCACGCAAACAAGGAGACCATAACTGTCTAAATTGGCATGGTGCTAGTATACTGTCGGCATTCAATAATCACGTGGCCCGCCTACTCTATTGTCGTTGGATGTTATTGGGGAGCCTATTGGTTACTAGTTTACTATATACCATTTATAATATTTACATATGCTAAATTATAGCGAGCTAATATGACTTTTTTATTCATCACCGCCCTCCTTCCATGGGTAGAAAAGAAGATACAGTTGCAAATTCCAAACTACTAGATCGGTGGAACCAGATTCTGCAACCAAATCTTGACTCCACCTTTCTTACATATACATTGTAGTATAACTTGTCAAAAATAATTTCTGGTACCTGATATCTAGATCATAGATGTTTGATTTCTTTGATCATGTGCCACAACTATATTAGTACTACTATATGAATAATGTGCAATGGAAGTAACACTTACTTTATGCCATGTAATTTTAATTTGTCAATGACATACTATTAGTTCCTTAAACAATCTCCTATGTACTTATTTTGAGAATTCCAATATATGTAAAGGGCTTGTGTATGAATAACTGGTGATATTAAACAATTGGGTTTTCTGAAATTGTTGTACATGCCACGTGTTAACCTTGCATGTACTTATTTTCTACCAAGTGAATGGAAACAGCAGTAAGAAAGATATGCCAGACCTTCTTGTCTCTCTATTAATAGGCGGTGCTGGAGGCGCTCCCTTGCACTATACAAACGAACAAATAGTGTAGTTTCGAACTTCTACAAAAATATGGATACGCAACGAGCAGAAGGGCAGTCTTGTGATGAGCTTTTTGTCATTGTCGTTGATGAAAATCCCTTCCATGCAAGGGCTACTGAAAGCACTCTTGCTAAGTCGAATTTCCAAAGCGAGTGACTTTCATGTTCCCTCTTTCATGTTTTTAAGTGTAAATATTTCATAGATATGTTGAATCTAGGATTCTGATGGGTTTCGTATGAATAATTGTTCTTTTAGATTAAATCTTTCCCACTGTTTAATACGACAAAATGATTTTCTGAAATTCTGGATGCTTCTTTTGTTTGTTTCAGCCATGGTATACACAAGTCCTATAAAAGCACTCAATTTTCTGAAGGATCATGAACAAGATGTTGATTTTGTTTTGGTGGCGGTGCATATGGAAGAGATGCATGGTTTTCAGTTCCTTGAAAGTTCCAGAGAGATGCACAAAAATCTTCAAGTGATAAGTAAGTCAGACGTTTCTTAACGACATTGATTATATATTATTTTGTTTCCATATATGCAACATCCACTATTATGTCAATAATATTAGGGCGAACCTGGATATATTTCCTCAAATGATTAAGCTAATAATTCTTTATCTTTGAACCAGTGATGGCTAGTGAGGCGACATGGCCCATAATGCAGAGATGTGTGGATCTTGGTGCACGTTTTTTGGTGAAGAAGCCTGTTGATACCAGTGCCGTACGAAACATATGGCAATACCTTGATCGGAAGCAGCTGCGTATGGAGAATATCAAGACTTTATTCAAAGGTTATAATTAGTTTGGCTAGTAACCAAACTCCTTATATGTGTTGGTCAACCACAGGGAACAATTACATGTTATTATATATAAAATCAATATATGGTCATAATTGACTTACCTTGTTAAGAACTAAAAGCATGCACATAACCAACCTAAGGACGAACTAAGTGGCATTAATATGATAGACATCCAAATTTTCTAGAGGAAATACCTTATTCACCAAAAAAATTATACTCTTCTCTTATTCATCATAAAAAATTTAGACTTCCCTAATCTACCACTAGATTTAAGTTTGCATCCATTTTATGCCATGATTATAATGTTCATATTTTTATGATTAAAAATCAAAATTTTGATTAGAATATACAATGCAGTAAAAAAATAGAGTATTTTAGGCTAATATTTACGTTGTTCAATCATAAATATATGAAAAATAGAAATTCATACAATAAACAAGTAATATGTCTGATAGATTTTCTAGAATCCAAGTTAGCTATGCACTATTGGCTAGGAGCAAAAGGTGGTCATGGCACAAAAGAGAAGCAAAATTAAAATTAGTGGCAAATTATGTAATAAATTTTTTATAGCGAATAAGGGAAGAGTGTAATTTTCGATTCAGGATAAGAAATTTCATCAATATTCTACTGGATTGGATCTGACTGGTCGAGGCTTACGTATCCACCTGTCAAATAACTAATCCTATATCATAGAGGCCATGTTTTAATCATATATTTGATATGGCATTCATCTAATTTAAACAAAATATTTTATTAATCCAGTAAAATTATTTATGAATATTAAATACAAGTTGCATGAGAATTTTAACAGGTATTCAAGGAACTACATATGGTGTTAACTGCTCCAGTCAAGAAGGATTAGAAAATGATCTGAACACATGTGAAGAAGGCACTAGTAAGAAGTCAGCTCATCTCATGTGGACTCCATTTCTGCAGAAGAAATTTCTACATGCAGTTGAACTACTTGGGGATGGTTGATATCTTGTCTATTTGTAGCATGACTTACTGAATATTTTTATTCCAAATTGATGTTAACGATACATCCTCATAAAATTCTTTTCAGCTGCTACTCCCAAAAAGATAGAGTTGCTCATGAACGTAAACTCAATTGACCGCAAACAAATTTCTGCTCACCTACAGGTACGTGTTCATATATTAATCTACTGAGTATTCTACAGATGAACAAAAAAAGATGTTTTGTCTCTAGGTGATAGTAACATAAGCATCGTTTAAACATACATGACTTGGTTACTTTTTGCTCCATTTAAATGAATATTTTAAAGATTTTGCAACTAATGTTTCTCCCAGAAACATAGAAAGCGGATGGATAAGGAACTGAAAGATTCTATGCTTTTAAAGAAAGCTGGCAAGAACTCCTCAAGCTCAAGAAGACTTCGGAAGAGTTGTGAGGAAGCAGTCTCTGAGAATAACGACATCCAACCAGAAGACAGAACTGTAAGCTTATAAATGTCGATCATACATCTAAGCTGCGCGCTAATACATTTCTTGTTCTGATACAGGTGACAGAAAACATCATTAGAGAAACTAAAGGCCGTAAAGTTTATGAAGCAATGCGAAAAGCTTTGCAGCACGGAACTGTGTTTGACGAACAGCTTTCCGATGATCCTTCTGCTGAAGAGGCAGAGCAAGGAGAAGCATACATGATGGAAGATAGCATTGCTCAAGACGATGCTGCAGGTGCAAAAGAGGTCAGTAACAATGCTGATTCTGATGAGGGAGGACCTGTGAAGCTTGTGACATACTCAGACTCCGAGGATGCATGATCAAGTGCCACCAATTAATGGATGGTTTTGAGGCGTGCGTTGAACAGTGAGGCTGCAGCTGTCTGGTTATGTGTGGAGTGCAAACAAACTGTGAACTGCAATAGAATTTACTTTGAATAATGGATTTTATCCGAACAATGTTGGCATCTTTTCTTGCTACTCTTATGCAGATTTGTGTTGCTGAGTTTGTAATAGCATTACTCTAGCTTCTTTTTTAATGCCAACTCTGAGAACTTTCCTAGAGTAGCAATAATGTCAATTATGAAGGGTGTGGAATTCATGCTGGATAATGGCCGTACTTCCATTAGATCACTAACAAGTTGATGTTGGTGGCATCGACGGTATGATCACGACTGTGGAAGAGGGCAAGGTAGCTTTTTGAACTCCCATATAGAGTTAGGCCCTATGGCTTCATAATCTTGCCACATTTGACTCGGCATGCTATAATGACATCATTGGTGAACCATGTTACTTACAGCCCTGGCTCCCTCCACATTGAAGTGGTGACAATTATAACAATTCATAACTGTATTTTTTTCACTAGCTATGATTAGCATCTATAATCTTTTCACTTGCATCCAAGTTGAATTATTGCTCAATTCACCACCCAGTGTTGTAATATCATACAATTAACACTATATATATATCTCCTGATCATAAATCAAATCAAGGACATGCTAAAATATTCTCAAATCACTAACAAAAATCTCATTTTCAAAATATTTATAAAAATGTATTACCATTTCGGGTGTAATGAGGAGACCATTATGTTAAATAGCTTATTAACAGCAACAAGAACAAACAGATATCTATCTCAGAACCAATTCTGATGTATTTTTTTTAAAAAAAATAGGTTTTGAAATATTTGACCAACCCTGAAACTCCTTCAACTTTTAATTTTTCTTTCTTAAACACCCTGATACCTCTCCTCACCTCATTTCAATATATGTGGAACATCGGTGTCAAGTGCCAGAATAATTATGTTTGAAAGCTGAATTTTTTTTTATTTCTTTCTCAGAACATTTTTAGAAAAAAATCTGAACCACCTTTGTCAATTTGAGTAGGAAAATCCCAAATCATCGTGTTGAATTTAGGCATTTAAAGTGCCATAGAAGACACATTGCAAGTAAGATCGACATCAATGGAATTCATCTTAGCAGATGTGTTGCACAACTGTGAAAAGATATATAAACTTAGCACAGTACCACGTCACAATGTCTAATGGTCACAACAAACAGGATGTAACTTTTACAAACGTCCATCAACAGTTTAGCTTGATATGCAGTCAACCCATGCTTGGATGTAATTTTTGCAAGAAACTTACCATTCCTTTATCTCCTACATGGAATCATGTCTATATCATGGCAAATGGAAACAAACATTTATTGGATCACTAGAGACAACCTTTTATTTTAGCATATATTTAAGCACGACTCTTTAAATTGTCATTTACATGTTACCACTTTGTTAAAGACATGTTGTTCTAGTTCTATGAATTTTTAAATACTTGTGGACCTTTGTGTAAGATTCAAATGTGGCGGCATTTCCATTCAACAAGATGGATATTAAAGTTGGATCATTTGATGTACGGATAACTAGCTCATGCCGCCATATTACGCTTACGTGTGTATGTTAAGGATAGATAAAGAGATACCATGAAATATTTTTACTAATAAAGAATAATACATCAATTCATTGTTGCTCTATAAATAGCCATCGATGTGCTCACAACTTCAACAAACAAGGAAAAGACTGAAAACCTTGCAACTCTGATCTTGAGAAAGTCATGGCACCAAGGAAGCTTCGGGTCCTTGCCATCGATGAGGACGAAGATCATGCCAACTATATGAGGGCCATGCTCCCTCAATTCTTTCATGGTATTTTTCCTAATTTCTATTTAAAATAACTTAAATAGATTTTCAATATGCAGCCAAATACTTCTAGAATGTGTGATTTCTCTAAATATCATGGGAAGAAGTAAATTATTGTCTTCTAGATAGGCTCTAAACTGTTTTGCTTATTTCAGTGATCGTGTATATGAGTTCCAAAAGCGCACTCCACTTTCTTAAGATCATGCCGAAGATGTTGATTTTGTATTTGTAGCAGAGAGCATGAAAGAGATGTCAGGCTTTCAGTTTCTTGACATTGCTACAAAGATGCATACAAATATTCAAGTGATTTGTAAGTGTAAAGCTTTTATTTAAAGGACATTCTAGCTCTTACATATCAATGGATCGCTCAATATACCTTCTTTGAATAATCTAACTAAATTGCCATCAAGTGATTCTGCTGACGGGAGTTATTTCAATCAGTGATGTCTGCTGATACAAGTTAGAGCTTATTCACAAGAGCAATTGTCTATGGGGCACGTTTTGTGGCGAAGAAACCTTTGCAAAAAAATGCTATGGATAATATGTTGCAATATCTTGATCTAAGTGATGCTGACAAGATGGAGCGAATACAGCATTTATTTCAAGGTATAAATATTACATCTGGCAACATTTGCTTTATTTTCTTACAATAACGAGTAGATTAAGTACGCATATAGTGCAGGTCACCCACGTATGAAAATGAATGGTGTTTTATTATGTGCTTGCTTACATATAGGCCCTACTGGAGAACAAAGCGCTGCTGAAAGTGGTGTTACAGATGCATCTGGTGATCACAACGCTGCTGAAGTTGAGTCCATTTATGCGTATGATTTGAAAAGGATAATGTAACCAACGCCATACGTATAAGTGCTTGGCAGTGCTTGTATCTACATATGTAAATAAGGTCTCATGGTAGAAAACCTTAAACATGATGAAGTGCTTCTTTTATACGAGTTGCAAGACCTTTCTAATGTTTCTTCACAACCATAGATTTGACCAAATCTTGTTGCTTTCTTGCACATCTTTACTAACACTGGACCTATCAATCATAGGAGACCAGTGAAATGGCTTAATCTTCAACAGAATGCCACTTTTTTAAATAAAAAAAAATAAGCATATGTACACTACACAATGCATATCTGAGAAACAAGATACTAACAACATCAAGTTTCTTTCTCTTTTTTTTTCATCGGTCATTTATACACCACTGGCATATAAATTGTATCATCAACAAAAAAAAGTGATGCCAAATGAGGTAGAATGGTAGCCTCTCAACAAAACCATTATCAAATTATGACTGATGGGATGGGCCTGCTCCTGTGAAGTAAATGGCTGAACTCATGCCGTGAACACCAGTAGGGGGGTGCATAGTTACCGGAATACTGCACTGGCCACTGCCGAACAATAACTTCATGCAAGATGCAGCTAGATTTCAGTATATCTTATCTTAGTAAGGTGAAGATGAACTTGCAAAGCTACATAGCTGCAATAGAAATAATTTTTTCATAGTGTCCGACAAAGCAAAAGCAATCAGCTGAAATTCCTTTGCAAGCTCTCAACTAAAGTGGGAGAATGAAAGTAATATGAATGAATTCATAAAATGTAATCGAATGCTTCTAAAATATTAGAATTGATGAAGAAAAAAAAGGCATCAAGTTCAGATAGGTTTATCTGATTATAACAAAACAACAAAATAAGAAGCTTGAATGGTGCAAATGAATCCAGGAATAAAGGAGACTAATTAGTATAGATCCCAGTTATGTAAATTGCATAAGGATACAGAAAAGGATACAGCTGAACCCTAAAAACCAGATGCCTGCGTTGTTTATCTACTGAAAAAGATCATGTGAAACAGCACTATAAAAATGTGTCAACTACTTGAAAGAAAAGAAAACTTAAGGTAACAAAGCATACCTGACACAAAAGAAAAAAATAAAATATATTTCCTTTTAATAACAGTGATGAAGGGGAGCCTTGACGAAGTGGTAAAGTTGTTGCCTTGTGACCATGAGGTCATGGGTTCGAGTCTTGGAAACAGCCTCTTGCAGAAATGTAGAGAGGCTACGTATAAAAGACCCAAAGTGATCGGACCCTTCTCTGAAACTTGTGCAAGCGGGAGCTACATGCACTAGGTTATCCTTTCTTTAATAATGGTGATCACGCTTTCTTTCATGATGTCCATGACGATGTACTTCATCATGATATATATCATGTTTTCCTTTTGTAACATCATAAACCATACTTGCTGAATGGTCCTCGTCAGAATATGTGATTTGAGGATCATACCTATCATTGAACTGCTCTTGAGTCACAGATGCTGACCTGTGTCGTTTCTGACCAGATCCACTTCTATCACTATGTGCTTTTCCTAACCTGCGGTCATACTCTGTGACAGAGGATCTTTGCGATGGTGTTAAGCGACGTACATAGTCACTTGATTCAAGATGGTAATCTGAGTCTTCTGAGACATCCTTCTTATGTTTATACGCATATTTCCTATCATCGTTGGAAGTTCTCCGATGCCTCCTGCTCTCACTATGGTTAGGATAACTCTGATCCATCTCACTTTCTGATTCTTTAATCCCTCTATTATCGTGATCAAATAAATTCTGGTAATGGTTCCCATGTGTTTCGTATCTCAAGCTACTGTAAGAGTCCCTTTTGCCACGACCCCTTGATGAGACTCTTCCCAAAGAATCAGCATGTGGTGAGTTCTCCCAACTAGGCGAGCGAGAATCCAAAGCTGCCTTATCATAAGATGAACTTCTTGTGGGATTAAAACTTCCTTGAAATGTGCCTCCATGAAAATTGCTCTTAGGCATATTTTGTGCAATGTCATCAGAAGCTCCTACAAGACAGCCAATACCTCCTGCCTGTTTGATTTCCTCCATATGCTCATCAATTATGTCCCGTAGTATCTTCAAAAGATAAAAGGAAAACATAAGATCCATAAGTTGATCAAGACAAGTGCCAGGCAATAGAATATGATGGAGGCTTTTATCAGCAATCTAAATGGAATAAATTCATAAAGTTTAAGGAATGGAGAGCAGAATACAAAATTGGATAACTCAGGACATTAGAGAAATGGGAGTTAATAAGATATGCAAATACAAATTTAGTCTAGCCTTCTTATCAGAGTGACAGATTGTCCTGATTCCTATTAATTATGTCTAAGATTGTGCATCATGAAAGAACCTTAAGGTCAATTAAAGCAGATTAGATGCAGGACGATCAGAACATCAGACATTCTTTATAAATTTAGTGTTCACCTCTGTCGGGTTTCGCTTCGCTTTCTTGCCACGGTACGACTGTCTTCTTCGTTTGTAATCTCTTTCTTCTGCTAAAAGCTCCTCCCTTGTTTTGGCTTTACCAGATTCCTTTTCAGAAGAGGAAAGAAAAGGTATATAAGATAAATTAAAGTGAATATACTGTCTTGTAGGGAGATCAAAGTATGGTAACTTAAGGAGCTCAATTTTGGCTAAATCTATCTTCAGATCAGAAAGTGTATACATTTTGGCAATACTCTTTGAGAAAATCTATACTTTACATCTGAGCAGGTGGTACTCAATTAGTAGTACCACAAATAAAATAAGCATAATAAGCACATCTAACCAAGATTGATAACTATGAAACTACTACTCCACTGCTGCACGACATAAACGTGAGGACTAGTCCCTAATACTCTCGTATGTAACGATCCAGCAACCACTAAGGCATGTTAAGATGTGTGTGCAATATCTCGATTGATTGTGATTGCATTCCTTACCTGATTATCTACTCGACGAGGTAGAATCCCATCATACTCCAGAACAGCTCTGTAGTTCGGTCGGTTTGATCGCTCCAAGTGGCCTTGTTCCAATGCTTTCGAATATTCAAGTAACCTATCAAGAGAATGACATGCACTAATCAAGGTGGAGTGATAATAAGATAGGAAAACAAATTCACACCTTTTACCTTCTCAATATAATGATACGCAGCTCTCCTGCGTGTTCTAGAAAGAAAAAAAAAAGATATGAAAACATACTCCTACTAGTTGTTACTCATTATCAGAGCTTATCTTTAAATTCATATGGACATTGACTGTGATACTTTTAAGTGACAAACAATCAGTACCCCTGAACATAAAATTTCCAAAAATCCAAAGCACCTTCCTATCTGGGTCACATAGAGAGTATCTGCACAAAGATTATTCTGAATCTATCATAAATTCTGAGACTACCATTGATTTTAATATGCACAGGGAACTATCTTCCTTCTTATTGGAGATGATTGAAAAATTATGACATTTGCCACATACACGCTACATCGCTGCATCTATGAAGGTGTATCGAATTAATATGTGCAACTGTGTAAAGTAGCACCAAGAAAATTGAGTGCAACAAGAAAGACGAAAAAAGGAAAGTAAATAGCCACCCTATGCTATTTATTCACTAGATACTATTATTTGATATTGATACCACCATTTACTAATAAGTCAGAAAAATTAAGGTTATGATTTCTGCATTTTATTATTCTATACAGATTGAACAAACAAAAGCCTATGAGGGTAGTAGTTTTCATGGAAAAAGGTAGCATCAAGTTGTTATGTCAATATAAAACTGAGCTGAAGTAGAGAGCTTTAGGGTGCGTTTGGACGTGTGAAACGCTAGAAGTGTTGCCAAACGCTTGTTTCGGTGAATGTTTCACCGGTGAAACGACTGAAACGTTTCGGAATTTGGCTTGTGACGTTGAAACGGCTGGATCGGTGTTTCAACTGATTCGATTCAATCGTTTACCTCTTTGCCCCTCCCTCTGATTAATCTTTAGAAATTTAAAAAAGTTCCCTCAAGTTTCCAAAGTTTCCCAAAGTTATTCCGTTAGGTTTGTCTTGTCGAACTCTTCGTGTAGGTACCTTCCGAGTTATTCCTAAAGTTTTCTAAAGTTGTTCTATTAATTTTCAAAGTTTTACCCATTACAACGATTAATCATAGGAATTCATAAAAAAGTTCCCTCAAGTTCCCAAAGTTTCTCAAATTTTTAATATTAATACATGCAAGGGTATATTGGTCATTTCAATCCTCCTACTCGCTTTTTGAATCTGAATCACTAAAAATTTGCCAAATGGTTTCTGAAGTGATTCTGTTTCTCACCAGAAACGTTTCTAAACTGAAACTGAAACGTTTCTGATTCTCCAGAGAATCGGAACCGTACCAAACGCACCCTTAGAATTAAGGTTTACTATTTCGTATATGCCAGATCATTTTTCCATCTTTGACTAACAAGCATCCTTACACTCCCACATCTTTGTTGCACAGCAGGATCACAAAGCATAACCATAATGTGCAATGCTGGATTAAGTCGAAAACAGAAGTTTAAGAAAGCATACAGCTGATATTTCGAAGGGAGTGGGCCTTGCAGTGCATTGATCTTCTCATCCATGGAGAACCTCTCATACAATGATGCGATGGCAGCAGCAACCTCGGACAGAAAAATAGGGCGTGCCAAAACATCCCAAGTGTCATTTCCTTTTTCACCAGTATCTCCACCAGCTCCAACTTGTCCATTCTCCACATCGCAAACTGCCAAGCAATAGCCCATGCACAACACTGCCTCCTTCACTACATCAACTGCAAAGAGCTTCCCATTGCCCTCGCCATACAAAAGACCGAGTTGTGAGCCCAACCACGAGACGCCTTCTGCAAGCCTCGGGCATTCAAATCTCACCGCCCTCGGGTCAAACCCTAACCCAATGTTATCCCCCATTAGGTCCAGAGAGCACCGGGCCTCTGTCGCCGCTGCCTTCAGGCAGAGCCAGACGAGCACCCAGACGTGGTCCCGCACCGCCGTGTCAATATGGACCCCGTACCTCGGGGAGCTTGTGAGCAACCACCGCCGCAGCTCCGCCTCCCACCGTGGCATCCCACCAAAGCGGAACGCGGCTGCCACTCGGGCCGCAGTGTAGGAGTATGAAATGGTGAGCGTCGGAGCTCCCGCGCCCCAGGTGTCCAGCTCCCGGCGCAGGAGACCGAGCTCCGACGGGAGGATGCGGGAGGGGCGCGGATTTTGGGATGGAGCTTGGACAGTAGTACCGGAGGAGGATGAAGAGAAGTCTGCGCACTCGGCAGCGAGGAAGGCGGGGAGGGAGCAGGAGTCGGGGACCGAGGTTGGTGTGGCGCGGACGACGGCGGGGCAGTCCGAGTAGGGGTCCGGGGCGTGCGGCAGGGGCAGGGTCACGGCGGAGGCCGGCGGCGGGAGAGGTGCGGCGAGAGGAGGTGAGGGGATGGTGGAGAGGGAGGTGGTAGCCGGGGGCGGGAGGAGAGATGAGGGGAGGGCGGCGAGGGCGGAGGCGGCGGCGGAGAGGAGGGAGCGGAGGTGCGCAAGGTTGGAGGGGAGGTTAGGAGGCGGCTGCGGCGGCGGCGGGTTAGGATGAGGAGGTGGGAACGGCGATGGCTCCATGGCAGCAGGGCGTAGAGGAATGGCGGCGGAGGAGGATTTCGGAGCAGGAGTGTTTCGGGGTAGTGGTGCGGCCGCCGGCGCTGGTCCGACTCCGGTGGCGAGCACGAATCAGGAGTGCGGGGCCTTGGACTTTGAGATGGGCCAGATGAGCTTTTGCACGACAGCACGAGCGGCAACTTTGAGCGAAATCAGACAAAGCGAATAATCCTTTTTTTTCTTTTTTTTCGTTTTCCTTCGGAATCTATTTAGATTCGACCGACTAATTATTTGTCAACTAAAAATTACTCTTTTCAGTTTAAAAATATTGACCCCATTGACTTTTAATATCAACTTTGATCACTTATTTTATTCAAAAAATTTATTCAAATGTGTAAAATTTTATAATTATTTAAATTATTATTAGTACTCCTTCCGTTCACAAATATAAGTTATTCTAGCATTTAAAATTTATTCTTCAATATATGTTATTCTCATTTCTCGATACATATTTCTCTCTTTCCAATACATTTTCTCTCTTCCTGATAAATCTCTATCTCTATCTCTTTCTTTCTCGTTTTCTACGTACCATACTTTTTCATTTTTCTTTAATTTTCATGCGCACAGCTAGAACGACATAAAAGTGAACAAAGGGAGTAGAATTTAAATCACGACTAATAATTTACACATTGAAACAAATTTTTTGAATAAAACAAATGATCAAAACTTATGTTAGAAATCAATAGTGTTAATAATTTAAAATCAAAGAGATTCTCTTCTTTCAAAAAGGCGGACTAATAGGATGACTAATTTTTAATCCATCCATCGACTAATTGTTTTTCAATTAATCGATTAAGAGGGACTAATAGTTGTAAAAGTCTGAATTACCCTTAGACCCCGTTTGGATTGTTGGAATTGAATTCATTTTAAGAATTATAATTTGAGCATAGATTAATTAAGTTAATATAGTTATATATAAAATATATTTGTATATTTATTTTTAAACATACAAGGCACATATATTTATATGTTGCATTTCTATTTTAGAGAAGTGAGTCAAAGAGTATGTTATAAGTTAAAAAATAAAATTGTAGCATAATGATTTATAAAATCCATTTCCATCTCCCGCTCTATGAATTTGAGATAGGTTTATTTGTGACCTTAGGAAAGTCGTGAAATGTCAAATTCGAAACTAAATAGCCTAACTTATTATGTAGATTTTAATTCCACTAAAATAAAGGAATCCAAATTGCCTCTAATTTTTTTTTAAACCAACTCGAAAACGTATTTTTTTACCGGACACCTAATTAGAGATCTACGAAATAATTAGTCATGGATCTAAACAGACACGAACTAATAATTAGTCAGAGACGAAACAGACATATCATTGAAAGATAGACTAACAATTACTTCAAATAAGTAATGAATTAATAATTAGTTAACTAATAATTAGTCGACTAATAATATTAATAATTAGTCAGCTGGATCAAACACACCCTAAATCGAAGGTCTCTCCACGACAAGTAGATGATACTAATCCGAATTCAGCACAAAACAGACCCTCAGTAATTAATTCAGGTAAAAAAAGACCTTATAATATCAGGATTTCGAAACCAGATGGAAGTCTTCAATTTTTCTCTCTATAAAAGAACTAAGCAAATCGTTACATTTTCTACGGGACCAGTTAAAAAATCTTGCTTTAAAAAATCACATAGAACTTCAAAACACACTGGCAATTTTTCTGTCTTGAGTCTCCTGACACTTAGTATATAGTAACACTGCTACGATTACAGATGGCTGATAAGCAATTTACCCTTCTTTCAATGAGGGATCTAACAGATGGCATACCGAAGTACTATAATTATTGAATAAATCTAGTTTAATATTAACTATAATTATTGAATAAATCTAGTTTAATATTAACTATAATTATTGCTATAATTATTGAATAAATCTAGTTTAATATAGACTAAATTGTTGCCAGAGATATAACAATGAACTTTACTAGACTAGACAAATTTAGGTTATCAATTAGTTGTAGTCAGTCAGAATGACCGATCCCGTTTGGAACCGCTCCTCTCCACCACGCTTTCATAGGAAACTTTCGACAAAATCAGTTGTGGAAAGAATTTGCTGTGGAAAAAATCAAATAGTTTGGCACCCGAGCTTTGTTACACAGCTGCTCGTTCGCTGGAGGGGAGCGAGCTTTGTTACACAGCTGCTCGTTCGCTGGAGGGGAGCGCATAGAATTAGAAAAAAAAATTTGTGACACCGATGCTAATTGACATCAAGTATCAATCAACATTATCGAATCAATGCTCATATTAATCACCTATAATACCAGATAAACTAAAGTTAAACCCCAATACCACATAGCATCAATGCCAAAAAAAAATTTTAAAACAGGCCAAAAAAATGAATTTAAGAGTCGAATCAAATTAGAATCGAACCAAAATTCTATTCATTTTTCTAAAACTAAAATATAGTAAACCAAAATAATTTATGAAAAAAACCTCGAGTCGAGCCCTTTTTAACACCCCTAACCCCAACTTGTCGATTCCACGTTCCAAGCTAACAAGAGCTTGGAGGAAAATCGCTCGCATTGATAGCGCGGTAGGAAACGGGGCCAGTAACAAACGAAATGCAGTAAGAAATTCACCATTACCATAGACATGAAGCAATGAGCCAATGAAGCAGCGAGGTAAACATACACAGCCTACACCTACATAACGATAATACACAGCCACAGGCAAGTGTAAATTCTCAGTTCTTCCAGGCTAATTCACTTTTTGAAAGCAGTGTTCAGTAGGTCTGCAAATATGACAGACGGAATTGAGACGACTAACAAAACCCACAGTAGAAGATAAATAGGTTAGGCCACCGTTTCGCTGTAGAACACCCCTTAGAATGCTCTAAGCAGTGGCACCCTTGCCCTTCTTCCTCTGGAGCTTCTTCATGTAGAACTCAAGCTCTTTACCCTCAAGGATGTACCTGCAATATGTAAGATGTCAAGTATCTGAAAGCAACAATACAAAGGTTAATTCATAAGGCATGCAATGACAGCAACTATGGCAATGGAATGGCTAACTGTGACAGCATGCAAGTGCAACCAATAGTTTTGTATCATAACTTCGGCATGTATCATAACAAGGAGCTACTCTTACCCATCAGCTCGGCCACACTGGCCAGGGCGGGAAGAAATGCACGCCAACAGCCGTCCACTGCCAAATTGCTCCTCAATGTGCGGATCAAGCGTACGTCCCTGCTGACGCTTCTCAAGTTTCCTCTGGACATGGTTGCTTTTCTTTGTTTCCTCAGCAGCAGCCTCACCCTCTTGTCCCTGTATACATTAACATCAAACCATAAATGATCCATCCATAAGGGAAACGAAACAACTATATCACAACAAAGGATCCTAATTGAACTATATAGGATATTTCCACAAAAGAGATTCAAAACTCAGAAAGTAATCAACTCCAAAATCTAGTAAAATTAATTTAGGAGCTTCCTAGCAAGAGGATTGCATGGTATATTACAATACACAAAAAGATGTCAAAAAGGCTAATAAAAAATCAATGAATGATTACAAAGGTTGATGTCAATTGAGATATGCTAGGTACATATGCAGCGTAGCATCAGAATAATAAGCATTCAGAAGTCTCAGATCTGAGTTGCTAGATTTGACAGAAAATACAATGAAAAAAATATGATCATTTATTGCAAAAGAAAAAAAAAACTATGTTAGCACAGATTAATACCTCTGCACCATCCTTCTTGGTAGCAGCGGCCTTCTTCTTCCTACCGATGTCCACACCATAGTGAGTGAGGTACCACTGCTTGAACGGGGCAGCATCAACTTGCACAATGGCACTCTTCACAAGGGTCTGAGTCCTAACAAGCTCATTGTTTGATGCATTGTAGACCACATCAAGGATACGAGTCTTGCGGGTAACAGCCTCACTACCCCATGAGTAGTTACCAGTATCGAGGCGGAGAGCCCTCCACTTCACATTACCTCCACGGACACGGACCCTCCTGACTGTCTTGTTGCTTGACAGTTTGGTGTTAGCAGGCTGGCGGCCAAGCTCATACCTTCAAAACAAAATAAATGGCAAAACGGACATCTGAAAATAGTCACAATAATAACATATACAATGACTCTAAGCTAGCACTTCTACAAAGAACTGATGACATTTTATTCACAGTATGAAAACCTGATCAGCCAAATATGGCCCTGCCTCATGAAGAACATTTAAATATACGGCATAAATTGCCATAACAGCAACACTTGTAGCAAATCCCAGATGCTGAAGCTTAACTGACTTGAAAAAACTTAACACTAATTTCAAATTTCAACTACAGAATTGGATGCGGACCTAATGGAACAATGATGCGGACATTAAAAGTGCGAAATCAGATACCACTGGAGATCATCTAGATCAAGAAACCTTGAAGTCAGATCATTAACATAGGTGCATCCACAAAACTATTTCTGAGAAGGATCCTAATTCAGAAATATGATCATCTTAACGGCCGATCTATATCTATCGCTCGCCTAATATACACGCAGAACAACGAAGTACATCGATAGGAATTTAAATGAAACAAGGAGGAAAGATAGCGCCCTTACTTTCGCTTCTTCCTCCACGCCTTCTGCTTGCCACCGGTCGCCCGGCGCTTGTGCATCGAGTCACGCGAGATCCCTGCACAACCACGGCGGCCGCCATTAGCTCCACTCAAACAGAATATCCACAAAGGCACGAGACCAGCACATGCAGGGGCTCACCCATGTTGGCGGCGGTGGATTGGCTCGGCTGCTGCTCCGCCGCCTCCTCCTCGTCCGCCTGCGCCGCCGCTGCTTCGGTTTGGTCTCGCGGGGAAGAGGCGGGCGAAACCCTAGGAGCTCGGCTTAAATAAGGAAGGCGGCCGCGGCGTAGGGTTTATTTGGATGTGCGGATGGGCCGATCCGACGGTGGAGATGAGGCTTGTGTGTTTTTTAGGACGAGGCCCAGCTAGGCCCATCTTACACCTAGGTCTACTATTGGGACTGTTTCAAATGTAGGAATAAAACAGGAATTTGAAGCAATATAAAAATGGAGAAAATACGTGAATAAGGAAAGTGAGAAAAACATAGAAATGAAAAACAAAATAATTGAGAAGACTTGTTGGTTGAATTGCAGGAATAGAAATATAAGAAATAAAATTTTAATCATACTTAAATACCCCCTCCGTCTTCACTACAGAGTCTTTAGTTTTTCTAAATTATAAGTTATTCTTCTTGATATACTTATTCTCGTTGTAGTACTTTTGTATCTTTATCTCTCTCTTCCACCTCTAATCCACATTTTTTCACTCTCCATAATTTCATGTTCTCAAAATGACTTATAAATTGAATGCAGGAAGTACTAACTCTTTTGACATGCACTTGTGGAAAATAACTTCCTACCTGCATTAACTACCCATTTATATTCATAAATAGCCCGATTCCATGCCATCTATGACTTCACAACTAATAATTTTTTACTATTTCACAACTTAAGTAGTATCTGTTACACTAGCTAGCTCAGGATAATTAGGTGGTTGTGTGGTAAGCCCTCTCGTGTAGTTGCATTTTCTTAGGTTAGAACTAGGGGGTGCTACTTCCACAGTGGCCGAGTTCACAAGGTAATGACAACCGACCCCACCCCGCGATGCACTCCCTATCGCGCCCCCTCCCCGCCCCGCGCGCCGTGCGATTGGCATCGTGCGTCTGGGGTGCTTCGCGCGTCGGTGCAAAAAGGTCCAGCAGTGTCGCCACGTGTCTTTGTCGGATTGGACCGACAGCTCGCGCGTAGGCCCCAGCGCCATCCTTATCGGTTCCATCCCGTTCGGATCTGCTGCCTTCTTTTCACTTCACTTTTGCGCTTTGGTGTCGTTGTCTCCGCCAGCGCCGTCGTCTCGCTGGGGTCCTCGTCGGATCTCTTCGCTTCCTTTCCTGCCGCCATCGTCGTTATCACCTTCCTTGGTCTCGTCGGTCTCTTTCTCCTCCCATTTTCGTTTCTCCGCTCCGGTGACGCTGCTTCCTTCATCTGGGTGCATCGCGCCTCTCGCCGCTGCTCCCTTTTCTCACCGGCAGTTCTATGTTTCTTGCTATTTTTTCTCTGCTCGATGCTGGTTCCTTCACGCCGCTGCTGCGGATCTGAGGTATCGCGCTATTTTTTCTCTCCCTTGGTTGCTTAGTCGTCCAGACCGGCGCCCTTTTTTTCCTCACCCCAAGGTTCGCAAAACCGCTCTGATTTGGTTTGGGCGGTTCAGCGGTTTTCGAATTCAAAATTTTTTGAATTTTGAAAATTTGGTGGATTTTAAAATAAAAAATATGTGAAAAAACTAGATGAAAAATGCAACTTCATGGTTGAATCAGTTTTTAAAAATATTTTGATTTTGGTGCCGAAAATTTTTAAAGAAAATTGGATGGAGAATATATAAGCAAATCTTATCCGGAGTCACATGTGCACACCCACTCTTGCCATTCATCTTTCCCCGTCGACGCGTTGCGCCCGCGTATCCGCCGCCCCACCACGCCGTTCGCCACGTCGACGCCAAAAACCGGGAGGGAGCAGCGGCTAGCCGAGCGGGAACCATGGCTAGCCGCGCGCGTGCCGGCCGCTCCTCAAGCCGTCGAGCTTCAGCGGTAAGCCGGCGCCAGCGGCAAACCGCTCGATTTGAGTGGTAAGCTGTCGAATCTGGTGGGTTTCCGTGGCAAAAAAGGTTAGATGGTTGTTTTTCTGTTTTTGTTCAAATATTGGTCGATTTGTTAGCAACTTTAGAACATAGTTGGTTATTTTCAGGTATTGTTGGTTCTAAGATGGCAGATTTTGATTGGAATACAATTGCATTGATCCACACCAAGGTGCGTAACAGATTATCTCATGAGAAATTACATAAGTTGGTGTATGTTAACTACAACCTTCGAATTCGTATGTGTGATGCTTCATAGACATATGAACCACCAGACGCCGATCCATTTGATCATCTCATAGAGTTGTCGTTGTATGATTCTTCAAATCCTATTCAAGAATGGATGAAACATGTGAGATCGAATTGAAAAGGGCATCGCGAGTGACAGTTCTCTACCGAGCTGTCTTGTTACAGATGATGACGCTGGTAGACAGTTGCTGCGTTTGTTTCGTGTTGCAATAATATTTGAAAGGGCGGATCAAAATGTGGGTGATACTCACATAGCCAAAAGGAAGATTCAAAGTGCAAGACAGAAAAAAGTAGTAAAAGATGAGAATAAAGAGCAAAAGGAAAGGTAATAATGCGGGCAGTGACGACTTCACAGATTCTAAAGACGACAAACGAAGCTCACCCTACCAGGAATCAAATTATAGTAGCTCTCGAGCTACATCTGGAGATCCAAAAGGCAGTATGGTTCTTGACTCACTGCCACCGATCGCAACTCATCATTTTATAGGTAACCATTTGTTCACATCATTCAGTCAATTTTCACTCATTTATCTTACACTTCATTTTTTTTTCAGGTGAGATAGACTATACCCATGTTATACAGGATGAAGACCATGGTGCTCCATAGTCACCAAAGACATCGATGGGGGAGACAGCATTACTACGGTACCTACTATTCCGCGACAGACAGTGATACATCATACAGCTAAAGTAATGACTACTGCAATTATCCATACGGTGATCATAGTACGAAACCTTTTACCACATGGGTCTACCAATGGCAAAATTCAGAGTTTTATAACATGTTATACTCACAATGAGAGACAACTATCGTTTAGACGAAACAATCTTAAAATAAATTTAAAGCAGAGTTATTAGCTAATAGAGAAATTCAACTCCTCTCAAGTGAAGAGTGTGACATTGTATATTTTGATTGGAATACAATCTAAAATAAAAGTGTGCTTCAAAAATTATGTATGAACTTTAAATTTATTGTGGATGAACTACATATATGTATGGATTTATTGTGTTTGAAACTTTGGACTTGATATAAATGAATATGTGTTTTACTATTTGTAGATGAAGTATGTTGTGAATATTGATATTAAAAGAAATTCGAATAGGTCATGCCCAATTTTTCAGTCTTTTTTATTTTTTTTTCTTATTTTTCACTAATTTATCGGTTTTCAAAAAAATCTACCGACCGCAAAAACTGTTCGGTTTTCGCAAAAACCGTTCGGTTTTCGCAATCAGCGATTTTCAGCAATATCGTTCGGCTAGACGCGAAAACGGTTCGAGTAATCGCAAAAATCGCGCGATTTACTGTTTTCAAACCGACGAAACTGTCTCCAAATTAAAAAATTAAAATTTTTAAAAAAAACTTAACAATTTTAATAATTTTCGTGATTTTTATCGTACCGTTCCGGTTTCCGCGGTTAAATGGCCAGTGAAACCTGCCTCACCCTTGCTTGCTCGTCGTCGATTTCAGGATGGATGGGAGCAAGGAGGATGGGGCCGGCAGGATAGGGTTTTTTTTCCCACCTTGTGTCGCCCTTTTCTGTTCCCCGCTGTTTTCCTCTTCCTCGCCGCCGGGTTTTGGCTGCTGCGCAGCGGATCCCCCTCAATCCCTAGGTGCTTCCGGTCCTGGTGGGCGGCCGACGCGGCGCAGCTCGTGATGTGTCCTCTCCGTCGGGGTCTTCTCTTTGTCCTCGCCGTCAATGCTCCAGGCTCTTCTTGCACCAGCACCTCCAGATCTACAGCCCCGAGGTCCTTCTAGCAAATCCAAAGGTGCGTTACTGGCTTCTTCTGCTGCTAAGGAATCTGTCTAGCTTAGTTTGTGTTCATATTTTAATTTTTCTAATATTTCTAAAGATAAATACTGTGTAGTGTATTGATATAATGGACTGATGGTTCTTCTCAGTGGAATCATGCTACCATGCTGCTGCCGTAAATCTTCCTACAGAGCTTCATGGACTGCTGGTAAGTAAGCTCAATCTTAGTTTTAGTGTGTGTGCTTTCGGTTTTCGTATGCTTTCTAAAGTGCAAGAGTACATTGGTATGATGGATTGATGGTTCCTGTCAGCGAAATCATGCTGCTGCCTCGGCTCTGCTTGCAAAGCTTTGTGCCATACCTGCAGGTCCTGCACACATTGTTATACCAAGAAATACACCAAATCTTTCAGTGCATTGCTGCAGTCTTCGTTTCTTGCTAAGAGTTAATTTACGCATATTCTCCTGTACCATTGTCAGAAAACTGGGGCACCTCTGGTTGTAAGCTGTCAGCGTGAAACCTAATTCAAGGTAAATAAGTGACACATGGATCTACATATATTTGTGAAGTAGGGAAATATGGATGCATACTTGCTATGATATTTATTTGCGCTCATAAATTTTTTCATGCAATGAAATATTGCTGGTCTTGCTTCAATAAGGACATCCTGTGATGTTTGATCATATTTTTATCCTCCATCTTAATAATAAATTATATGGAACTGATAAATCTAGGGGGTTCTTGAGTTTTATTTTTCATTTTCTTACTGTTTTTTTTTCTGCAGCTTGATTCATGTTTTCTATTCCGTTCCAGAGCACCTATAATTCATTGATCACACCGCTGCTCTTGGATGAAAAGAGCAGTACTTTATCCAAAATATCTGTCAGTTACATTTCCACATTTTAGAGGTATATAATTTAATCGATATATTGTTGCAGATATCAGAGTGCACTACTGGTGAAGAGCTCTATCTTAGTTTTTTTTTTTTTAGTTTTTCTAAGATTTCTAAAGAACAAAAGTACATTGCTATGATGGATTGAAGGTTCTCAGCAGAATCATGCCACTGCCATGGGTCTGCCTGGAAAGCTTTGTGCATTGGTTTTGTATAAAATTACTAAGTTATATAATTTGACGTTCATTCAATATTACTCTTACAATAAGATTGTATTAGTTACTTTATTTGTGCCTGTGCCTTGATTTGATTGGTTTATTTCATTTCAGTCTTTCTTGAATTGTTGGGGTATTAAGAAGACGCATCTGAAGACCTAACGTCTTTCGGTGTTGTAGAACAATTTTTTTTTGTCCCGCATGAAGCAAATTAGTTGTTGGTTGCCTAATGTCTAGCGTGGGTATCTGTTACTGCTGGTCTTAAGCTTCCTGCTTGCATTTTTCTTCCTTGTAGCCTTTGAACAGATATAAATATTCACATCTTAACTTGGGTAGTGAGGATGACTCTGTGTCAACCTTTGAGCTTTTTGTTTGTGGGTTTGCAGCTGGAACATTTTCAACGGTTGCCTGTCATCCACTTGATGTTAAAAAAAAATGATTCCAGGTAACTTTCATGGTTTCTCATCTGTTTGCTTCATGACGGTTGGATATAAAGAAACACTGTACAAAAGAAGGTGACTAAGGATTACACAAAAAAATAACTTGATACTGCATCATGAAATTTTTTGTTTTTATCACAGGCCTTGTTTTGCAGTAATTTAACTTTGATCTGGGTGCCTGCATTCATTGTGATTGCTTTAGTGAAGGAAAAAATATGCTTTTTTCTCTGTATGTAGATTGAAACTCTGATTCTTGCTGTCTAAGTTTCTTAATTGTATTATTTGCTGATCATATATCCATTATGTTGGTTGAAAATAAATAGCTTATTATGCTCTCTTCATTGAATCTGTAGCCTGCCATAAGCGAGATTGCTTCTATATCAGACACAGAACTGATTGATTCACTAACGAGGTTACTACTTTTCTTCTAATTATGACTTACCTTTTTTTAAAGAAAAAAAAGAAACCAGGTAAATCATGCTGTCTTATATGTCAGGGATTGCAGCATGTCTACTGCTAACTATAACATATTTTGATTTTATTTTATTATCAAAATTCATGGTGGGTTGCAGTGTGTGCAGTTACTTGAATTTAGAATCGCATTTTAGAACCATAAGAATGTCTGGTTGTCTTGAGTATTAGTAGGATGTTTGTTCCCAGTAGGTTGATCCAGTGTTAATGTTTTTAGACAGAAAGATGGTCCGTACCTTCCAAAAGTGCAAACATTGATTTTCCCAGGCTACTTGAAGAACTCAGAGGCAACATAGTCGACATTCACACCTGATGGACTGCTCAAGACCGGGATCCCTGCTATATAGGTGAGGATGGGTATCTGTTTGTGGTGGACTGTTTGAAGGAGTTGATAAAATATAAAGGGTATGAGGTAAAGATCAGTGGGTGATACCTTCTTATATGTCTGCTAAAAAAATCTCAAAATTCTCCCAACTACTAATGAAAGTTATACAATTCTTACTATGGTTTTTACAGGATGAAAGTTAGAGCAAGAAAGGACTTGCTGAAACTCTATGAGGTTTCCACTATCACAATTCTTAATTTACTCATATAAATATAAACAGTATTAGTTGCTCATTTTACGCACAAGCCATTTAGTATTGATGATCTAAATGCAACAGATATCCATTCATTCTCTTGCACAAGGTGCTCTCATTTTTTTATGACACTGTTGACAGGTATGCTTTCTTTAATACTTGGATTTCAGTTTTTCTTTTATACATTATGGATGTTTCAATAACGTTGAGAGCATTTTCAGCTCTTGTTTGAATCAATTAGATGCTTATACAGCAGTGAACTATACATTCATATTCATTAATAGGTCATGCTAAACAATTATGCTGAATAAGCTGACCTACATTGCATTCTCTGTTCGTAGTGTTTATTGCTTCTACAGGTCAGATTCAAGTTATAGTTTAAATAGGGTTTTGTCGTGTATTGTTTTATCTTGCTGCCTCTCAATATTGCTGCTGACATTACTGCCAGTGTAAAACATCTATTGGAATTTCTCGATTAGTTAACCATCCTATTACTTTTTTATTTCTATCTGTAGTGCTCTTTCCTGGCCGATAGTGGAGCTCAGCTATGCTTTACGTTTCTAGGTTTCATAATGAAAATAATTAGAAAAAAAAAATGGTAGCAACCATCAGCATCTAGGGAATATTTTGTATAGTTGGTAGGCATCTCTGCACACATTGTTAGATTGATTCTGTAGCTGTGTCTCTAGCACTTAAAGATCAACAGTGCATCCATATCTTATATTACATTTTCTGTATCCACCATCCAGACTGTTTAAGTATCATGTCTTATGTAATATTAGATGCATAATTACTAATCCTATTGTACTATGTTTTCTCTCCATCATAGATTTGTCTATCTTTATATTTCTTTAAATTCTATTCAGTATTGCACTCAACTTTCTCCTAAATGAAAATATTTCTCCTAAATGAAATTATTTTGTTCTTTCTTCTTACTGCAGATCAAATACCTCAGATTATGATTACAATCTTCGCTAGGCAGATGTTCGAAGAATTAGTATCACAACTTGATTCACCTTCACCAATCTATACTTTTACAACGCAGCTTGATGGCCGCATCATTGGTGAGTGTACATTCTACATTTCAAACGAGTGTCTATCTGATACAGGTGCCAACACCAGCTATAGCCTGCGATGTACCAACACTGAGAAAGCTGCTGACAGTGCCACCCTAGGCGCTCTTGAGCACATCGATAGTCACTATCATATACAGCTGTTTGACTACAACTACAACGCAAAAGAAGCAATGGGGATAAAAACAGAGCTGCTATCAACAAGACAAGGAAGTTGACATTGGTGATGATTGATATCTATAATATATTCGACCGTCAATTTATCTACGATTTCTACACTGTGATGCAAAGAGTAGAAGCAATCATCAAAGACTTCGCATCACTTCCTACAGCACAACTTCCTACAGCCCCAACGCATTCCATCATGCAATTCATAAAAGGTATTCACATCCAACTTCTGGAAGCTCATACAGCTGCCGCAAAAGTTTTTAGTATGTACCACAGAATAGTCGATGTGACTATGGTAAATCGTGTCACTGTGTAGTCTTAAACACACTTTGTCAATGGTGCACAATCTACTACTATCTATGCCTTGTATGTATAATGTTGCTTATAACCACCACTTATATTGCTATGATACAATATATTGTGTGCCAATGTATGGCTCGTTCCTATTCTTATTCCTTCGCATTATAGTTACCATGTGTCAAGAACTATCTTTATATCACGCTGGTTCTCTAAACTTAGAACTCCACATGTTATCAATATATTATAAATTTTCCGTTGCAAATTCTCCTATGGATCCTTCGTCATCACCAGGTTCAAAAACCAGCTAACCCCCTGGGCACTGTCATTCAGTTATAGACCACGCTCTGCAAAACAGGCCCCGTCTTTGTTGTCCTCTTTCTATTTTTCTTCTCAAATTTAATTTCTTTAACTTTATCAACCCACAGTTTATGTTCAGATTCATTCCTTATGCAAAGCAAACTTACCCATAAAAACTAATTTACATTTCATAATTACTCTATTTAATGCTCAATCTACCACATTCGTATTTCTTACGTTAATTGTAACAATATACCACATTTATTATAAAAAAGTCAAGGTTGATTCTACAACGAAATTAAACAGTATATCACCTTAATCATATTTTCAAAGAATCATAAAAAATAAGTACAATTCATTTCTATAGCGTAACCATGCAACGGGCGTGCCTTCGCGCGCCTCCTTTACTAGTTGTCTTTGGTTTCGTGAAGGAAATGAAACAAGACAGGAGAGGAAATGAAACAAAACACTAAGGGCTTGTTTTGTATGGAATCTTAAGGTGTTTTTGCTTCAGATTTTACAATTAATCCATCAAACAGTTCGAAGAGAAGTGCTTCTCGGTACTTCTCTAATTTGTATTAAGAGCTAAAAGCATTAAAATGTTGCTTCTCATAGATTCTTCACTCATTTACACATTGAGATCATCGTAGAGACCGTTTTGCCAAACGGTTTGAAAAATGCTTCTTGCATAAAATTTAGAGAAGCTATTTTTTAGAGAAGTTTTTTCTAAAAAAATTATTCTATAGTAAACAAGGTCTTACTCCGTATACAGTACCTTATAAAGCAATGATCGATTCATTCCTTTTCAATCCCCCTCTCATTCCCACTCCTTTTCAATCCCTCTCTCGTTCCCGTGAAAACGAACGAGACTTAAAGGGTGCATTTGGTTGATAGATAAAGTTGAATGGAAAAGGATAACCTATATATTTATAGATAAATTCATCCATGTGGAGTATATGTTATGTTGGGTGCATGGGGCGGTAAGTTTTTTGAGCTATATATTTGTGGATGGGTTCATCCATGCTATAAGTTTGATTGGGTGGACGAGGCGGCAAGTTTTTTATTTGGCTGGATGAAGGAAGGTGGATGATGAAGATAATTATTAACTAAATTAAATATTTGTTTTTAAATATTAATAGTTAATTATGTAAAACTTAATGCTCATGCATGCTTATTATAATTATTAATACTATAGTGTTAATTATTAATTAAAAATGACAAGTCATCTTTTGTTTTTCTAGATTTTGTTAGTGATTTTCACTGTTTTTTAATGGTGGGAGGACAAAATCTAATAAAACCTACCTTTCGTTGGATTGTGGGATTGTGAGAAACTGCTACTAGTATCTAGATTGTGAGAATCGGTTAGTAAAATCTGCTACTGGAAGTTGAATCCCATAATCTCCTGTGGAAATAATGTCCTATTTGAAATGAAGGAATAAAAAATAGAGGAATGGACAAAAAATACAGAAACGAAGAAAACACACGAATTGTAACATGTAAAAGTAAGAAAATCATAGGAATTTAAAACAGAGAAATGTAATTTTTCAGATGTTTGAAACCCAGGAAACTTTTAACGTAAGTATTTAAAATATGAAAGTGTTTAGATCTTTATTAAAGGCGTAACCTAATTGATAGATTAGCACGGAACGTAGACAGATTGCTCATTAGCACTATCGATCAGTGGAATCATTAGCCTCGTGGACCACCCAGAAACACGGCAGCTGCTGCGAAATTTCTCGCCAGCTCGCTTCGGTAACCTCCGCCGGGCTCGATAAGCTCGTGATTGCTTCGTCTCCTCTGACCCACCACTTTCTACTCTCTGTGAGTCGCGTTAATTTTTCCCTCATGCGATGAGAATAAAGAGCGTGCGTGAGCCAGCGAAACTTCCTTTCGGTCGGAGTATATTTTGTAGATCCTGCAATTTGGGGAGGAAGACGTTCCTTTCCTCTGGAACTTGGAGGCCAATTCCTGCAATACAAACGGCAGCAGCATCTAAAACATTCCTTTGGAAAATGTTCCTCCATTTTTTACTTCAAGTTTCCTTCAATCCCCGGACCCTAAACAAGGCAAAAGAGGTTGTCAATGACTGTGTTGTATGCGATAACATCTGGTGAGCAGCCTGTTCTGCCTGCAGACTTCTACCATCACAGAAGCTTTTGAGTAGTCTCAAGTACATGAGGCATTCGGCACACATGCCAACTCAGGCATCCTGCAGAGCAGCACATCTGCAGCTTCGTCTAAGCGTCTTGCATCGCAGAGGCACTTGAGAAGGTTGCCGAATATGACCAAATCCATGCCCAGATAGTCCTGAGGAGGCGGACAAAGAAGGCGAGCGATGAGGTCCGGACGGTGAGCCCACCCGCAACAGTTGATGAGGATAGCATAGGTGCAGGCCGTGGGCTGTGTCCTAGCCCTGGGACATGGGGTTGAAGAGGGCGAAAGCGAATGCGGGGACATCACCTCAGGTGACCAATGACGGCGCTCGGGCAACGGCCGCAAAAAAGTCATTCAACTTCCACTCCCAGACTGAGGTGGCCTGTGCCAGCAGGTCTTAGAAAAGCTGATTGATGGTACAATGACTGTTGGTTTTTTAATATATAGTTGATTTTTCTGTACATTAAAAACTAAAAAAGCAATTTTGAGTGATCTTTTCAGCTTTTAATTTATTTTTTCAGAAGCTAATTTTTTAAACTTTATTTGTTTCAATTTTTTAGCTGAAAAAGCCAGTCTAAAAACCAGAAACAAACAGAGTCTAAGCGTCATGGGATGACATAAGCAGATTTTTACACGGCACCCTGCCGGCCGGTGCAACCATCCGCTGTCCAAACCGACCTCAGGATGATGCGCGTCTTGGACTTGGAGTGTTCCAAGGAACCAGTGAGATTTAATTGTTCTATAGAACGGTGGCACCTTTTGTTCCATGGGACAGTGGTGGGACAAATAAAAATGTGATCCCTCTCCAGACCCACTCTGAGTCTCTGACGCATGCAGGGATCAGACTTTTTTTTAAGAAAAAATAGTGAAAGGTTAAACCCCCATTCCTGAGAATCCCCACACCCTCCTCCAACCCACCGACGGTGCTTGCCGCTCCTTCCTAAATCCAGATCTGCGACGATCTGTCCCGGCGATGCACACACGCGGGATGAGCGGCAGCCCTCCTGTCGCATTGCGCCGGCCTCCGCATGCAAGGCGTAGCTGCGACCGAGCTTCAAGGGGTTGCACATCGCCGGCCCCCTGGCAGGTCGACTCCATTGGATCTAGTTCGTCGTCAAACCTTGGTGGAGCGGAAGGAAGGTGAGTCTTCTCGGTTTGGATCCAACAAAAAAACTACATGTTGTATTGGAGCAAAAAGATCTGCCGTGCTGACTCGAGAGGTGTCGTGCACGCTTCTGAACTATGTAGGCGGAGTCCCGCGGTGAGCCGCAAGGGCGACGAGTGCCCGTCGAACAGCGAGGCCGAGTCGCAGTCACCGTGGCCTGAAGACGATGCGGTGCCATCGATGGGGCATGGCGAAAGGTTTGACACCCCCCATCTCCCTCGTCCATGCATTACCCAGTAGTGTATCTACGGATCAATAGATTTTCGTGAAAAAGGGGACGGTGTGGATGGTGGACGAGAAGGTCATGGGCTCGTGCAATGAATTTCCTTTATTTTCTTTAGTTTTTGTACTTGCACGACATATTTCGTGATCATCAACCATGCAGGCGGGTGATGTATTGGCGCATGGGCCTGGTGCTGGTCATACCGTTCACTCCATGAGTGAAATCGATGCTCGGATTACAGATACCCCTGCAATCCGGCATCCATAGCGTGGGCAACTGGCCCCTCCCAATGTCCACATGTTTTTTTTATGTACATTTGCATGCTACAAATGGTGTGGTACCCTGCACAGCTTTGTGTTTTGGCTTGTTCCCTCACCATTACAAATTTGTGTGAATTGCAGGGAAGGTGCCGGGCCGCCTCATGCTGTTAGAGCATGCAATGCAATCTGCGCACCCGACTGCACCATGCACATCACGGTTCAAATAAATGCTAATTCCTCTGATGCCCCAGTGTTGCGTACCCATGGATTTGTGGCCACTCGTGCCGTTGAGGAGGTAGAAAATGACAGGCAGTGGTCAATGGGACGGCGAAGGTTAGAAGTGGTGCTCTGTTTGATATGTGCATGTAGAATAGGGCAATCATTATCGTACTACTTAATTGCACTCATGTTAAAAAAAGGTCATGACACAAAAGGTGTTCTTTTTTTTCTCCTAGCTACCTAACTGGTTGAACAATTTTTTCTGTTTACTATCTCTCCCAGGCATCTTGGTGTTCATAAACCAGCAGCTAGGTCTGCAGTGGCCGGCCGGATGACAGCAGTTGAACAAGCCCTCCTCAGTTACAAGGAGAGACCAGGCGGGTGTGTCATCGTCTCGGAAGAGAGAATCACATTTGATTCGTATGAGGAAGGCTTCAACTACTACAACCTGTATTCATGGGAAAGAGGTTTCAGGATACGTTGCAACAGCAGCAATACAAATTGAAATCAGTATGCCATGATGAAGGAGCCAGTTTCTATGTGCCAGGTACGGTTTTAAAATAAATAACCAACAGCCTGTACCACATCAATATGTGTCAATGCGGTTTAATGCATATTGTCGACTTTACATAACTAATAGCGTGTGATGTATCATCATGTATGGAGCTACTCGGGCTGACGTTAGGTCTTCAATAAAGTGCAGTTGCAAGGAAAAAATGGTCCTTCGTCGAACAGATGACCATGGATGGTATATCCGGCTCTTTGTGGATGACCACAACCATCCACTGTCAGAGACACTAGGTGAAAAGAGGCACTGGGCGTCGCACAGGACCCTAGACATTTACAGCACAAATTTAATCAGACACTTGCGAAGTAACAATGTAAACCTGTCGAAGGTGTATGGCGTGATGACAAGCATCTTTGGAAGTGACAGGAACACACCCTTAACAAAGTGGAAGTTGAAGACATTGTGTGGTGCATTGGCAAGGGAGAATGCCACTGCTGATATAAAGAAAACCTTGGATCTTTTTATGCAATTGCATGACGCTGATCCATAATTCACATATTAAGGTTGATGTTGATGAGGACGGAACAATCCGAAACCTAGTGTGGATGAATGGGTATGGGAGAATGCAATATGCGCACTTTGGGGACATAATTAGCTTTGACACAACATACAAGATGAACTTGTATGGTATGCCCTTCGGTATGTTCGTGGGTGTGAACAACCATTTCCAATCCATAATATTTGCTGGTGTCTTGATGAGGTCCGAGACCATTGATAGCTTCAGATGGATTTTCCATGAATTTGTCGGCATGATGGGTGGTGGTACACCACAAATAGTCCTAACAGGTATGGTCCGTTTTCTTGTTTACCACTTGTATTGTCTTACATACTATGTTAAATACAGCGCGTCAAATGTGGGTGCTATATTATGTGTCGCAGATCAAGCACAAGCTATGCGGGTAGCAATATCTGCAGAATGAACAGGCACAAGGCATCGGTTGTGTAAGTGGCATGTGCTGCGCTTAGCAAAAGCGCAAAAGAGCACATTGGATATTAATATAACAAGACCACTGGTTTCAAGGAACAATTTCACAAACTGGTTGACTCAATGATGACGCCTGATGATTTTGAGAGAGGATGGAAAACTAGAGAGGATCTACAAAGAGAGATTTATGTGGGTAAAGGCTTGCTTTGCAGACATGTTCTGCGCAGCGCAGACTAGCACACAAAAGAGCGAAAGTGCAAATCACATGTTAAAGAATGAAGTGCCCCCCGGTGCACCAACGCATGTGTTTGTGAGACAGTACATGAAGCTTTTGGCGCAGCGCATAGAGGACAAGGACTTCGAGGAATGCAGATCAAAGCTGGTAACTTGTGCTGTCGGCCACATACAACAACCTGTCGCAAAAATAATCATGCGTCTTACTTTGATGCAGGAAACAAGGACCCCGACATCGAACACTTCAATTAAGCGGCATGCCATGCACCTATACAGTCCGAGGATGATGAATGTCCTGTACAAACACATTTTTGATGCAGGATACTATCGAGTCGAATGCTTGGAAGCGAGGTCCAAGTATGTTGTTGTGCATGTACACAGCAAGCACAGAGAAGCATGGGAACATACCAGATTCACTGTGACAATCGAAGGGGGGGGTTGTACAAATGTGAATGTGGGATGACAGAACACATGAGTCTCTTGTGCTGCCACATACTTAAGGTTATCATTTACTCCATTGCCCTGCACAACGAATATTTGTTGACTGTTTCGCATGCAGTAATGTGCATTTCTGATGTTCACTCGGACACATTTCGGAAATCCCTGCAGCACACATTATGAAGCGTTGGACTAAGAATGCAAGGGACATACTACCGGCTCACCTCACTTACCTCCAAAAGGATAACCATTTGTTGAAGTCTCAGACTTTCCGTCATTGCTCAGCGCTAATCAAAGCATTAGAGCTTTTGCAGATGGCGGATTGCAACGCAGAACGATATGCAAGATTCGTTAAATTGGTGGTGGAAGCAAAACAAAAGCTGGGTGAAATAGATGGCACAAAGGACGGCTTGGCTCTTGAGGAGACTGCAGCACAGGGCATGCGGAGTGTTGCCAATTTGACGTCTAGTGCTAGTGACAGTGCTTCACGAGGTGATCCAGAGAGGCATGATTGTAACAGAGCAACAAGTGATGTGGAGGCAAGCTCATGCAGTAACTTCGGTGTGCTCGGTTCCTTGAAGGCACTAACAACACAACGCAAGCGTGGGTGTCCATCATCCCATCAGGACAAGCCTGGTTACGAGTTGGTCAAAAGAAAACAGGGACCTCAAACCAATACAGGCAGTGCAATTCAACTCCGCCGATACTAGGTGCAACCAGGGTAAAAAAGACAAAGGCAGCCCCTAGGTGCAAGGGGTGCAATCTGGTTGGGCACACAAAGCAGTATTGTCAAAAGAGGCAAATAGAAGCTATGGCCACCGAGTGTGAATAACATACTAGATGTAGAAGACATGGATGGGTCTACGCCTGGAATTATTTTGTTGAATGTCCACTGGATGGCGAGTGTGTCTGCTTCTTGTATATAGTTCGCGTCTGTCTACGGTAGTGAACCTGTATGCCATGGAATTGGCGTGCCAGCATGTGGTTTGTAGTTAACTTGTACGCTTATGAAGTGTTCCTGTGAACCTGTGTAATTCCTGGTTATGTACTACTTACTTCCTCCATTTCAAAATATAAGCATTTTTAGGTTTGGATAAGGTCAACATTTCTTAACTTCTATCAATAATATTTAAAAAATTACATAATTTTTAATTAAAAAATATAATTTTTATGAAAGTTTATTTAATGATGAATTCAAAAAATATAATTTATATGATAAAATATTATTAATTATATATTATTAGTGTTCAAAGTGGTAAAAGTTTGATTTTGACTATCTAAAAATGCTTATATTTTGAAACTGAGAGAGTAATATATATGAACTGTGCACTAATTTGAACCGCATAAAAAGTCACTCCATTGTGTACAAGTAGTAGTACCACGCTAATAATTATGTAATGGAAACTAGAGATGTGTCATGATTATGCTAACTTTTTTACGTGTTTACTGGTATAGTAGAATATGGTTAACTACGTGAATGAGTAAAAGTAATACAGTGCAGCTGAAAACGGCTGACCGGGCTCTAAGCATAAGGCACCTTGTTGTGAGCGGCAACACTGATCGAGTAGGACTGAAAGTTTTTGATTTTTTTTTCCCGCTCCTGGAACCGCCTGTGACCAGTGACAACTGACAAGGACTTGTTTCATGAACCTTGACTGCCAACAATACATGTTCCAGTGCACATGACCGCAAAAGAAAAAGCTCCACTGGCAGATGTTACGGTCCATCCACTATTCTATCCGTTGGAAAACAAGAAATTGGAACAATTATGGAAGGCGGGTACAAAAAATTTACTGTATCACACATTATCCCCGGAGGATGCTCTGCGCAAGTAATTTTCCCGTTGAGCCCGGTCGGCTGTCAGTAGAGCTGGAGAGGGGGATGCGATGACACTGTCGATGGAGGCCTTGCGGTGGGCCGGGCCGCGAAGATGGAGGAGAGGTGGATGCAGGAGCTTTAGGACATTGCTGCCCAATAGATTTGTGGGGTTGCTCTGTTATGGGGACGGGGTCAACCGCGTTCTAGTGGGGCATTCCAAGCCCCACCAACTGTGGTGAAGTCCAGCTCTACTTGCCACACCGCCGTCGTCTCCTCTGCCATCAGCAACGGTACCTGCAGTCGCGAAGAGTAGGTGTGGAGGCGCCATCAGATATAAAACATTGTATTTCGATCCAAGAGACTCATTGTATTTCGATCTAAATCACACCTTTTATGTTTTAAATTTTCCTTTACTGCATTATATGAAATTTTCAGGGATATACAAACCATAGAACTGTTTCATATCTACCCTTCCCAACTTATTTAGAATAAAGAAGTTTTATGTTGTTGTTGAACTTGAATTCAAAGAAAATTTCTCTGATTCTGGAACGGGTAGCGTTGACA
Source organism: Zoysia japonica (assembly GCA_001602275.1). Lineage (NCBI taxonomy): Eukaryota > Viridiplantae > Streptophyta > Magnoliopsida > Poales > Poaceae > Zoysia > Zoysia japonica. The sequence goes on along the minus strand of BCLF01000006.1, from coordinate 3,105,121 downwards.
GATGATAAATTGTGCAACCTACACCCAAATAGGAGTACGTACTAATTAACAAGTTCCAAAAAGTGCAAACAATACATATTTCAACAGTTCAATAATCCTCCCAGAAAAACATTTTACGAGCTTCCCCGCTTCGCACCCTACCTACGCCCATTCATGGCACGCAGATCTACTAGAACATCAAACCGGCAGCAAGATTGGCCAGTAACTCCTTGAGAACACCAGGGCAGCTACCGATTAGCTGGTCAAAGCCATCCGTTTCAGTGAACGACTCCAGATTGGCGCTAGAGCTGAGGAAATCAAAGCACGCCTCCTTAAGCCCGCGGCAATGGTGCCGCTCAGCCAAAGCCAGCAGCGTCGCCACGGAGCTTGCGCTTATGTACTTGCACAGCTTCTCCTGGCAAATCAGCTTCATCCTCTCGAGGCCGTACCTATCCGCGGCGGCAAGGAGACGCTGATAATGGGATGGTGCTCCGTCCTCGTCGTCGTCGGTATTCGACAATGAGTCGGTGTAGATAAATTTCAGCAGGGAGCGGAACACCTTCGCATCAACGTCGTCGATCAGTATGGGCACACCGGCGAACAGCTGCGCTCTGAACTCTCCGAACAACGTCCTGTACCACTTGCTTTCCTTGAACTCTCCGAACAGCTGCGCTCTGAACACCGGCGACCGCGCCGCGAGGACGCACCTGTGCGCCGCGAACGTCTCGCCGCCGGCGCCGACCACCTGGAAGGTCACGTCCGTGCCGTCTTTCTCCTCCAGCAGCGTGCCGAGATGCCGGTTGAGGTCGGAAGGCGGCACCGCCGGCGTGTCGAGGACGCAGGCTCCTCCCGCGCCCTTGGCCGCCGCTTCAAGGGAGACGTCGCACTGGATGGTAAAGCAGTTGTCGTCGTCGAGGAGCTCCGGCCGCTTCAGGTCCTCCTTGGTGATGAAGGCGCTGCAGATCCACTCCCACTGTTGGTGGCTCACCCAGTTCTGGAACGAGCTGGCCTGAGTCCGGGAAGGCACTCGCCGGCCGGCCCGGTCGAGCAGGCTGAACTTGAACCGTGCGTTAACGGGCTCGCCATGGCTGCCGTCGGGAAGAACGAGACTCAATCTCACACCTTTGTCGCCAATGGAGTAGTGAGAGACCCATGTATAATGTCCGACGGAGGAAGACCAGGGTGAGTAGCCGAAAAACACGGTGGACGGGCTAGCGATGGATTGGGCCGTAATCTTCATTTGGTGGTGATCACTACCCATGGTGATATTCTTGATGAGGGATTGTTAGTGAGAGCTGAACACACGAGGGGTTTATATATGTCTAGCGCTGGCTAGCTATTGAGAGAGGGAAATGGACGAGCACGGGAAGTGAATTGCCATGTCAAAAGCAAAGATACAATCTCTCATAATATAAATGTTTGTATACGTCGTCTATCTCAATTTTTTGTGTGATATTTTTTATCTGTTATTTTTTGTGTCACTTTTTTTATCTGTTATTTTTGTGTCACATTATCTTCAGACTTCCGTGAATCCTTTTATTTTCTCTCCCTGTCTCCCGTGAAAAATCGTGTTTCACGCCGATCGTTCCTCCTTAATGTTGTCTCGACCACCGTCATCGCATCTGTCCTGGCCGCTGCCGTCGCGCACTGGCCACCACCGCCACGCCCGAGTCTCGCCACCCGCCACCGCTCCGGCCCGTGACTAACCCTCTCGCACGAGGCGGCCACCGC
>BCLF01000006.1:3083135-3103148 GCA_001602275.1 Zoysia japonica | reverse complement strand
ACTAACCCTCTCGCACGAGGCGGCCACCGCCGCCACGCCTCGCCCCCGTCGTCTCGACCGTCGCCGCGTCCGTCCCGATCACCACTGCTCCGGCCACTCATCGACCACCATCGCCACGCCCCGGGCCCGGTCACCCCGCCTTCGTCCTGGTCTGTGACTCGCCCTCCCGCACGAGGCAGCCACCACCTACACACCTCGGCCACCACCGCCACACTTCTCGGTCACCGCCGCTGCGTCTGCGATTCGCCGTCCTGCCTCTAGCACGGCCTGTTCCTCAATCTCCACTGCATCTTGTGCCTGGTCTCACTGCATCTTGTGCCTGGTCTCCCTTTCTTCGATCTGTTTTTTTCTGCTGTTTTGTTTGAATCCTTTGGATAGCCTTCCAGTGGCCGCCCCTTTGACCTTGAAAAACTATGAGTGCCTCTTACCCCCTCCTCCTCAGACAAACATAAATTTGTATGCGTAAACACATATTTCTAACATTCTCTTAAAACTGAAACAGTGGAAACAAATCTGCAAGCCAGAGCAAATCACAGATACGAGGTACATTTTATCAGTCAGGAGAACCAAACAATTGCTACGAGTTGCCAACATACCAAATGGTGATCTCATTGCTAAACAATCACTCTTATTTGATTACCGATAATACCTATCAACTTAGAACCGTACTGCGAGTTGTTGTATAACAACTTCGCGTCAGATTACCCGATGAATTACGAGTTCCTATATTAGAATAGAAAATAATAATGTACATATTTAATTTTGCATTTATTGCTTATATTATTATTATTATATTGCGGTGTGTACGATGATATAACACTCCGAAGAGAATTTTTGGTTCAATTATTACCATATATTTTGAATGAGAGAAGAAGGGTACTGCCAAAAAATATCTGATCTTGCCTTTCTCATATCACGGAAAAGTAAAATTTTTGATGAATTATATAAATAATTCTTTGATAAAATCAATATATTCATTACATATGTTCTTGAATTATCCGTATTATCTTACTTGTATCGTAACAAATTTATCTCACGTTATTTATTTTTATCAGAAGAAGCAAATATCATTGTATTGAATGTTAATTGCATTTTTTTTCTGCTTATGGCGTAGCACGGGCATCGGTGCTGTGCAGGAAAAAAGCACTTTCTTCACCAAACTGGTGCTATGCAGGAAAAAAGCACTTTCTTCACCAAACTAACGTCGAAAGTGCTTTAATCTGTGTAAAAGAAACCTTTACATTTGGGAAAGGTAAAAGGATGTGTTAACCTCGCCATGCGTGACTTTTTCTTTAGAAACTTTGCTTAGCCAATGCAACCAGAATGGATGCTGCCACCAACTGAGCTCACGTAGTAAGCAATAATATATGCTACACACTTTCAAAATTACTTTGACTATTTGTATTATTAAAAATATATAGTAATACTTATCATTAAAGATATTTAAAACATGACTAATAGTTTTATATATATTAACAAGTTGTTTATAATCTAGAGCACGTACACGAGCCGCGCTGGCCATGTGCGTCAGCGCCACGGCCGCGCCATCTGTTTCCGCTTCTGCCTCCTCCTCCTCCTCCTCCCCACTTCTCCCGCATGGAGTGGAAAATTGGATGAGGCATAGTCGGTGGAGAGGTGGACAAGTGAATCAACTCGCAAAGAATAATGAAAAAAAAAGAGATCGACAAGCACAAAACATGAAAAATCGAATCAACGAGGCTAATCCACATCTAGCTCCTACGTTCATCCCCATGCCCAGATCCACAGAGAAAGCATGTGGATTAGGCTCCCTGCATTCTTCCTCCTCCCAATCTACTTCTCCCGTGTTGCCTCGTGATATGGCCTCACTCAACTGGAATTAGGCTGCAAATGGGAACCGGATCCTTTCAATCAAAGAGAAAAAATTTATAGAGCGCACTGGAACTGAAATTTGGACTCTATTTCAACCGTTAGATCATACTCTCTCTGTCCAACTTCACGAGCATTTGAAGCCATTCCAGTTTGTCCAAAAATACTGGCATTCCAGGGTGGGGCCCATCAAGCATTCATTACTGCCGTTCCTCCCCCAACCTTTGCCAGAGAAAACAACCGAGCAAACAGACATGGCGACAGCAGGAGAGCTCCGCTCCGTGGCGACGAGTGACGGGTGAGCTCGGGGGCACATGAGGAAGCGGAAGCGGCAGCGACTGCCGGATCTGGGTCCTAGTGCGGCGGCGAGCTGAGTCTGGATCCTCCACGCTGTGGCTCTTTCGGATGTCGAGATCCACTCCAGACGTGGTCGGTGATGGCGAGGACGAGGAAAGTACGATGATGGCGGGGCACGAGAGATCGTGTGGAATTGTAGAATACACGGCACTTCCGTACGATGGCCTGGTGCGTTTATATATTTGAAAATATAAGAGTTATGAAAAGTTGTTACAAAGACCACAATTAATGAGATGCTAACCAAATATATACTAAACGTGAGCTGTTGAATATTATTAACAATAACTCTACATTACTAACTATAACTCTCACGCCCGGCCGCAGTCGCAACGGGAGGAAACCCAACACAAAGACTGGACCGAAACTCACCAAAGAGCTGAGTCGACAAGCCTTTGATCATAATGTCCACGAATTGATGTGTGATAGGAACATGCAGAACACGAATCTGCCTCAATGCGACTTTCTCCCGAACAAAGTGGATGTCAATCTCAATATGCTTCGTGCGGTGGTGTTGAACCGGATTGGACGACATGTACACAGCACTATGTTGTTGCAATAGACTACCATCGCTGTGGAGAGGAAGAGATGTAGCTCCTGAAGAAGTTGCCGAAGCCAGCAACTTTCAGCTACAGCATGCGCCACAGCGCGGTACTCTGCTTCAGCGCTTGAGCGAGACACTGTGGTTTGGTGCTTCGAAGACCAAGACACTAGGTTGTCACCGAGGTAGATGCAGTAGCCGAAAGTTGAGCAGCGAGAATCCAGACATCCAGCCCAGTCGGTGTCAAGGTATGCTGTGAGAGAGGTTGGCGAAGACATACCGACATGGAGACCCGTATCAAGAGTGCTCTTTATGTACCGTAGGATACGTTTAACCAGGGCAAGATATGGTTCCCATGGGTCATCCATGAATAAGCACACCTGCTGTAGAGCATAAGCCAAGTCGGAGCGAGCGAGGGTCAGGTACTGGAGAGCTCCTGCAAGGCTCCGGTACTCAGTAGGGTCAGCAATTGACGGCCCCTCAAGTGCCGAGAGCTTGGCACGAGAGTCCACCGGTGTTGTAGTTGGGTGACAATCAGTCATGCCGGCACGCTGTAGAAGGTCCACCGCATACTGTCTCTGAGAGAGAAACAGCCCATCAGTGGAGCGTGTGATGAAGATGCCGAGGAAGAAGTGGAGAGGCCCCATGTCTGTCGTGGCGAACTCCGAATGGAGAAGCCGCATGAATCGCTGTAGGAGGCCAGCTGATGAAGCCGTGAGTATGATGCCGTCGACGTACAGCAGCAAATAGGCTAGATCATCACCATCGCGGAGGATGAAGAGTGATGTGTCTGAAATGGATGCAACAAATCCAGAGGACTTGAGGTATGTGGCGAAGCGTTGGTACCAGGCGCGCGGAGCTTGCTTGAGGCCGTAGAGGGACTTCTGGAGGAGGCACACATGATCAGGCTGAGAGCTATCGACGAAGCCGGACGGTTGTTGACAGTACACAGTCTCATCGAGGGTGCCGTGCAAGAAGGCATTCTTGACGTCGAGTCGGTGGATTGGCCAGGAGCGAGAAGTGGCGATGCTGAGCACAGTCTGAATGGTGGCCGGCTTGACGATGGGGCGGAAAGTCTCATCGTAGTTGATGCCGTGCTGTTGGGAGTAGCCACGAACAACCCAGCGAGACTTGTGACATGCCAAGGACCCGTCGGAGTGATGCTTGTGCTTGTAGATCCATTTGCCGGTGACCACATTTGCACCTACAGAACGAGGAACCAAGGTCCAAGTGTTATTGTCGATGAGGGCCTGAATTCATCTGCCATGGCTGCCCACCAATTCGGATCGGCAAGGGCAGCGCGGTAGTTGCTTGGCAGAGGCGAGGCAACGGAGTGAGCAGCATTGAGGTTCAGGCGCTCCACAGGCTTGACAATGCCGCTGCGTGCCCGAGTCATCATGATATGTGGTCCTGGTGCCGGCCGCGGTTGTGGACGGACAGCGGGGGTTGTTCGGGGACCGCGTGCTGGCGAGGAGGTTGAAGGCGAGGCGACCTGCTGTCCTGCAGCCGCAGACACAACGGTAGTGTCCGCAGCTGAGGGCACGTGCACTGATGGAGCTGAAGACGCACCAGGAAGCGGGTGCTCAACACCAGAAGTGGGTGGAGCAGCCGTAGGCCAGAGATGGTACAACGGTTGCTCAACATCAGCCAGTGATGGAGCAGCCGCCAAGCACCGAGATGGAGAGCTCGACGACGTAGAGATGTTCTGCATGTTGGTGTCCGAAAGCAAGAAATCCAGAGATGCCGGTGCTGAGGGCAAAGCAGCAAAGGGAAAGGTTGCTTCATCGAAAACTACATGACACGAGATGATGATTTGTTTAGTGTTGAGGTTAAGGCAGCGATATCCTTTGTGGGATGAGGGATAGCCTAGGAAGACACAAGCGGCAGAACGAGGAGCAAGTTTATGTGGTGGAGGAAAGGTTTGGGTAGCACAAACAACCAAAGACATGCAGGTGAGTATAGGAAGCTGGTTTGTGAAAGAGAAGTTCGTAGGGAATTTTATTGTGAATAGCGGATGACGGTCGCCGATTCACTATGTGAGTGGCTGCGGTGAGGGCTTCAGCCCAATATACAGGTGGCATGCGGCCTTGCAAGAGGAGAGTACGGACGATGTTGTTGAGAGTGCGGATGGCACACTCAGCTTTTCCATTTTGTTGGGAGGTGTATGGGCATGAGAGGCGAAGAAGTATGCCATTGGTCAAGAAGAAAGACTTATTGAGGTGATTGACAAACTCCGTACTATTATCAGCTTGCAAGATTTGGAGCTGAACGCCGAACTATGTGTGGACATAGCGGACAAATGTAACAATGGTGTTATGCACATTAGACTTTCGCACAAGAGGGAAGGACCAATAATAATGAGTATAATCATCAACAAGCACTAGATAATATTGAAAACCAGAGGTACTAGCAACTGGCGATGTCCAGTGGACCAACTCAAAAGGTTTAGAGCTACAAGATTGAGAACGCTCAAATGGAAGATGAGCGTGTTTGCCAAGCTGACACGCGTGACAAAGAGCACGATCTTGTTTCTTGCAAGCGATATGAAGAAGTTTATTGAGAGAAGCTATAGCGGCAGGGCCAGGATGGCCAAGTTGTTGGTGCCAAAGTGCAGCAGGGGCGGCGGTGGAGATGAGAGCTTGCTGATGTTGAGGCGACGTGGCAGGTGGGATGGTATAAAGATCTCCATCACTATTGCAGCGATAGATCACGTGCCGAGTCTGCAGGTCCTTGATAGAAAAACCAAAGGCGTCAAACTCAATAGTGCAAAGATTATCACGACAAAATTGACGAACAGAGAGGAGGTTTTTAACGAGAGTAGGAACTACTAGGACATTTTTTAAAGCAAAGATAGAAGGAGTAGCAAGTTCAGTATGGCCATGCAGGACAATAGGAACGTGGGAGCCATTACCAACCATGACAACAGAGGGATATGGCAGTGTATGGGGAGAAGAGATTATACCATCCTCGGAAGTCATGTGGGAAGTGGCGCCAGAGTCCATGACCCACCCATTCTGAGAGCCGGTGGAGAGCCCGTTCATTGCCGCAATGAGGCCCGAGGGGTCCCACTGTGGCAGCGACGCTGATGTGGGTGATGGCTGTTGAAGAGGCGCGAAAGCAGTGTTGTATGCCTGGTGAGGAGGCGTCGGCCGTGGTCCAAAGATGCCGAGAGCCGGGCGCCATGCCCCGGCAGTGTAGCCTGGAGGAACCGACATCGTCCAGGGATTGAAGCACACCCATGGACCAGATGGAGTCGGCGCACGAGGGGCAGAGGGGCCGCCATAGTGTTTACCACCGCCCTTTTTCTGGTTCTTGCCCTTCTTCTGATTGGACGGCCCGGCGCGGTAGTTGGCCTGAGGTGGCTTTGGTGATGGAGCAGGGCAGCGGCAGGCGCCATGGCAGGGAGCAGAAGATGCGACCATGGCAGTCTGCGCCGTGACCGTGATCTCGTTGGCGAGGCGCAGCTCTTTGAGACAAAGAATGGAGCAGCCTTTGGCGAAGGAGGGGAACAGGACCTGGTTGGCGATGTTGTCGGCCGTGGCAGAGTAGCGAGGATTGTGTCCACGGAGGAGGTTGAGGACCAGCTGAGACTTGCCGTGGCCGAGGTCGCGCAGCGAATTAGCCAGGTTCTTCATGCGCTGGCAGTACTCGGCGACCCAAAGATCGCCTTGAACAAGAGAGTAGAGTTGATTGCTGATGAAGATTGCCCGAGACTCCGTGTTGTCGAGGAAGTTATCCTTGATGGCACACCAGAGTTGGTGCGCATCCTGATCAGGGGCCGAAGCAAGATCGAGGACGTCGTCTTCTACAGAGCCGAGAAGCCAACTTATGACCGCGGAGTCGGCCATAACCCACACTGGATCATCAGGGCGTGATGGTGACGTGCCATCGATGTGGGAGGTCACACCGAACTTGCCGCACAGGGACTTGAAGAAGGTGCTCCAACGGGAGTAGCTGGTGCCCTTAAGATCCAGTTTGAATGGGACATGGGGTTAGGACGGCGACAGTGGCGAAGGGGTTGATGAAGATGGGAGCAGCGTCGCTGGTGAGAGCAGGAGAGGAGGACCCGGAGTTGGAGACGTTGGAGGTCGTCGACATGGCGGTGAGCAGGGAGATAGGTGGCGCTGTGGTAGGAGCAGCAACGCTGTTTAGGGCGTGATGAGAGAAACAGCGGAAAGCGTCAAGGATCGAACGCGAAAGATACCATGTGAAATTGTAGAATACACCGCACTACCGTATGATGGCCTGGGTGCGTTTATATATTTGAAAATACAAGAGTTATTGAAGGTTATTACAAAGGCCACAATCACTGGGATGCCAACCAAATATACACCTAGACGTGAGCTGTAGAATATTACTAACAATAACTCTACATTACTAACCATAACTCTCACAGATCGGTCGAGGAAAGGATGGTCCCCGCACAAACTGGTCCAGTGAGAGCAGCGCCTCCAGGTCCCTGCACCGGAGCCGGCTCAACGTGGCAGCGGCCGCACAGCTCCACCAGGTCGCGGTGAGGATCGAGGGAAGCTCAAATGGCCAGCGCTTGCTCCAGAAGCTGCTGCGGCCGCAGGAGGCTGAGGGGATGGTGGGCAGCGCCTGCTGCCGGACTGGATGGAAGAAGAGGTCTGGGAGAAGGTGGGAGAGTGTGAGGCTATGATTAATGAGGGTAGTAGTGTCTTTTTATTTCAATATTGTTTCATCTCAGGAAGCTAGGAAATGTTGTTATATTTGGACGAAGGGAGTAGAAAGCAACGCAGCATGGTTATAGCTATAGTAACCAACGAACAGCATGCCGTTTTGATGTATAGTGTTTGCTACAATACAAATTCACCTTAGCATACATTGCAGTTTACTGTATCATAGGCTACAATATATTGATTTTTTCTCTCCAATTGAGAGGCCTGGATCCATGCAAATGGAGAGACAGGAGATTTTTCTCTCCTTCCCTTCTTTCTACTGCTACATGCAGTGTAGCCACTTTCTATGTCTACGAGCATCTCCAAGAGGTTAGATAAAATAATTTCTAAATTACCTGGTTTTAGCTAGTTTCTAAAATAAAGCATCCTTAAAAAGGTTAGAGTAAACCAACAGGCTCTTCAAATTGCTAGTATCAATCGCTAAATTCAAAACTACCACATCTCACCCTGGAGCTCTCGACGGCGGATTCTCGCGGTGGAAGCTCTCGACGGCAAAGCTCCAGTGCAGCTGCTTCAGGGCTGACTTGAGCGACCTCTGTTCGGTTTCTTTGTCAGACGAACCCATTCGAGCGGGAAGATGCCGATAGCGAGCTGCGTAGTCGATCCATTCTTGGCGAGCGAACAAGGCGGGATGGAGAGCTAGGCAAATTGGAGAGGACAATGGAGTGGTTGTTGGAAGCATGTTTTGGCACAAACAAGCTATATTTTGTTTTACAAAACGGTTTAGACTCTCTTTTGGAGTTGCTCTAAAGACGCCAAGATAGGGGATGAGCTGTAGCTAGGTGCCCTTTACAAAAGTATTTGGCAGATATTTTTCTTTTAGGCATATCCTAAATTACGTGGCACACCAATGGACACGGGTAAACTATGTTACCATATTGTTCAGTGAAATTTAAAAATTGATTACGAGTTGTTTGTGTACTCCAAATTGTTTGAGCTGTTGATGAGAGGTTTGATTTTTTTTTGGGTGTTTGTGTTAATGACATGTGTTTGAAGTCCAAATATTGGAGTCTTAAATCATCATTTTTTCGCTGTTTGATTTCACAGAAGATAAGAAGTCTACAACAACACCCTCAAAAGATCAAGTTTGGTCAGGGAGAGAGAGCAGTAATTGCGTGTACTATTCCACAATGTTTATCTGTTTGATAGCAATATAGTAAAAGGCCCTTGTTTGATTATACTACTAGAGCATCAGAGTATGAATTAGATTGATTTCAAAATTGCAGCTCCCCACAGACCTTGATAGAGTGGTACCGTTACTTTGTTTTTTCTTCTTTTTCTCTCATTTGGCGAGACCCAACTCTGAAGAGGTGAACATTGGCCGTCGCCTGTTAGCTTGAGCCCCGTCAGTTACTCAAATTTGACTTATTAAAAGCTCAACTCGAGCCTAGTATGAAGCTTTTGCGAACATGTCGAGTTTGAGTTCAGTTTGGATTACAAAACTCGTTAAGATGAATAATTATTATTTTTATTTTAAGAACTAATTTATCATTTTAATGGTCTAAATAACATTTTATACTACTATCTCTTTGAATTAGGATTTTTTAATCTGAGCTAAGCTTGAACAAACTCAAGTTCAAAATGAACCAACCTCGACTATAAGCATGTGTTTAGTTGCCTGACCGAGTTTGGATGGGAGATGGTCACTCACGTTTTGATGATGTTTGGTTCACGGTTGAAAGTGGATGGGTGGCCCACCTAGAGGAATATTCCTCTAATATGCTGGATAACTTCATCCGACCAAAACGCCGGAATGGGTTGGTGGGTGACCGCGGTATTCTCCTCTCACGACCTCTCTTCTCGCTCACCACCAGTGCTCCCAAATCTTTTGATCCTTATCTTTGTCGCCGTTCTCCACCCAGCTCGACCCAATGGCTCCGCGCCACCGTCGCCAGGCTTCGCCCCATGCTGCTGCCGCTGTGCTCCTGCCCAGCAATGAGCCAGTCGATGCCACCCCTAGCCTGTTACGCGCTAGCTGACACCACCCTCGCCGGCCGAACGACGCCTCGGTCGCTCCCGCCCCGTGTGGCGTCTTAGACACGCTATCGTTTAGCTTGATCACAACCCTGCATGATTGCCCTAAGGGCGACCACAATGTCTATTGCAATTTGGATCATAAGCGTAGGATCTATTATACACTAGTTCTTTGTTGTTGTTGACTTCACAATGGTGAGGTAGGTTTTAAGAATAAAATATTTGTTGTACCATATTTTCTTCTTTAATTTTTCTATAGCAATATGTTATTTTAATGCTTATAGTGTGGCAACAAGTTTATGATCAAGTTTTGTTGTTGCTTATTTCCATAATGTTTATGGTAGACTATAAAGAAATATTTTAAAACTTATGAACCACTTTTTAAGTATATTGTGGATGCCCTAAGAGCAACCACAATGGAGTAGGAAAGTGGTCCATAAGAAATAAATTAGTAACAATAATGTCTATTGCAGTAACAAAAATATCCATAAGGCTATGGTTTATTCATAAGACAATTGAAAATAATATTCTGACAATAGTACTATTCATAAATAATATTCCAGACATGGGAGAACTCACGGTGGGGAGGAGGAAGACTATTCTAATTGAAGTGGGTCTATTATTTACTCCCTCCGTTTCAACGTTCTGGCTCCCGCGCAGAACAAGACGAGCTGTGAGCGCATTCAATTGAAAACGCCGTGTGGATGTCGTGCTCCAGCCTCCAACTCCGCGGGGAGCACTAGCCGAGAAGCTTCCGGCGTCCTGCGCCCGGCTTGGCGTCCTCGCCCACCCCGACGCCCTCTGCTCCGACGACGGCTCCTCTGCCTCGGCGCGACGCCCTCCTTCGCTCCGTGACGGCTCCTCCGCCCCGGGCCCTGTCGACCGTCAGCGCTGCCTCAAGCTCCCTCGGCCGCTCTGTCCCGATCCCTGTCGGCCGTCGACGACGCCTTGAGCCCCCTCGGCGTCGCCGTCTAGAGCCCCGTCGATGCGCTGACCCGAGCCACGATGGTTCCTCCGCCCCGACCTCGCCGGCTTCTCCGCACAGTGAGAAATGGATGTAGAAGATCCTGTGTGCGGTGAGAAATGAGTGACGCAGTGCTTCGATAGGCGAGAACGTCAAGTAAAATGAAACAGAGGGAGTACTTTCACCGTACAACAACATTGTGTAACATGCTATAGTTATGTCCTTTTATTATGGATCCCACTCTTATTGAGTGTAGTGTTAAGCATTCCGGTGGCCCTAATACTTCATTCCTTCGGGAACGTCTGGACCAGTAGTGTTGTCCGAGCTGCGCCTGCCCTGGCACATGGGTCCCACACGGGGCGGTCGATGCTTCGCCTGCCGGCTCTCGTTGACTAGTCGCCCCGCCACACCTCGGTGACCCCACCCGCAGGCAGGGACAAACACCGCACCCGAGGCCAGATCTCATCCTCCGACTCGCCGAAGGCGTTCCAAAAATTTGAAATCCCCCGTCCGCCTCTCTCTCTCTCCCCTCCCCAACGTCTCTCTCGCTCTTCACTCTCTCTCCTCCCCGCGGCGCAGCCATGAGGTCGCTCTTCTCGCGGCACGCGCGCCACCCCACCACGCCGCCGCCGCCGGCGGAGAAATGGGGCGGGGGCGGCGAGACCCCACCGCGGCGCCGGACCCCAAAGGAGAACGTCGATCCCTCCTCCTGCTCCCCGGCGCAGCACCACGACCACGCCTCCCCGTTCCGCTCCCCCTCCTCCGCCGCCCGGCCGCTCTCGGCCCGCAACCGCCTCCCGCCGCGCCCTCCTTCAGGGAACCCGCTTAAGCGGAAGCTCGACGTCTCCTCTGCCGCGACGGCCGCGGGCCCGGCTTCCGACGCCGCATCTGCGCCGGATTCAGGAGTCCAGGTACGGCTAGGTTTTCCCCGGGATCGCTGGGTTCGGGTTTCGGTACCGCTAGATCTGGCTTAACGGGCTTCGGTTCTGCTCTTCTTTATTGCCGTTTGGGGATGCGCAGGTGGTGGTGAGGATACGGCCGCCGTGCCGCGTGGACGAGGTGGAGGCCGGGGACGATGGCAGAGCTCCCGAGGCCTGCGTGTGCAAGACGGCAGCCAACACGGTCGCGATCCAGGGGCAGGACTGCACGTTCGACGCTGTCGCTGACGCGGCATCCACGCAGGTCAAGCTTGGTGACATTTTGGGGCGGGTTTGGGAGTGATTTCTCCTCGCGTATGGCTCTGCGGGATTGTTATGGATTATGGGTTAGATCAATTTTTAAGGTTGTTTGCAGTGAGTGGTGCACGGACACAAATGGTTTTGTAAGAGTGGATACCAGCATGGTCTTAGTTTCAGTTTTACAGATGTGCATGGATGACTAGTTTTAGTGGAACCAGCTAATGCTGCTAATCTGTTGCCACTGTACTGATGCTGTCATCGTATGGGCACTTAGATCAGAGACATCGCCTTTGCTACATTTTTGCCCATTTTATCTAGATTTCTTTCTCTGGAGATCTTATTTGCTTAGAGTATTTGATTCCTAGTTTGCCCAATTTATTGTTGGACTGTGCATTCATTGTTTGCTGTAATGAAGCTTTACGTTTATCCATGTTTAATTTGTTTGAAATTATGTAGGAGGATATCTTCAATCTTGTTGGTCTGCCGCTTGTTGAAAATTGCCTATCAGGTTTCAACAGCTCAATATTTGCCTACGGACAGGTGATTTTACTTATTGTTTAAAATTTAATTCATATCATGCATGGTTCTTTGAAACATAATGACTGATTCTCGTTTATTCTTATCTTGATTTGTTAAAAGACTGGCAGTGGAAAAACCTACACTATGTGGGGGCCTTTGTCTGCATTGTCAGAAGATTCAACAAGCAGTGAAAGGGGACTGACACCCCGTGTATTTGAGCTGTTATTCTCTCGCATTAAAGAAGTAATGTGATGACAATTTCTAAATTTCCATTTGGTCAATAGTTTTTCTGAATAAAAATTGAAACTGAAACTTGCTCACTCGTTTGCAGGAACAAGTGAAACATGCGGATAAAGAGCTGACTTACAATTGTGTCTGCTCTTTTCTCGAGGTAATTCTGGTTCTTTGTACCTAAAACATATTGCTATTGTCTGCCGCAGGACATGTCATCAATTTTATTGTAATATGCAGATCTACAATGAACAAATAACTGATTTACTAGACCCCTCTTTAAGGAATCTTCAGGTGAGATAGAAATAAGAAACTTCAGTTGCAATGTATATTTCCTTTCTTTTGTTGCTTTTCGCCAATGTACGACATGTTCGATTGTAGGTTAGGGAGGATGTCAGAACTGCCCAAGTTTATGTTGAATCATTGACAAAGGAGTTTGTTTTCTCTACAAAGGATGTAATTCAGTTGCTAGTTAAGGTTTGTATTTCTTGATATTGGCATGTATTCATCTCATTCAAATTACACTAACGATTATTACTACTGACTTCGGACAGTGGTAGCTGGCACTTGACATTTTTCATATATGAAATTTCAACTTAGCGTTATAGAACTTTGCCTTTTTCATTGTCATTGAACATAACAGTGCCATCTTGGAAGACGTTTGTGTCAGATCATGATTTACACATGGTTTATAATTCTTGATTTTGTTGATGGTCACAGCGTAACGTTCTTATTCCATCAAGATTAATATTTTTCCGTTATCTGTATATTCCAAGCCTTTTTTGCCCCTTAATTTTGCATTGATGTGATTTGTTGCAAATTATAGGGCCTGGCAAATCGGAGAACTGGGGCAACAAATGCAAATGCTGATAGCTCACGCTCGCATTGCGTTTTTACATGTGTCATTAAGTCTGATTCGAAGGTATCTTGAACTTGAAATAACCTATCAATCATGCCGACAACTAGTTCCAACATATGCTTGTTAGTCGAAAATATTATTGTACCAATGAGTGCAAGTATTTTATCGGTCGGACAATATTGTTATTTCGACAAAGATTATCTATCTTCTCTTTTTCCAAGTTTGGGTTGTTGCTTCATCTTTCAATGCTGTTGTAGTTTGATATATTTCTGCAAAATTATGTGCCAGATTGAAAATCTTATAGAAACCATGAGCCTGTGACAGCTTGGTTGCACACCAGTGATGACTAGTCTGTCAAATGATTTCATGCATTTTTTAGTTCTGATGATTGCATATGGGCATCTTTAGAAGTTATGATCTACTGTTTCTCTGTTGTAACTATTGAAGGTCCTGTAACAGAATTACTTTGTGGCATCCTTGCCATTTATCCCACTCCTGTGAACACGATGAATAATCATGAGTTTCAATGTTCCAATTCTCTATGGTGCTTGAAGATTGCTCCTGTCTGTACATCACAATCAGTAGTGTAAAAAACTTGTAGCTTGTCACACTCTTTTGATTGAATGAAGACTTATTTCTATAATAAACTATGTTTACGTAACTCAAAATTGTTTCTTCTGTATTTTTGTTCTTTTCTTATTAAAAGGCTGTCTTGGATTGTTATTGGTTCTCTTTAAGCTGCATCTACTAGTTATTTATTTCTTTGCTATTATGTTTGATAGAACCCTGAGGATGGCTCAAGCAGCACAAGATCAAGCAGGATAAATTTGGTAGATCTTGCTGGATCAGAACGCCAAAAACTAACACATGCTGCTGGGGATAGACTAAAAGAGGCTGGAAATATAAATCGCTCTCTTTCACAGCTTGGGTACTGTTCTGTTTATGCTTTGGACTATATGATATTAGTATAAGATTGAAGTTAAATCATTAATAATTTACCAACTGTCTGCTAATAACTGTTTTCAATTTATTTTATTCAGTTTATATAATCCCTGTCTTCAAATTATTGCCTTTAGGTCATGAACTCTGGTTCAGTTTTGAACTAGAATTCTTGTGATGAAGTTCGATGTTTTACTGAGATGCATATTACTATTTGAATCCATGGTGATGAATATTTGTGATTTCATCCCATAATTTTCTTTTCTTTTCTTGACATGCCCAGCTTTCACATGCTTATTATCAATTTATGCTCCAAATATGTGGTTTTTACCGTTTTGGTTATGCCTCTGCTTGGTTAAGAAAAGTGTTGTGGGGGTGGTATGAAAAGGGGTGACTGGTGAAGCGACTCATCCTTGTTGCCCTTACATGCTTGTTTTAGAAGTATAGTAATTTGATATATTCGTAAAATGAAGGTCCTGATGTACATTATGTTTTGCTTGCTACAGAAATCTTATTAACATACTGGCCGAGATATCACAGTCTGGAAAACAAAGGCACCATGTTCCTTATCGCGATTCGAAGCTGACATTTCTATTACAAGAATCCCTTGGAGGCAATGCAAAGCTTGCAATGATTTGCGCTGTATCACCATCTCAAAGGTACTATCTAAGTTAGCGCGCAATTTATTTCTTTTCTTATTTAGTTATGGTTCCTCTCAACAATTTCATTGTAATTATACAGCTGTAAAAGCGAAACACTAAGTACTCTTAGATTCGCTCAACGAGCCAAAGCCATAAAAACCAATGCTGTTGTGAACGAAGAAAAGACTGATGATGTCAATGCGCTGCGCGCGCAAATCCGGCAGTTGAAGGTAAGATACTGGTTGTCATATGAAACTCAATTTCCGTATAATGTTTTATTATTCTGACTGAGTTTTCTTATAGAATTTTTATATTTCTCTATCATACCCTGCAGGATGAACTTCACCGAATGAAGTCTAATGTGGGCTCAGAAGGAAACAATGGATGGAATGCTAGGCGCAGTTTGCATCTACTGAAAATGAGCTTGAGTCGTTCTCCAACATTTCAAGCTATCAATGAAGACAGTGATGAGGAAATGGAAATTGATGAAAATGACATTGAGAAGCCTTACATTCATGACAATATGTCAATATCTCCTATGGGAGATAAGGGGTCTGAAGAGTTACAATCTCCAATGGAGATATGTACTGGCACGTCACATGCTGAAACTCTTGATGGCGATAAGAACCTTATGTCCACAAAAAGGTCCTGCTCTGGCACCAGTAAATTTAGCGCTGGTATAGACGGAGGAGATGGCCAGTGCAAGGTCAAACTTGCTGCCAGTATACAGAGGGGACTTCAAGTCATTCAAAGTCATCAAAACAATAGTGCATGGAGGAGAGCATCGATCGGTCTGAATGCTAGAATTATGGATGTTCAGCCATGCAAGGTTGATATTGCAGTTCAGACTGATCCTGAAGAATCTGAAGCCAGAGATCCCCTAGTGCTAATTCCTAGTTGTCTTGGAACTTCAGCAAATGAGAGTAGGGATCCCAATCCTTGCAGGGATCTACAGATAGTACCAGCTGATGGGACAGTACCATCTGATGGGGCAGGACCAGCTGATGAACAGAGAAAGCAGCATTTTTTGAAAGTAAGTGCAAGAAAATAATATCTATTTTTGAATTTACATATCAATTAGATTGGTTGCTTATTCATGCATGTTGTTTTGCCTTTAGGCTGTAGAAAAGGTTCTTGCTGGAGCTATCAGGCGAGAGATGGCACGTGATGAACAATGTGCAAAGCAAGCTGCAGAAATTCAACAATTAAATCGTTTGGTGAGTATTTTGTCTCTGCATAAAACAAAAAATTAAATCCTTTTCTGCGTTAATCAGTCTGCTTTTCTAGGTCCAACAATATAAGCATGAGCGTGAATGCAATGCTGTGATTGCACAAAGCCGGGAAGCGAAAATTGCTAGGCTTGAAAGTCTTATGGATGGAACTTTGCCAACTGAAGAATTCATGAATGAAGAGTACATATCACTTATGAATGAGCATAAGGTTTCTGAGTTTTTCATTCCCATTATCCTTATTTGGATGCTTTATTTTTTTGAATTCAGCTTTACTTATCAATTAATCCCTTAAACAAATGCAGATCCTCCAAAAGAAGTATGAAAACCATCCTGAACTCTTACGTGCTGAAATTGAGCTGAAGAGACTCCAGGAGGAACTGGACATGTTCAGGAATTCTGTGGATGAGAAAGAAATTCTACAAGAGGAGATACAGGATCTGAAAAACCAGTTGCACTATATGCTTTCATCATCTGCATCAATTCGTAAACTCTTGCCTCCAATGCGATTATCTCATGGGACTACTTGTTCACCTGGAACAAAAGATAAAGATGGCAATGCTGACCTTGGAGATGTTCCAGATTGGGCTGAAGCAGAGAGCAAGTGGATTACACTCACGGAAGAGCTTAGAGTCGAACTTGAAGCAAACAAGTCTCTGGTTACAAAGTTGCATTCAGAATTGGATTTTGAGAAGAAATGCTCATTGGAAGTAAATGAGGCACTCCAAACAGCAATGCAAGGACATGCAAGAATCCTGGAACAGTATGCTGATCTTCAAGAGAAGCACATGAGTTTGCTTGCACTGCATAGGAGGATGCGTGATGGTGTAGAAGATTTAAAGATGAGAGCAGTGAAAGCTGGTGTTAAGGGTGCTGAGTTACGGTTCATCAACTCCATATCAGCTGAGATTTCAGCTCTTCGAGCTGAGAAGGAGGGTCTTCAGGGTCAGCTAAGGGATACTACTGAAGCTGTTCAAGCAGCTGGTGAGTTACTAGTGCAATTGAAGGATGCAGAAGAAGCTGAAGCACTAGCCAAGGTATGGCATTCCCGTATATCTCAGACCTTTTGCAGAAATAAAGAAAATAAACTTTCGTCAATCCTCATATATTCATTTTCTGTATTCTCTGCCTAGCACGTAAATTGTTAACAGTATGAGATTAGATTTCTTTTAAGTTTGACTGAAACAAGCTTGTCTTGCGTTTCTTGCAGAGGCGGGCTTTGCTGGCAGAGCAGGAGACGGAGAAGGCGTACCAAGAGATTGACAACCTTAAGAAGAATTACGACCAGGAAATCCTTTCTCTAAACCAGCGACTTGCTGCATTGTCTGAGAACAAGGACGCTGTACGTCCTACAGAATTTAGTGATCTTGAGCCTGCCAAGTACGACACAGCTGGGAGCCATAGTGACCAGCAGGGGCGGGAGGAATTCAACCCCTTACAACAAGGTAGCTCGTTTGAGGTATCCAAGAGCACGGACCTGAATTCATGGTTTTCGGGATACGACAAGTGTAACATTTGATGCTGCACTGTTTAGATGCCTCACCCCTCCTGTTTTGTATACCATTGAAATGTAGCAGTATGATGTTGTACACCTGATGAGCATAGAGGAAGATGCCCCCTGAAGATGTAGCTTCACCTCACTGTCTTGTGAGGATCATGCAGCGTCTTCAGATAATCGGAGAAGTGTTGTAAAATCAGAGGGACATTTTGTTTCTTACTCTACATTATAATAGCAACAGCGATCAAGTTATGTCTGTATCCTCCTTGCAAAGCAGCTCTAGTGCGTAGTGACTCGCCATCAGGGTTCGCAAAACCGTGGCTTATCGCGCGGTTTTCGCGAAAACCGCCCAAACCGCTCCGGTTTGGTTTGGGCGGTTTAGCGGTTTCCAAATTCAATTTTTTTTAATTTTAAAAATTTGGTGGATTTCATAACAAAAAATATGTAAAAAAACTAGATGAAAAATGCAACTTATTGGTTGAATTAGTTTCTAAAAATATTTTGATTTTGGTGACAAAAAAATTCGAGAAAAATTGGATGAAAAATATATAACCAAATCTTATTCTCAACACCACCTCAACAGCCATTCTATCCTCTCCCTTTTCCTTGTTCGCCTTTCCCTGTCCGCCCGCTGCGACCGAGCGTCCACCGCCCCACTGCGCCATCCACCGCCCGCACGCCACAAACCGCGCCGGAGAAGCAGCTAGCCGCGCGGTAAGCACGGCTAGCCGCGCGTGCGTCCAGCGCTCCGCAAGCCGCCCGGTTGTAGCGGTAAGCCGCTCTCTCGAAGCGGTTAGCCGCGCAGCTCGGGCGGTTAGCCGTCGCCACTGGTAAACCGTGCAATTTTCACGGTAAGCCGCTCGATTAGCGCGGAAAGCCGTCCGATCTACTGGGTTTCTGTGGCAGCGAAGGTGAGATGGTTGTTTTGTGTTTTTTTTTTCAAATATTGGTCGATTTGTTATCAAATTTAGAACATAGTTGCTCATTTTCAAGAATTGTTGGTTGTAAGATGTCAGATCAGTCCGATTCAGTTTGGGAGCACGGAGACAACGTGTATCCCGGGTTTTGTTGCAAATATTGCAAGGCCGTGAAGAGAGGGGGTGGTGCCACACGATTCAAGCAACATTTGGCACATCGTGGAAGCAGCGTATTTGGATGTCCTCATGTTCCCACGGACGTGCGGGACTATTTTCGCCGAGAGCTTGATAGAACCGCCAAGCGGAGGAAGGACCGAGCTAAACAGACCCTTAGACAACACCAGGTTGCAGGTGGAGGAAATGTCAATGAGGAGGACGATGAAGAGATGTAGGCTGCTATGAGGTTATCTAGAGAGGAGGAATTCCGACAGCGTCAGCGTTCATATGGTGGTCAATTTGAGAGTGGTGATGCTGGTGCTGGTTCATCGCAAGGTGCTTCTGGTTCATCGCAGGGAGGTGCTGGGTCTGGATTGTTTGGTACGATGAGAAGGTCCGCATCACAGAGGTCAGGTAATGAACGGATTCAAACTAGAATCGATACAGGTCCATGGACTGCGAAGAGCAAGCTAGTAAAGTCGTCCATTGGACGCGCATGGTCAAAAAAATTTCATACAGAAGCCATCTTTGGTAGAAAAGCCGATAGTCCATACTTTGTTAGTGCTATCAAGGAGACACAGAGATGGCGTACGAGACTTTTATTTTATTGTATTATATGTTTTGTTATATGTTATCATATTTATGTCGTGTGTCATGATATTTGCAGGTGAAGGCGTGCCTAGCCCAACTGGGAGGGAAATAGATGGCACGTATCTTGATGCTAACGAGAAAGACATCAAGAAAGAATTCGATAAATTCAAGATGGAGTGGCCGATGTACGGTGTCACGATTATGTGTGACTCTTGGACTGACCCAACAGGGATGAGCTTGATAAACTTTATGATCTACTGTAATGGTGTCATGTTTTTTCACAACTCATGTGATGTTACTGGGCACAGCCAATCTGCGGACTTCATATTCAAGTACGAGACATATGTTTATTCTATAGCACTGTTTGTTTTATTTGCAGCTATGATATTTGAACAACCGTAGGATCTTGTGCACTATTTGTTTTATTTGTACCAATAGTATTTTGAACAATGAAACATTCTTGTGCAGGAAATGAATAAGGTATGCATTGATGTAGGTGCAGACAATATTGTGCAGTTTATTACAGACAATGGTTCAAATTATAAAAAGGCGTGCAAGCTGCTAATAAACAAGTATCCTCATATTGTCTGGCAACTATGTGTGGCCCATACAATCAACCTGATGCTAAACGCTATTGGTGAGTTTTCAGAGCATAAAGCTATGATACAGTCGGCTCGCAACATTTCTCGTTGGTTGTATAATCATAATCAGTTGCACTCTATGATGACCAATGCTATTGGTGGTGAGTTGATAAGATGGAATGCAACACGTTTTGGCACAAACTATATGTTTCTTGAAAGTATGCTTCGTCGATGGCATGGATGGGTTCTGAGACATTTTTAAATAGTAGATTTGCCAATACTGAGAACGGAAG
>BCLF01000006.1:3058324-3069571 GCA_001602275.1 Zoysia japonica | reverse complement strand
TTTTTTTTTTTTTTTTTTTTGCGACTGAAGAAACCCTTGATTAGAGTCAAACAGGGTTAAATTACAATCTTGGGCCATCAGAGAAGATAAGCGGGCTGGGGTCTGTTGCCACACCCGAAGCCTATTACCCTCTGATGCCAATTTAGCTAGAGAATGTGCTACTCTATTACATTATCTTCTTACATGGAGAAGATTAAAAGAATGAAAAGAAGTGCTAAGTTCTTGAATTTCTCTCAGAATGGCAGAAATACTTGATCGTTGATTTGTTCCCAGATTCCATAGTTGCACCAACACCTGACAATCCGTTTCCATGATAATTTTTTGATAACCAAACTGTCTTGCGAGAGCAGCACCATCTCAAGTGCTTCTACTGAAAGTGCATCAAGGCTGTTTGTGTACCCTTTTGACAACCCAACTTTGAAAACTCTCTGTTGATCTCGTAGAACTACACCAGCTGCTCTCTCTAGATTGAAAGCTCCATCTGTATTACACTTCACCCAGCCCTCTGAAGGTGGTTTCCATGTCAGAGCACAACATGATGGTTGTCTCTGTTTAGCTAATTCCCACAAGTCATATGCAATATCAATTGTCCATTGAACTGCTCTCCTAATGTTCAGTGGTTCATTTTTTCATTATTTCTCTGCCTCCACAAAGAGTACATGCCGATGATAATAGTTGGTTTGATTGTTGGTGAGCAGATGTCATCCTGGAGAATATCACTAGTCCATGACCGAGGATGCAGCCTGGGCAGAGCTTTCACCTGTTTCCAGAAAGCTTTCGCTATTGTGCAATCGAGGAGCACATGCCTGATAGTTTCCCTCTCAGCTCCGCAAGTATCACAGAAAGCAATTGGTTTGATGTGGCCTCTCTGTAAGACTTCCTTTGCTGGGACAAATTCATGTAACACTTGCCACCAAACGATTGCACCTTTGGGGGATCAGCTAAATTCCAAATCTGTTTCCATGTGCCATCACCCGAACTGCTAGCACTCATCACCCGAACTGCTAGTACTCATCCCTGAAGCCCATACCACCTTTAGATTTATGCTATGTCAATGTGTCCCAGCTCATCCAGTGCATTCTCCTGTTCTCTACTGAACTACCCCACCAGAAATTAGCCATAGCAGACCTCATATTCTTACAAGTTGTTTTCGAAAACAAGAAACAACTCATAGCATAAGTTGGTAAAGATTGTGCAACTGATTTCAATAAGACTTCTTTTCCTGCGAAGCTGACATCTCTTCCACTCCATGTTCCAATCAATCCTTCAATTTTTGTTGTCAAGGATTCAAAAGCTTTTGTTGTAGCACGACCTACAGCAGTTGACAGTCCCAAATATTTATCCGATAGTGCCTCAGTATCAATCTGCATAGCGTCCCTAATTTCTTCCTTCATCTCATCAGTACAATTGTGACTGAAAAAGACCGCTGATTTTGAACGGTTAACTAACTGCCCTGAGCCACGATTATACACTTCCTGTTAGACTAAATATATTCGGCAGGATTAGTTGCTTGTATTTCGTATTTTGCATGGCACTGTTAGGCTACGATAGCAGATGCAACGGCCTCCTCCCTGATCGCGCGGGTATTTATTTCTTAAGCTGTTGCGATATGACAGGGAGGCCTGCTCCTATATGTACGCCTGTGCTATTCGTGATTAATCAATCAACGAATTCTCCTGTCTATCATGGTATCACTAGGATTCGATCCTATTCGCTTCCGCAACGTCTAAACTACGCCGACGTCACGCACTGCCCTCGCCCATGGCCGCTGCGCCCAACGATTCAGTTGATGCGGCCGCTCGTCTTGAGCTGGAGCGCCGTGTTGCGTCCTCCCCGGCTGAGCGACAAGCAGCAGCAGCTCGCCTCGAGGCAGCGCATCTGGAGAACCAGCGCGGTGGCAGCGGTGGCCGGAAAAGAACAGTGGCAGTGGCGGCGCTCCTTCTCTCGGCGGTGGCGTGCCTGCGGCTCCTACACTGTTCATGCCTTGGGCCAACCCTGGAGTGCGACCTGGTCCAATTCCTGGTTGGCAGCCGTCCTTTGGGACATTCCAGCCATACTGGACTCGATTTCCATGGCTGCCTGAACCTCACCGCCTGCAGGCGTTCTACGCCGGCCCACAGCCGGTCCTGGCACCTCACCAGGTCCGCTTCCAACCTTCGCTGCGGGGGCACCTGGTTTTGGCCTGCCACCAGCGGCTGCGCTGGGACCGGCAACATTGCAGAAACACTTTGGCTTCCCTGTACTAGCCGACTGGATCAATCATCCTGGTGGGCTTGCTTGGGACCAGAACGCCTTGGCCGCATCCTTTAACACGGTGACGCATCAACCTCCACCGACAACTGAATGGTACATAGACACTAGTGCTGAAACTCATTTGACTGTCCCTTCATCGTTAACACCATCGCATATTATTGTCGGTGATGGTTCCCTTTACCCGTCACTAGCACCGGCTCTTCTTATTTTCCCACCACCCGGAGTAGCCTTCACTTAAATAATATTCTAGTTTCTCCATAACTCATCAAGAATCACTATAGAAAATAACTGTTCTGTTAAGTTTGACCCGCATGGTTTTCCTGACCCGGAGAGTAATCGCTAGATGCAATAGCTCAGCCCTTGCTGCCGGTTGCACCTCCAAGCTTTGGCATAGGCGCCTTGGTCACCTTGGCCATGACACTTTGTCCCGTTTAGTGTCTTCTTCAGCTATTTTTTGTACTAAAAGCGAGGCAGATCATCTCAGTCACGCATGTCAGCTTGGGCGTCATGTTTGCCTCCCCTTTAGTCAGTCCACTTCGCTAGCTGCCAAATTTTTTTATTTAATACATTGTGATCGGACCTCTCCTGTTTCTAACATTTTTTTGTTACAAATACTATTTACTTATTCTTGATGATTACTCACATTTTTTTGTCCTTTCCCTTGCGTCTCAAATCTGAAATATTTCCTACTCTCAGTAATTTTTTTTTCTTTTGTCTCCACACGGTTCGGTGCCACCATCAAAAGCATTCAGTGCGATAATAGTCGCGCATGTTCTTTCTTTCACATGGCACCACACTTCGCATGTCTCGTCCTACACTTCGCCTCAGAATGGTGAGGCCGAGCGCATGATCCGCAACACAAATAATATTATTCGCTCAATGCTTTTTCAAGCTAGCATGCCACCTTCTTTTTCGGTCGAGGCGCTGCACACAGCCACGCACATCCTTAACCGACTCTCTACTAAAACCTTGGGCAATGAAACATCCTTCCTTGCGCTCCATGGATTCAAGCCATCCTACATTCATATTCGTGTTTTTAGGTGTCGGTGTTACCCTAATCTCTCTGGCGTTCCACTGCTTGGGCTTTTCTCGGGTACCCCTCTGAGCACAAATGTTATCGCTGCCTCGACCTTACCACTAATCGTCTTATCATCTCCCGCCATGTCACATTCGATGAGTCTTCGTTTTCTTTCTCTGTGGTCTCTACCCTTTCTTCATCCAATTTTGATTTTCTATCGGAGTTTGATGCTAATCCTATTGCACCGATTAGTTTTGTTCGTGTTTCAGGTAATCATCACCTCTCTGCCCCTGGTGCTACATCGCATCAGGCTGCTGCCAGAGGGGCGCATCAGGTGGCCTCCATCCAGGAAGATTCTTGTGTGCCGCACGTTGCACGATGCACTGCTGCCCCTGCTGGTTCCACGCCTCAGGTAGCTGCTAGCGGTGCTGCTGTGCCCAGGACGTCGACAGCAGCACGGATCCCCGACCCCTGTGACGCGCTGGTGCCTGTCGGCCCAGACACGGGCTCCGGCTCGCTAGTGCCTGGCGCCCCTGACACGGGGTCGGGCGCGTCATCCACGTCTGGTGCTGGTTCAGGCGGCGTCCTGCTGCCGGCTCACTCCTTGCCACCGCCTGCGAATGCTGTGCCGGTTTCTCCCCCCTGCAATGAACACAGCATGGTGACACGCGGGAAGCGGGGATTTCGCCAATCGAAGGTTCCATTAAATCTTCACACTGCGCCTTTGTCTGCAGTACCGAAGACTTACAGAGGTGCTCTGGCTGATCTAACTGGCGTGAAGCTATGACCGAGTAGTATTCCGCTCTCCTTGCCAATAACACATGGGATTTAGTTCCCCGTCCTCATGACGTCAACATTATTACTAACAAATGGATATATCGCCACAAGTTTCGTAATGATGGGTCTTTGTAGAGATACCAGGCATGTTGGATGCTTCGTGGCTTCACACAGCGTTCAGAAGTTGATTTTGATGAAACCTTTAGCCCAGTGGTCAAGCCCGCTACTATTCGCACAGTGCTTACACTTGCTCTATCTAATGATTGGCTTGTTCACCAGCTGGATGTGAAGAACACATTTTTTCATAGCACTCTTAATGATATAGTTTATTGTGTACAACCTTCAAGATTTGTTGACAGCACCCATCAAGATTATGTCTGTCGTCTGAACAAATCTCTTTATGGTCTGAAGCAAGCTCCTCGTGCATGGTACAGTCGCTTCGCTATTTGTATCCTCTCACTGGGTTTGTTAGTGCTCGGTCTGACACTTCATTGTTTATTTATCGGCACGGAGATGATACAATGTACCTGCTTCTCTATGTTGATGACATTGTGTTGACAGCATCGTCAGTTCCGCTTCTTCACAGAGTCATTGCAGCTCTTCAGCAGGAATTCTCGATGAAGGAACTAGGTTCCCTGCATCATTTTTTGGGGCTTTCTGTCAGTCGTGCAAATGGTGGTTTCTTTCTCTCAACGCGTCAGTATATTTTGTAGATCCTCGAGAGTGCCGGCATGTCTGATTGCAAGCCATGTTCTACACCAGTTGACACTTCTGCCAAGATGTCTGCTACTGATGGTCCTCCTGTCTCTGATCTGACTCACTATTGTGGACTTGCTGGAGCCCTACGGTACCTCACTTTTACTTGTTCGGATATCTGTTATGCTGTGCAGCAGGTATGCCTTCACATGCATGACCCGAGAGAGCCACACCACGCTTTGATAAAGCGTATTCTTCGCTACTTGCGTGGTGCTCTAGATTAGGGATTACATCTCTGGTGCACGGATGTCTCCACTTTGGTTGCTTATTCTGATGCAGATTGGGCAGGATGCTCCGACACTCGTCGCTCCACCTTTGGATATGCTGTGTTTCTTGGTGACAATTTAGTTTCCTAGTCCTCAAAGCACCAGCCCACAATATCACGTTCTAGTGCTGAGGCTGAGTATCGAGCTGTTGCCAATGCTGTGGCTAAAACTTCTTAGATTTGCCAGCTGCTTTTGGAGTTGCACATTCCTCTTCAGCGAGCCACTCTCGTTTATTGTGATAACATCAGTACAGTATATCTCTCGACTAATCCGGTGCAACATCAACGCACCAAACACATCGAGATTGATCTTCACTTTGTTCGTGAGCGAGTCATTGCTGGAGCCGTCAGAGTGCTACATGTCCTGACATCCTCTCAATATGCAGACATCTTCACTAAGGGTCTCCCCTCGGCAGGATTAGTTGCTTGTATTTCGTATCTTGCATGGCACTGTTAGGCTACGATAGCAGATGCAACGGCCTCCTCCCTGATCGCACGGATATTTGTTTCATAAGCTGTTGCGATACAGCAGGGAGGCCTGCTCCTATATGTACACCTGTGCTATTCGTAATTAATCAATCAACGAATTCTCCTGTCTATCACTTCCAAGACCTGAAGTATCCTTGCAGCCCCCCTTTGCGAAGCTTCTGAGAAAACAATACAATCATCCGCAAAAAGTAAGTGCGATATCCAAAGTGCGTGAATACTCACACGAACACCTCTTGATATATGCACTGGGCCACTGAACTTTAGAAGACTTGATAATCCTTCAACACAAATTAGAAAAAGGTAAGGAGATATGGGGTCTCTTTGCCTAATTCCTCTAGAAGATTTGAAAGACTCTGAAAGAGAGCCATTAACCCTAACAGAGAAGGAAACAAATGTTATACACTCATGACCAGGGACAAAATCTTCATGAAAACCGAGCTTTGACATAATTTTCCTCAAATAGTCCCACTCCACTCGATCGGTCATAAGCCTTCGTCATATCTAGTTTGATAGCACATACACCATATTTTTCTTTCTTTCTTTGACTTTTGTTCCTAGGAAAAAAAGAGACGTGTTACAGTTCTTGGGAGGTACTGATGTACCTTCCCCTCATTAATTAATTTTAACTGTTGATTTTAAAAAATTAGTATCAAGCTTATCATTTTTGGTACTGGGTCCACTATTTTAATACTTTTGATTGTGTACTTTTCTATCCATCAGATATAATTAAATGGACGGCTATGGTTATTACTTAACTACAAGCATTCTAACATCTCTAAAAAAAAACCTTATCGTTTCTAGTGAGACTCATGTTCCTATGAAACAAAAAAAAAAATTTGCAAGTGATTTCGGAAGTGACGATACAAAATAAAATGCGAATGAACACATAAGAGTTCCATAGGAATGATTTTCCATTTTTTTCCCCATTCTTCTGGATTTAGGATCATCACGAGGACAGCCTGATACCAAAGGCATTTGGGCCGTATTTCGTGTTTCAACCTATATTGAAACACTCAACATTGTTAAAAAACTGACAGTAAGCACTCTCATTGACAAAGTCTCGACAGTCGGCACTCACACTAAGACAAGATTTTTAGTTAAAAATAAACTAGATTTGTTTTCCTATCAATAACAATTTGGGAACGGATGACGATACAAGTAGAGTAGTTTGCTTCCGCGTTCAAGAAATTTGCAGCAAAATACGGACGATTTACTGATTTCTCATAAGATCATTATCAGCCATGCAACAATACAGTACAGTACCGGGCCTACCGGCGGTGCTGCACTGCTGCAAAAATGTCCATCGTTCCTGAGGAAAAAAAAAACTGAAACAAAGCAGTGCACGCGGGCCTCGTCCATGGCCGCAGTGAGCGCTGCTTTTCCGAATCCTACCTGCAGTGAGCGAGGCAGACGGTTGCCTGGCGGCCGGAGGACGACGGCGCTGTGGCCGGCGACGGATTTGTAAATACGGCGCGCCTTGCATCCCGATCTGGGCTACCGCCGTCCGTCGTACCACGCAAAAATGCAGTCCCGCGCCCGCGTCTCCTCCATCTTCACGGACGCCGCCGCCACAGCCACAACGGCGTCTTCCTCCACGGCGTCTGCTCCTCGCGTTACACCTGACGCCCTCTGCGCCGCCACGAACCGGGCTCGCTCCGGGACGCTCGGCCCAGGGGACGCGCACCACCTGCTCGACAAATTGCTGCAACAGAACGCCCCCATCCCCAACCGCGCGCTGAACGGCTTTCTCGCGGCGCTCGCCCGTGCGCCGCCCACAGCTGCCTGCAGCGACAGCCCTGCCCTCGCCGTTGCCCTCTTCAACCGCCTATCCCGATGTGACGCAGGCACTTGGGCAGCGCCGCCCACACTCAGCACCTATAACATACTCATCGACAGTTGCAGCCGGGCGTGCCGCCCGGACCTTGGCCTTGCCTTCTTCGGCCGCCTCTTCAGGACTGGCCTGGGCGTCGATGTGGTTACATTTAACAGCCTCCTCAAGTGCCTCGGTGATGCAAAGCGGATGGATGAGGCTTTTGAGGTGTTGGTTCACAAGATGCCTGAGCTTGGGTGTGTTCCCAATGGTATCTCATACTCTGCAGTTCTGAAGAGTTTCTGCAATAATAGGAGAAGTCAGCGGGCACTTGAGGTGCTACGAATTATGGCTGAAAATGAAAGAACTAGCTGCTCGCCTACTGCAGTTGCGTACAACACGGTCATTGATGGCTTCTTCAAGGAGGGTGAAGTTGCTAAAGGGTCCGATCTCTTCCATGAGATGATGCAGAAGGGAATTTCACCTGATGTTGTGACTTACACCTTGGTTATTAATGCACTGTGCAAGGCCAAGGTGATGGACAAGGCAGAGGTGGTCCTTCAGCAAATGGTTGACGGAGGAATTCAGCCTGATCGTGTGACATATAATAGTCTGGTCCATGGATATTCTACTTTAGGTCAGTGGAAGGAAGCATCTAAGGTAGTCAAAGAAATGACTAGTCAAGATGTTCAACCAAATATTGTGACTTGGAACTCATTCATGGCTTCCCTTTGCAAGCATGGAAGAAGCAAGGAAGCTAGAGATATATTTGACTCCATGGCTCTGAAGGGTCAGAGGCCTAATATCATCTCCTACAGTATTCTGCTTCATGCTTATGCCACAGATGGTTGCATGGTTGATCTTACTGATCTCTTTAATTCGATGGTAGCAGAAGGTATTGTACCTGATCACAAAGTTTTCAACATACTGATCAATGCATTTGCTAAAAAGGGAATGATGGATGAAATTATGAATATCTTTAAAAAAATGATACAGCAGGGTCTGAAACCTAATATCGTCTCCTATACGACAGTCATTGCTGCATTTTGCAAAAAGGGCAGGATGGACGATGCTATGAAAATATTCAATCAGATGATGGGTCATAGAGTACAACCTGATAAGGCTCTTTACCACCTTCTTATCCAAGGTTTTTGTACTCATGGCAGTCTGCTAAAAGCAAAGGAATTGATATATGAAATGATGAATAAAGGTATGCGTCCTGATATTGTTTTCTTCGGTTCAATAATAAACACCCTTTGTAAAGATGGACGGGTAGTGGAAGCACAGGAAATATTTGACTTCGTTATACATATTGGTATGCATCCTGGTGTTATTATGTATAGTGCTCTGATGGATGGGTACTGTCTAGTTGGGATGATGAAGAAAGCAATGGACGTTTTTCATGCTATGGTATCAGTTGGCATTGAACCTAATGTTGTGGTGTATGCTACACTTATCAATGGTTATTGTAAATTTGGAATGGTTGATGATGGATTGAATCTCTTTAGAGAAATGTTGCCTAAGGGAGTTAAACCAACAACTGTTGTTTACAATATCATACTGGATGGGTTGTTTCAGGCTGGGAGAACTGCTGCTGCAAAGGAAATGTTCCACGAAATGATTGAAAGTAAGATACCGGTGAACTTAATAACGTATACTACATTTCTCAATGGGCTTTGTAAAAATAATTGCTATGATGAGGCTATCCCACTGTTTCAAAGACTACGTGCAATGGACATGAAGTTTGATACCATAACTCTTGATATTATACTTTCTGCACTGTTTAAAACTAGGAGACTTGAAGAAGCCAAGGATATGTTTTCCACTCTCTGTGAAAATGGGATCGTACCTTCTGTTGTGACTTATGGCATAATGATGACAAATTTTATAAAAGAAGGTTTGTTGGCAGAGGCTGATGATATATTCACATTAATGGAGAGGACTGGCTGTGCTCCAGATTCTCATCTTCTAAATAATGTGGTCAGGGTGTTACTGGAGAAAGATGAAATAGTAAGGGCAGGAAATTATCTTTCTAAAATTGATGAGAAGAATTTCTCACTCGAAGCTTCAACTGTTGAATTGCTAATCTCACTCCTCTCTAAAGATACATGCCAGGAATACAAAGAACTGATCCCAGCTAAGTATCAATTTCTTTTGGGAACCAACTAGAGATGATACATGACGTATTAGATTAGATGTTGGATAAATTGTGTATAATGTAACTAATGTCTTACCGCATCCATTGTGGAAATGTCACAACAGGTGTGTCTTTGATGGTGTGTCTTCCAGTCTTGATGGTGCTTTAAGTGCAGCTAAACATGAGCTTTGTTATGGTTGCTTGCTGGGGCTAAAGGAATTTTTTTCCTGGAAGCTTAGCAGGGTGGGAGCTAATTAGACGTGTTGTCCGGTTTTAGGTCGTGTTGTCACTTGTAATCAGTGCAAATCAAATCAGGATGGTATGAGTTTTTGACAAGGGTCTCTTTCACCGCTTTGTTCGGTTCGAGAAAAAAAAATGTCTTACGGCATCATGTTATTATTGGAGAAAGGCATGACAGTCAAGGACTAGAATTGACAACTTTTTGTTTAGAGGAAGTCGTGTTAGTAGAAGTTTGAACAATTTCATTGTTTATATCTCTTATGTTTCTAAACAACACATAAATATCTTCATCGTGCAGGATTCTTTGGAGGTCACAGGATAAAAATTGCATTTCAAATGTCTTTCCTATCATGGTAATATTGGCGTAGTGATTGACATATATTTTATGCCCTGGTCACCTGTATGAGAATTGTTGGTATGCAAAAGGTACCACTTTCTTGGCCTTATTTTTTTTTTTCTGGTGTTATAGTGTGGAAGTTACAATCATAATAATCATAACATTTTATTCGGATGAAGTAGGCTTGCCTGGAACATATTGATATGTGATGTTTGACAATATGCATACCGAATATTTTTTTATGCCTGTGTTACTTTTTTTTTTTTTGGTTCTTGTTGATGATGATGTAACTGCTTGATAGTGTTCTTCATATAAAATAAGATAAAACATCCTGTGATAGATGATGTCAGATGCTGTCCAGCACGTGAGAATGTAGGCTTGTATTTGAAAGGATTAATTTGGCAGATGCCATTACAATTTTACAAAGTTTGAAATATGTCATTCGGACCCATGTGTTATTCGGACTCATGTGTTATACACTTGCAGAACCCTCTCTGTAAGTGACACATCAATGGCATATTTTAAACTTTGCAAAATTGTAATGGCATGTATCTAACTAGCCGAAAGGATTAATTTCAGCCTGGACTGCTATACATGCCCAGCTGCATGCCCTTAGCGATGCTTCTTCATAATTTTGTTTGGAAACTTGTATCCTACTCACGATCTTCTATCATTATGCCTCGATATAATGCTGATCTTGCTTGTGTTTTAAAAAAAGAGTACATTTGTGCTTAAAGTAGGGACACGTGCAGAATGTAGTGTGATACCCTCAAAAATTTCAACTAATAAACCTTTCTAGCGATTTTATATTTTACACCCCTCTGTTATTTTTATTTTAACGGAAAATCTCATATAATGAATAGATTCAAAAAGGAGAAATTTCAAGTTTAAAATTTGAAAATTGATAAGTTTTTGGGTGGAATTTTCCTTTTTTTGGATTTATCAAAATTTATTCGAATTTATTAGATTTTATTTGAATTTGGAGTTTCTTTAAAAAAAAAAAACAAATCTCCGCGTTGGGCCAGTTCCGGCCCAGCCGCACCGCCCCCTCCCCTTTCTTTTCCTTGTCGGGTCGCGCACGCGTGTGGACGGCCCTGTGCGACGAACGGCCCGACTCGGGGAAGCGTCGTCTTCCCCGAGCCGTTGCCGCGCTCGTCGCCTCGAC
>BCLF01000006.1:3046538-3056973 GCA_001602275.1 Zoysia japonica | reverse complement strand
CCGCGTGCGCACCGCGCACGGAGCACGCGCGTCAGCCGCGAGCTGGACCGGCCCAGCGAGATGACAGGCCGCCAGCGGGCTGCTCTCCTCGCGCCCCGCTCTCGTTGACCAGTGGGGTCGGGGCCCAAACGTCAGCCACACAGCTGAAATTGCTATAGCCACCCACTCCAGTGTACACAGAAATTTGTTCCTAGCCCATTTTAAGTCCAAAGAAATTCCCAAAAATTCCAAGAAAATCTCCACTTTGCAAATACACCCCTACACATTAAAAACCCACTTGCAAAGCCCTTTTTTCCACCACAAATTTTCACATTAGTCTTCTAATTTTTAGAAAATTACAAAAAGACTCCCACATCTTATTTTTACCACTATTTTCGCATATCACCTCCGTTTATGGAGATCTTTGCACCATTAGAACCATAAACCTGAGCTCTACCTTATAAAGCCACTCAACACTCCGAGAACTTTCTATTAAATTTGGTGTTTATTCGATCGTCGTTTTGTGTTCTTTTCCATATGAATTTATTTATTTACTTTCTCTCATTTTCTCGTGTAGACGACGGAGCGCTCGGAGACGAAGAGGCCGACGACCCAGAATACGAAGAAGAGTCCGAGGACGCTTTCGAAGGCAAGTCCTAATCTTTTGACCATTTTGCTCCTAGTTTTGCTACGCACCCATAGGACCCGTATGCTTATATATTCGTAGTTATATGTTCAAAACATTGTGTAGTTATAAACCAATTTGCTATACATATATTTATATTTATGTCAGTAACTTGTTCTTCATAGATATAAATACCACCTTGATACCGGATTGTCGATCGAATCTTGTTAACCGTAGGATTTTCACCATTAAATACTCTAATGCACGGAAAGCTGCCTTAAAATTAGAATGCTTAAGAACACTCTCACGTGAAGCGATGCTTCAAAACTCGATATACATAACCATCATTTATCAAGCGAGTTATAAGAGTTTGGAGGTGTGTTAAACAAAGTGGGATGGGGTTTAGTGAAACCTGGTGATGGGAAGGGATAATGTTTTTGGTCGTGAGGCGGGCTCCTAGAGCTGTGTGCTGTGTGTAAGCTTCGGACTGGTCCACCTGCCGTGGTCGAGCGCCATCTCTGCCATATAAGGATCGGTTCATCGGACCTCAACGTAGTGATTTTGTACAACCACAGAACCTGTTTGGGGGGGGGGGGCTCACTTCACCCTCTTGGTCGTCCACTTTGACCCCTAAGGCGGTCAGTGGAACACAAGTCGCAGAAGCAGATGTGAGATACTCACGGTTCGGTCTTCGATTACAGCAATAGCTCGTGCCATGGGATCGTATTGCCCACCGGTATAGCTCCCTGATTTTCATAATTATCCGTCTGTGTGGGGTCTCAGGGAGAAGACGTAGATGATCTAAACCCACGGTCTAGCTACGGGAATGTGCTATCGCGTCATCGATGGTATGGAAAACCCTCGAGAGATGACCTCTGTTTGTATCTCGAAGCGGACTTTGTGGACACCTTAGTGTGAGTTAGACTGAACGTTACGTGACTCTATTGATTAAGAGGAGCATAGCCTGTGGGTACAGTGTATAATCTCTGCAGAGTGTATAATCCATCTAAAATAGTCGTTGTCACGGTATTGACACGCTACAGCTTGAGCTCACAATGATTAATCTTGATCACTTCCTTGCTAGTGTGAGTCAGTGTAGCTGCCCGTGTTTTAAAAAGTGTCTGGCTGGAATAGTGGAGACCCATCTAGTTAAAATTTGAAAACTAGCGAGAAAGGTGACTACTCCCTCAGGTCCAACCTCTAAAATACTGATAGAATATGAACACTTCTGTCGGGATCACGTACCCTGGGTACCCAACAGTTCGCACTCCAGCGGGTGAAAGTCGGGGGTCGGATGGCACGGTTTTCGACCCCTCAGCGACGACCTACGGCGACCATGTCTTGGCCGCGCAGGGGCGCGAAGACCCCGGGCTCCGAGGATCGACCCCCGGGAGCAACCCCAGGAGGTAGATACCGTGTTATGGTACATTTACCCTGTGACCAGCTGCCATCCGTCCCGATAAGACAGGACGAGATTCACCACGGCGACACTCCAGCAAAAAGCTGCGACGGCTGCCAGACACGACGGGACAGCACTGTAGCCGGCGCAGTAGCGTCGAACGAGCATCACGGTACCCGCCGCTGTGCCCGACGCGACGGGTCATGACCACGCCTGGACGGAACGAAATGATGTCGACAACGACGGAAGGGCCCACCTGTCGGCGAGACGACAGGATCGCGTAGGGTCCATTACCTGTAACCCCAGGGTCCCTCCTATAAAAAGGGAGGCCCGGAGAGCGATAGAGAAAACGGAAAAAAAAACACCACCCCAAGCAGCCACAAACACACGAAAGACAAACTTAAGCCCCATCAGAACCCGGGAACCCTTGCGCCTTTCCGAGCAAGCACCCCCATTCACCCACGTTCTGGGTCCTCCCACGAAGAGAGGTTTCCGTCTTGTAACATTATCTTAAGATAATCCGCTCCCTGAACGTAGGGTATTACAACGTTCGGGTGGTCCGAACCAGGTAAAAATTCCCTTAAGTCTACTTCAGATTAGGCCATATCGAATCCGAAGGCATACCATCCTCCACGATCGTATATTCACTGTGCCAGTGGTCAGAACACCGACAGTTGGCGCACCAGGTAGGGGGGTGTCTCTCTTTTGGTGTGTCCTCGTTTCGGCTTTTCGATGGTCCCATACTTCGTTATAGGGGACATTTCGATCTCTCACCTCCGTTTTGAGGACTTCACGGTCGTCGTCTCTCCAGACGGTCGGTCGTGGCAAGCCCCCGCTTTCGTCTCTGGGCAGGCTTTCTATTTCGAGAGCTGGACTTCGTCGCGGACGAAGGCGGCGAGCTCTGCCTCCAGGCTCCGTGTGGAAGGCACCCTCGCTGGTGGCCCCGGAGCCACCTCATTTTGGGGCACGACCCGTCGAGGGAGTGCTTCACTCTCCACGCCCCGAAGAGCGCGGAACCGGCGACTCCCGGCAACACGCCGCCGGGTGCCAACCTGTCCCTGCGTCCCACAGCGGACGTCGCCGGCCAAGCTTGGCCGCCCCTGGGATGCACTGCCAGCCCCGAGCCTAGGGGCAAGGCTCCAGTCGGGCCCAGCGACTCGGCGCGAGTCCGAGGACGGTCCACCTACCAGCAGCTCGCAGCTAGGGGGCCGTCAACCTTCGACACCCCGCTCGAGAACCTCGCGGCGGCAGCGTGCATCCTCAACGAGACCGCTGCCCCCGAAGACCCAGCGCTGAGGGAAGTGTACGAGCGCGTACGCTTCTACCTCGGCAGCGCGCTTCAGCGACCAGAAGCGTCTCTCCGACCCCAGCAGTCGGAGACGAAAAGCAACCGCCAGTCCCAGGACCGGTGGAGCTCGGCGCGCGACAGCCCAGTCGAGGAACGGCACCCTCGACACCACGCGGGGTCAGTCCTCCCCCGCCTCGGCCCCAACCTCGACGTCCGCGGCACCATCGACGCCAGGCGCCAGGCGAGGAGCGAGCTCCGTGACGAATTCCGTCGGAGACGCTCCCGCGACCGCTATTACCGACGCGGCTCCCTCGACTCCAGGAGCCCGAGCCTTGAGGGGGTCGGACCCAGAGCGTTCGGATCGCTCATCCGACGCGCGAAATTCCCGCAGAGATTTCGCGCCCCGACCACCATCGGCCGCTACAACGGGGAAACAAACCCCGTCCACTGGCTGGAGGACTACCGTCTCGCCTGCAGGACCGGAGGGGCGGACGACCTGTTCGCCATCCAGTACTTGCCGCTCTTCCTCACCGACTCAGCCCGAGGACGGCTCAAACACCTCCCCGAGGGCTGCGTCTAAGACTGGAGCGACCTGCGCCGAATCTTCGTCGGCAACTTCCAAGGGACTTACACGCGTTTAGGTAACTCCTGGGACCTCAAGAATTGTAAGCAGGGGCTCGGCGAGTCGCTTCGGGAATACATCCAGCGTTTTTTACGAAAGCGCAACAAGCTCCCCAGCGTCAGCAACGCCGACGTGATCAACGCCTTCACCTGCGACACGGCGTCCAAGGCGCTCGTCCACAAGTTGGGTCGGAGGAACCCTCGGACCGCCCGAGACCTCCTCGACATCGCCACAACCTTCGCCACCGGAGAAGAGGCCGTGCAGGCCAACTTCGATCGAGGTCGGGCGAAGGACGAAAGGTCGGGGAACGACCGTCGGGGAGATCGACCCTCCGACCGGTCCGCAAACCGCCGCAGCGAGCGGGGTGGCAGCAGCTCGAGCCGCAAGGGCAAAGGTCACTTCGACAAGATGCTCGACTGACCCTGCCCCAACCATTCTATGCCGGTCAAGCACACCCTTCGGAATTGCCACCTGGCAAGGAGGTTCTTCAGGAGCGAGCCTCGGACCGGCTTCTCGGCAGCCAAGACCAACCCTCAAGCCAAGGGTGCCGAGGAAGACGAGGGAATGGCTTTCTCCGAGCCGAAGGACTGCCTCATGATCTTTGGCGGCCCCACGGCCTACTGCGAATCCCGCGGCCGCCAGAAGAGGACATGGCGCGAGGTCAACGCTGTCAACCCCGCGGTCCCCTGCGACCTCAAGTGGTCCGAGGCCCCGATTACGTACGATCGGGCCGACCACTCGGACCACGTTCCACAGCCCGAGCGCCTCCCGCTGGTGCTCGATCCCATCGTCGGCTCCGTGCGCCTGTCAAAGGTGTTCATGGATGGAGGAAGCGCCCTCAACATCCTCTATGCCGACGCCTTCCGGGCAATGAGGCTGACGGAGACCGACCTCCGTCCGACCCACGCTCCGTTTCACGGAGTCGTCCCCGGGGGCTACACAACGCCCCTCGGCCAGATCACGCTCCCAGTCACATTCGGTGACCGGAGCAATTTCCGGACCAAGTCGCTCACCTTCGAGGTGGTGGACTTCACCGGCGCCTACCACGCCATCTTGGGTCGGCCATACTACGCGAAGTTCATGGCCGTCCCCAACTACGTCTACCTGAAGCTGAAGTTGCCCGGGCCGAAAGGCGTCATCACGGTCTCCTCGCGCTTCCAACATGCCCTGACTTGTGAGCAGGATAGCTTCGAGCTAGCCGCCGTCGAATCAGGCCCGGCCCGGCTGGACGCAATTCGCAAGACAGAAGGGTCGGGCCCGGCGCTCCACTCCAAACCCGAGTCGTCATCATCCTTCAAACCCGCCGACGACTCCAAGGAGGTCGCTCTCAACCCCGCCGACCCCTCCAAGAAGGCTAGGATCGGGACAGCGCTCTCTGGCGAATAGGAAAGCGCGCTCGTCGACTTCCTCATCCGGAATCGGGACGTCTTCGCTTGGGCACCGTCGAACATGCCCGGCGTCCTGAGAGAAGTCGTCGAGCACTCTCTCGGCATCATCGCGGGCTCTCGGCCCGTGAAGCAGCGACTCCAGCGTTTCGACGACGAGAAGCGCCGAGCCATCGGGGAAGAATTGACAAAGCTCCTGGAGGCTAAGTTCATTCAAGAGGTTTACCACCCCGAGTGGTTAGCCAACCCTGTAATGGTGAGAAAAAAGACCGGGCAATGGAGGATGTGCGTTGACTACACGAGTTTCAACAAAGCCTGCCCCAAAGACTCCTTCCCACTCCCGCGCATCGATCAGGTGGTGGACTCAACCGCCGGGTGCGAAACCCTGAGTTTCCTCGACGCCTATTTTAGGTATCACCAGATCTCTATGTGCGAGTCCGACCGGCCGGCCACATCCTTCATCACGCCCTTCGGATCCTTCTGCTACATCATCATGCCATTCGGGCTCAAGAACGCGGGAGCCACGTACCAGCGCTGCATGCAGAAGTGCTTCCACGATCAGCTGGGTCGGAATCTGGAGGTCTATGTCGATGACATCGTCATCAAGACCTGACGGACCTCCGACCTCGTTCAGGACCTGGAAGAGGCATTCGCCAACCTCCGGCGCTACCGGATCAAGCTGAATCCCAAAAAATGCGTTTTCGGGGTACCCTCGGGCAAGCTGCTCGGCTTCGTCATCTCCGAGCAGGGAATCGAAGCAAA
Organism: Zoysia japonica; assembly: GCA_001602275.1. Taxonomy (NCBI): domain Eukaryota; kingdom Viridiplantae; phylum Streptophyta; class Magnoliopsida; order Poales; family Poaceae; genus Zoysia; species Zoysia japonica. The sequence goes on along the minus strand of BCLF01000006.1, from coordinate 3,050,913 downwards.
CCCCGAGAAGATCTCCGCGATCCTCAAACTCGGGCCAATCAGCAACGTAAAAGGCGTCCAGAAGCTGACCGGATGCTTGGCGGCCCTTAGCCGCTTCATCTCAAGACTTGGCGAGAAAGCGATGCCTTTCTATCGACTGCTACGAAAAGCAGAGCGATTCACCTGGACCACCGAGGCCCAAGAGGCCTTCGACCAGCTCAAGACCCTGCTTTCATCGCCGCCAGTGCTCACGTCCCCGACCCAGGGAGAGGTCCTCCTGCTCTACATCGCGGCGACTTCGAAAGTCGTCAGCACCGTCTTCGTCGTCGAGCGAAGCGAGGAGGGTCGGGCTCTGACTGTTCAGCGGCCTGTCTACTTCGTCAGCGAGGTATTGGCCGACGCCAAGACTCGGTACACCCAGGTGGAGAAGCTGATCTACGCTGTCCTCATCACGAGCCGCAAACTGCGCCACTACTTCACGAGCCATCCCGTCTACGTCGTCACCAACTTCCCCCTCGGGGAAATCGTCGGTGCCAAGGACGCAATCGGACGCCTCGCCACGTGGGCCGTGGAACTCCTGGGGCTCGACGTCGCTTTTACCCCACGGCAGGCCATCAAGTCCCAGGTCCTGGCCGACTTCGTCGCCGAATGGACCGAAGCTCAAGAGCCGTCAGCCTCCGACGACGTCGAGTACTGGACCATGTACTTCGACGGCTCCTGCATGCTCAAAGGCGCGGGGGCTGGGGTCGTCCTGATCTCCCCGAAGGGAGACAGGTTCCGATACGTGCTGCAGCTGCAGTTCCGAGCCTCCAACAACGCGGCCGAATACGAGGCGCTCCTCCACGGCTTACGAATGACCACCACCCTCGGCGTTCAACACCTCTACGTCAAAGGCGACTCTGAGCTGGTCGTCAACCAAGTCATGAAGGCTGCCAGCTGCTGAGACCCGAAGATACAAGCCTACTGCCAAGAAGTTCGCAAATTCGAGGACAAGTTTGATGGGCTCGAACTCCATCACGTTCTGCGTCGGGACAACGAAGCTGCGGATGTCCTCGCCAAGATGGGCTCGGAACGCCAGACGGTCCCCGACGGCGTCTTCCTCGAAGTACTCACCAAACCTTCCATCAGAATCACGGGGGAACCACTCGTCGAAGGTCCGGACGACAAGCCGACCCTCGGACCAGGAGCAGAGATCATGGCAGTCACCCCCGATTGGTCTCACGACATCTTCGCTTACCTGCAAGATGGCACTCTCCCGGCCGACCCCGAAGGAGCCCGAAAGGTCATGCGGCAAGCCAAAGCGTACATCATCTCGGACGACGAGCTCTACAAGCGAAGCCTGAGTGGTATATTGCAGCGCTGCATCCCTCAGGAGCAGGGCATGCACCTGCTCGACGATATTCACTCAGGCATTTGCGAACATCATGCCGGACCCAGAACCCTCGTCGGCAAGGCCTTTCGACAAGGCTTCTACTGGCCGACGGCCGTGGCCGACGCCCGAAAGCTCGTCCGAGCTTGCCAGGGCTGCCAGTTCTATGCCGGACAGACGCACCTGCTGGCACAAGAGCTCCAGACGATCCCGATCGCCTGGCCCTTCGCCGTCTGGGGGCTCGACATCCTCGGACCATTCAAGAGAGCATCCGGCGGTTTCACCCATCTCTTCGTCGCCGTCGACAAGTTCACCAAGTGGATCGAAGCCGAGCCAGTGCCCAACATCACCTCAACCCGGGCGGTCGGGTTTATCCGCAACATCATATGTCGGTTCGGAGTCCCGAACTCCATAATCACCGACAACGGCGCGCAATTTACCGGTCGGCAATTCCGGGAATTCTGCGACGAATATCACATTCGCCTGGACTTCGCCTCCGTGGCGCACCCCCAGGACGAATGGGCAAGTCGAACGGGCCAATGGGATGATACTCCAAGGCCTGAAGCCTCGAATTTACGACTCCGTCAGAAGGGCGGCAGGACGATGGGTAAACGAACTCCCGTCAGTCCTCTGGAGTCTGCGAACGACCCCCAATAGAACTACCGGGTTTACGCCATTCTTCATGACATTCGGGGCGGAAGCGATGCTACCGACCGACCTCGACTACGGCTCTCCACGGGTCCGAGCCTACGATGAGGAGAGATCGCGGGCCGCGCTGCAGGACAGCCTCGACCAGCTGCAAGAAGCGCGCGAGATCGCTCTCCTGCGCTCTGCCAAGTACCAGCAGAGTCTACGGCGACTGCACGCTTGGCGCGTCAGAGGTCAGGCGCTCAACGTAGGAGACGTCGTGCTGAGAAGGGTGCAAACGAAAGCCGACCAGCACAAATTATCTCCCCCTGGGGAGGGACCCTTTGTAGTCAAGCACGTCCTACGACCCGGTGCTTACAAGTTGGCAACCGAGGACAGTCGGGAACTTGCGAACGCGTGGAATATCGAAAACCTCCGACGGTTCTACACCTAATGAAAAACAGTTAAGTTCTTGTAACTTCTTTTTCGTCTTGGGATGCCAGCCTTGGCCGTCCCGGCCACTCCCCGCACCCGGGGGCTACTTACCCACACCCTATTCAGTGTCGAAACGATCGACCTCGTTTTTTTTCGTTCATTATTTATGACTTTTTGCGCCGGGGCGCCGCTCCCCGTTAACTCGTCTGTTTGTCCTTTTTGCTTCCTCGGGGTCGGATCCCCGACCCGCGCCAAACTCGCGGGTGACCCTCAAACGACACTTCGCGCGCATTTTTCGTTCGAAGCCTTCCCGTGACTAAGCTATCTACGAATCGGGAGCCGATGACGCTCTACGGCTGTATCGGGTCCGGCACCTGACCCTACGAGCTAAATTCGGCCCATTCGTTTGATTGATGCCAGGGGGGGCGCGAAAAACAGACGCAGCATGCGAAGGAGGGTCGGAAGTCCACATTCACACTCTCTTCTCGAACAATATTGTTTGAATGATATTCTTTATTACCACAATGACACTTTTGACCTATACATAGGGAAACGGCCCGAATCGATCGGGCAGGAACTCCTCTGTCTTGAAGTCGGCAACGGCCTTCGCCCTCGGCTCCAGCGTCTCCGCCGCGATCGCATCCAGCTGCTCGTTCGAGTAGCTCGACGCGAAGCCCTCGACGACCCTGTCGAGGTCCGCGTCCGGGTAATGGGAGCGGACCAGGGCCAAGGCTGTCGAGGACCCGTCCTCCAGCGCCCTCATCACGATGTTGGAGACGACCTCCGGGAGTTGCGCAACGACCCTCGTCGGGACGGAGTCCGGCGCTCCGGAGTATAACCTCCCCATAAGGTTCAGACCCGCCGACCTCAGGGTCTGAACCTCGCCCGCCAATCCTGCACTTCGAAACGTTAGAAGGCCGGTGGTGACCAGAGCAATCAGGAAGGGACCAACCCTTACCGTCTCGCTCCTTAGCGGCGGCCTCCGCGGCCTGCCCTGCCCGATCGAGGCTCTTCCGCAGGCGCTCATTCCGGATCTGGGCCGCCGAGAGCTCCTCGTGGACCTTGGCGGCCTCTTCGCGCGTCTGGCCAAGGTTCGCCACTCCCTGCTCGACCTCAGACTGGAGCACCACCCGCTCCGACTTCAGGAGATCGACCTGCTCGAAGGCACGATCGCGCTCATCCTTCGTCATGCGCAGCGTGAACTCCAGGGTCGAGCGGGCCCCCTCGGCGTGTTGGTGGAGAAGCCCGAGCCGCCGCATCTCGGTCTCGTGCTCCGCCACTTGGCGACGCAGACCTACAAAAGGGTGAGTCAGAGTCCGAGTCCGACCCAAAGGTCGGAGAAAAACCGCGACACCTTACCGGTGACCGTGAGGTTGGCCTGCTCAAAGGCCGCTGCGGTCCGAGTTGCCCGCGCCTCGGACGCCGCCACCTCGGCACGCGCCTTGTTCGCCTCCTCAAGGGCGACACGAGCCGACTCCCGCGCGGCAAAGAGCTGCGACTTCAGGTCAGCCGCAGCCTCCCCCGACTCGACCCGCGCCTTCGTCAGCTCTTCCTTGAGGCCGTCGACCTCGGCTTGGGCGACGAACCCGCACGGCGGCCGACCAAGGACCGCGTACAAGTTATCCTGCAAAAAGTTATCAGCCCAAGAATCGGAAGAATAGAAGCAAAAGAACCGGACCCGAGCCTACCTGGCACTCGACGAGGTGGTCTTCATCGTAGATGGCGCCGACCTCCTCAGCGACCCCCAACAGCTGGCGAAGACCGGTAACCAGCCGCATGTTGACGGCTCGGGCCCCTCCCACCCGATCCATCAGATAGCCGAACCCATCGATCGCCCCCTCGAGTGGGAGGGGCCCTCGCCCGGGGACCTCCCAGGCGGCGGTCGGCGCCTCCGGATCGTGCGCCTCAACGGCGGCCTCGGCATCACCGCTCGGATCGGCGGAGCCCGACGCTCCGACGATTTCG
>BCLF01000006.1:3031270-3045964 GCA_001602275.1 Zoysia japonica | reverse complement strand
GTTGGCGTCGGGGTGCCGGCGCCCTGCGGCGCCCCGAGCGTCGTCGGACCCCTGCCCACAAAACGGTTAGCCAACGAGCCAGAAGCGAAGACAAAGGAGCGAGAACCTTACCTCGCCGACCGACGCCGGATCCGGATGGGTGGACGGCGCGGAGTTTGGCCCCCCGGCGGAGAGGCGATTGTGGGTGTGATCCGCGCGGGTTCTACCGCGGCCGCCTCGGCCGCACGAGGTGGGGAGTCCACAGGACTCTCGGAGCTAACGGCCACCGCCCCCAAAGGATCGGTCTTCGCCTTCTTCGCGGCCGATCCCTGCTTCGGTTCCTCGGAGGAGCTCAGACCCTCGAAAGGATCCGATTCTTCGGCAGCGGCGGCGGCAGCCGCCTCCGCCAAGGCACCTGCGCCTTGACTCGCCGACGAGCCTCCCTCGGCCTTCGAGCCGTGAGGCGACATCGCCGCCGGCTTCGCAAGCGAGGCGGCGGTTCCTGCACCCCTGGACAAGTAGTCCAGGAAGCCCGCCTTCGCCTTCCGCTTCCTGCCGGTCCTCCTCGGCTTCGGCGCCGTCGTAGGGCTGGGCTCGGCCCTCAGCGGGGTCGGCAACGCAGCGGAACTGGTCCCGACCCCGCTGGCGATCACGACGACCGGCGGACCCTGAACGACACCAAAGTCAGCTTCCGGCAACATACCACGACCGAAACAAAAAGCCTACGCTTACCAGCTGGCGATGATCCCTGTCGAGTGGACGCGGCCCCCGATTAAGGCCGTCCTCGACGTCCTTGAAGACGGCCGAGGTCCGGGCCAGGACCCCCTTGTCGGAGAGGCCGACCGCGGACTTCGCAGATCGCGTCGTCCGGCCCCTCGTACTCCCCGATGCTGTGCACCCGACGGCGCAGCGGCATGATCCACTGACGCATGGCGACGTCGAAGACCATCGTACCGGTCAGTCCTTGGTCTCGGAGGCGTCGAATGGCCTCCAGGTGAGGTCGGATCGTCTCGACCTCGGCCGCCGAGAGCTTCGACTTCTAAGACCCCGTCGCTCGGGGCACCGCATCTTCGAAGGCCGGGAGCTGAGGGTCGGCGTTGTCGATGTAGAACCACGACCCCCGCCAGCCCTTCAGCAAGGTCTTCAGGTCAACCTCGATGTACTCCTGGGACTCCCGAGCCCGGAGCATGATGCTCACGCCGCCGACGCGTTTGCCGACTCCCGTCTCCTTCGACGTCTGGAGACTGGCAAGGAAGAAGTACCTCCACAGCAGGAGGCTCGGCCGGATCCCCAGATACGCTTCGCAAAGCGTAACAAAAACGGCGGCGTGGAGAACCCCGTTCGGCGCCAGCTGGTGGAGCCGGGCGTCGTACTGGTTGAGAACCTCGCGGAAAAAGCTGGAGACGGGCAGCCCCAGCCCGCGCTCGTGATACGCCAGGAAGCTGACGATCTTCCTTGGCGTCGGCGCGGGCACGGCATGGCCATAGCCGGCCACCCAGCCCGCCGACTCCTTCGGCGGGATCATCCCAACGGTGGACCACCTCTCGAGCAAAGCATCGTCGACGCACGAAGCTTTCCACTCAGACATTTTTTCAGATGGCAGCAGCGAAAGCGCGAACTACGGCGATCGCCGAACCTAGCGACACTGCGATGAAGAGCGGAGCCAACGATCTCTCGCGCAAAGGACAGAGACAAAGCAAGGAAGCCGGTTGAAAGCCCAAAGTTACCGCGCTCCTCCTTTTAAAGGACGCGGGCAGTTACAGCGCCTCCCACGATCGGCCGAAGAGTAACTGCTCGGTCGAGGGGTCGCGCCCCAACACGCACCTCAGCGGTTTGCCCACGAGCCGCCGACGAACGGGCCCGGGCTGAACCTTACCGTCTCCGCCGCAGACGGAACGGTAGCGGTTACTCCGACAAGACGGTTATCAGAGCATGTCCGGCAGGCGACATGACGCGAGCACGCGAACCGTCGCGCCAACGATACCGTCTGATGGAGTTCGAGCCAACCGCCCGGATCGGCCGACGGTTCAAATTCCTGGGCGGCCCGATTTTCCTCCGCGTGGAGGCACGGGAGCCGTCCGATCCTCGTAACCGCAACGGCAGATCCAAATAAGGGGAGGCGTCCGATCGAAACCACCTACGTTTGGCTGACCGACAGCCAAGGCCGCCGAGCCAAACCATACGTTCAGGCGCTGATCACGGCCAAGCCTAGGCGCGACGCTGATCATGGGCAGGAACCGCATCGAACCGGTCCGACCTAGGCGTCTCACTGAACGAAAGACCGAGAACGACCTCGGCCCGACCTCTAAGGTCGGAACGATGCGTGCACGCAGAACGAAACCCCTTGCGATCGACTGATCGACAGTCGAGGCCACCGGGCCAATTTAAACAATCGGACGCTGATCATGACCTCGGTCTAGGCATAACGCCGACCATGGACAGCGCCTCGAAGCCAGCTCTCCGGACGCCCTACCGAGTGTAAGGACCGGGACCGACCTCGCTTCGACCTTAGCCATCGGCACGATGCCTGGCCGACTCCCCGGGTCACTCTAGGACCGGGTGACGACCCGGCGGAGCGGTTCCGATACGATCAACCGCCAACGAAAAGTGGTCCGCATAACGATTCAGCCCACGACCGACCCTTTGGGTCGCTCGGGGGCTCGGGGGCTACGCCCTACAGGCGCGCTCGTGCGCACCCGTAGGAACACGACAAACTTTGGAAATGACCAGCCCGACGCCGCTTCAATCAGAGACCTCGAACGGCATCAGGCTCAAGGGCTACTGTCGGGATCACGTACCCCAGGTACCCAACAGTTCGCACTCCAGCGGGTGAAAGTCGGGGGTCGGATGGCACGGTTTTCGACCCCTCAGCGACGACCTACGGCGACCATGTCTTGGCCGCGCAGGGGCGCGAAGACCCCGGGCTCCGAGGATCGACCCCCGGGAGCAACCCCCAGGAGGTAGGTACTGCATTATGGTACATTTACCCTGGTGACCAGCTGCCATCCGTCCCGATAAGACAGGACGAGATTCACCACGGCGACACTCCAGCAGAAAGCTGCGACGGCTGCCAGACACGACGGGATAGCACTGTAGCCGGCGCAGTAGCGCCGAACGAGCATCACGGTACCCGACGCGACGGGTCATGACCACGCCTAGACGGAACGAAATGATGTCGACAACGACGGAAGGGCCCACCTGTCGGCGAGACGACAGGATCGCGTAGGGTCCATTACCTGTAACCCCAGGGCCTCTCCTATAAAAAAGGAGGCCCGAAGAGCGATAGAGAAAACGAAAAAAAAAACACCACCCCAAGCAGCCACAAACACACGAAAGACAAACTTAAGCCCCATCAGAACCCGAGAACCCTTGCGCCTTTTCGAGCAAGCACCCCCATTTATCCACGTTTTGGTTCCTCCCGCGAAGAGAGGTTCTCGTCTTGTAACATTATCCTTGAGATAATCTGCTCCCTGGACGTAGGGTATTACACCGTTCGGGTGGCCCGAACCAGGTAAAAATCCCTTTGAGTCTACTTCAGATTAGGCCATATCGAATCCGAAGGCATACCATCCCCCACGATCGTATATTCACTGTGCCGGTGGTCAGAACACCGACAACTTCCATCCCCGTTTGAAAAACTCATCTGTAGAGAAGCCTGCATAAAAATGTTTTTCGCAAAAAAAAAACCTTAGCCCCTCTTTGTTGGCTTTGTAAGCATAAATACGGCTAAGTACGGGTCTAAGACCTGCTGAGTACTTTTGTGCTCACTCTTGCCGTTGACACTCAGATGAAGAAGAAGATGATGCTCGCCTCCGGTGATGAGTAGAACCATTCTGCGTACAAGTTTGTCTGTGGTTTTTGCTTTTTGTCTTTCTCTTTTATGTAATGACCGCGCGAGGTTGTTCGTTATATTTCGCTGGCTTGTAATTTAAATCTTGATGTAAAACTCTATTTGGGACAATATATATAATATTACTGGTATGTGTTATGTATCTACGATATACGTGCGTGTCAACTACTGATTCAAAAATTGGTAGGATGCTCACGGGATATCTCAGAAATAGGGTATGACATGCAGCGGGTTGGTTTCTAAGGTGAAAATCTTTGTTCAACTTTCAACTCTGTCTAAGATTGTTGTTGGCCTGTGTCACTGCTAGGCTGGTCCTCCGTAAATTACTATATATTATTCACCTGGGATGATATTTGTTTGTCTGGGCGTTCTCCATTTTGTGCGGCTTCACTGTAGACAACAAATATATGAAGAATGCCGTTTGGAGTTAGCGGGCAATTCATATCAACAGCTTGTCGATGGTCTGCTGCATATAATATGGAACAAGCTCCAGGTCGAGGAAGTTGGTCTCCCCTGGTCAGACACTGCTGCTCCGATGCAGTGCACCATCTGGAAGAGATGGTGCCAGTCGCTTCCTGGAAGAAGATGAAGATGATAAACTGATCTGTAATTTCTAAAGCTCTCTCATTCAGCCTATGGAGTTATCTTAGTAGTTCCCTGGGCTTATGGAACTTTTTCTGATCTTGCTACCTCTACCTTCTTTTCTTCTCTCTTGCAAGCCCGAACATTGTACCAAACACATGTTTTATTTTGTTAATGGAAAAAGGGAAACCCAAGTCCAAAAAATCAACTTCTGTTTTCCCCGAACATATGCAGTCGTGCCTTTAGTTATGGTACAGTTTGTAAGTGTACCTTATAGTCGCAAATAGAATTGTCCTCTTTCTTCACCAAATGTGAATGAATCTCATAGACAAAAAAATAGTATTGATTGTCTATTCTTGATGTATGAAAATCAATGATCCATGAATCTTCTCTTCTGTGGGCCACTGATATATGTGAGATATGAGTAAACTTTGCACTTCTGATGCTTAATTTTCTATGACATGAAATCGATGTCATGGAAAAGTTTTTGTTCATGACTCCTATTTTCGGTCAAAGTACCAGACTTAAATTTATTGGTTGCTGAAGAAGGTTCAAATCAGCAGGGGCTGAAAGTTCTGAGGTTACATTCTTCTCTGCCCTCAAGGATAGGGAAATTTCATCCAGCAAAGTACCAGCCTGCTCAGCCTCAGGTGTCATGTGACAATTCGTAGGAGTACATTGCATTTGAGACTTCCCGAATAAGAAGTTTGTAGTCGCGCAGTAATATTGATTTGTTGGTTGGCCGCCGAAAGTAATTACATGTAGTCAACCTATCTCAGTTTAGGGCATGTGTGCAGTTTTTGATTTTCAAAGCGACGAGGCTGAAAGCATGAGAGCATAGAAAGATGCGAGGGTACTGAGATTCAAAGCAAAAGAAATAGGGTGGCAACAAAGCGCTTACATAGTGGTAATGCAATGGTCAAAGAAAATCAGTGTCTATTGTTCCTTTAATGATCCAACAAGATCTCATATCTTTGATGCAACAGTTGTGTAATCTGCTCCGTTGTTGTACATTTTCCATGATAGCGATATATCGCCCTCATATATACTCCCACACGTCAGACGAACAAAAAACTATTGTCTCTTATTCGATTAACATAACCACTATTAGACCGCGACCTGGTACCTTGTGGGCACGAGCACCAGCGGCGTCTTGCGGTGGAACGTGAGCCCGCCGGCCTCCTCCATGCTGACGTCCTCCGGCTTCATCCCCTCCGGCAGCGTCCAGTCGAAGCAGCAGAGCAGGTTCGCCAGCGTGAACTCCACGTTGGTGGCGCCCATGGCCAGGCCGGGGCAGATCCGCCGCCCGGCGCCGAACGGGATGAGCTCGAAGTGCACGCCGTTGTAGTCCACGTCGCGCAGCGACTCGAACCGGTCGGGGTCGAACTCCTCGGCGTCCGCCCAGCTCGCCGGGTCCCGGCCGATGGCCCACGCGTTCACGAACACGCGCGTCTTGGCCGGTACGTCGAACCCGCCGATCTTGACGTGCCGGATGGTTTCCCGCGGCAGGAGCAGCGTCGCCGGCGGGTGGAGCCGCAGGGTCTCCTTCACGATCATCTTGAGGTACGTGAGCTTGGGCAGGTCGTCCGGATGGACACGCTCCTTGTCGCCCACCGCGGCCCTGATCTCGTCCTGTGCCTTCTTCAGCACCCGCGGCTTCCGGATCAGCTCCGACATCGCCCACAGCATGGTCACCGAGCTCGTGTCGATTGCCCCGACGAACGTATCCTAACGAGGATTAAGGTGATATCATTGAGAACATATTTCGACGATGAAATAATTAGTTTGAGACGGCGTTGTACCATGATCATGGCCTTGGCATGGTCCCTTGTAAACCGGAACGTCCCCTGGTCCTCCTTCCAGAGGTTGATGAGGACATCCACGAGATCGCCGCCGTTCTCGGGCTTGGGGCGCGCGGGGTCCAGGTGCTGGTCGATGACCATCTCGAAGAACGCGTCGAGCTCCTTGAAGATGCGTTCGCGGCGGGCGACGACACCCGTGAGGCGGTCGACGAGGCGGCCAGCGGCGTTGGGGAAGAAGTCCTCGGCGGAGAAGCTGGCCATCATGTCCATTGCCTCGTCGAGGACGTGCTGGAAGTGCTTCTTGTGCGCGAACATCTCCGTGCCGTAGATGTTGCCGAACGCCACCGTGCCGACGATGCCGTCGGCCAGGCCGAAGATGTGGTCGTTCAGCGCCACCGGGTTCGGACCGATGCGCCTCAGGTCGCCGAGCAGCTTGTCCACCTGATCATTGACCAGAGTTATTGAATGCCACCATGTTCGATCAAAATATGTATCCATTACTTGATGAAATTTTAATTGGCATGCTAATTACCTGTTGCTCTCGCGCGTACCACGCGGCCTTGACGCGGCGCATGCTGAGGAGCTCGACGATGAAGAGCTTGCGCATCTCGCGCCAGTACTCGTCGTAGGGCGCGAACGCCACGTCCTTGAGGTCGTAGGACAGGCGCCTGGGCCCTGGCGACGCCGGCCTGCTGCAGCAGTCCGCGTCGTGCGTCTTGGTCACCTCCCGCGCCGCCTCCGCCGACGACACCACCACCGCCGGCACGTTGCCGAGCCGGAGGAACATCACGGGACCGTGCCGCCGCGCCAGGTCGCGGAGGCTCTGGTGCGGCAGCGCGCCCAGCTGGTGCAGGTTGCCCAGCACCGGCACCGGCGCAGGGCCCGGCGGCAGCCGCACGCCTTTGGTTGAGTTAGAGCTGCCGCCTCGGCTCATCCTCATCAGGAGGACGGAGGACAGCAGGAAGATGGGCAGGAGGGCCAGGAAGATCCATGGCTGCGGCAGGCCGGCGAGGAGATTGGACGAGAGCAGTGGAACGCCGGCGGAGGCCATTGTACTGCCGAGAGTGCTTGCTCGCGAGCTTGACTTGTTGCGCCTCTTGGTCTGTGTGATTGGTGGCGACTTGTGATTGACACAAATAATAATAAAAAAATGATTATTGTTCGCGTCTCTTGTCTGCGTGATTAGTCGTCGTGTCGTACGAGTATTGTATAGTGTTGCTGTCTTGAGGATGCTGCTGAGTGTGATTGACAAAAAAGATTACACAGTTGGAGGTACTAGTACCTACTTTGAAGATCATCATTATGGGTTCAGTTCGTTGGAATATGATTTTAAAAAAATTGTACAGAAATTTAATAAGAATTAATTTAATTTTTTAAAAATTTGAAAATAATCACAATTCAATAGAACCGTAGCAAAAAACCGTAACAAATGACAGTTGGGGACAGTGTTAATGTAGTTCAATAGATACATACTTTTTTGTAAATTTTTTAAATAAGATAAATGGTCAAGCTTTGATTTTAAAAAGTCAAAAATATGATTTATTTTGAGACGGAGAAAGTAAAAGACAGTATTATTTAAGAAGTGTGACTTTTTTAATAATATTGAATCTAGAATAATACTATTTTTAGGACCAAAGGAGGGTACTTACAGATCCATGATAGTACAAGTGACAATGTTGAACATCGTTATCGATATGAACAAGATGAAGATATTAACAGAGCCTCAAAATATCTTCTCATGCTTAGAAAGACAGTGCTACTAATAATAACGAAGACAAGGTCTACGGCGCATCGTCTGCAGGTTCAATGAGCGCCGACTTAGGGCTTGTTCCGTTTCTTCTCGATCGAAGTGGATTAGAGGGAGAATAAATACATTACTCTTTTAAATAAAGATTCAATTTCTCTCGTTTCACTTCATTTCCCTTCCATTTTTTTTAAAACCGAACAGAGCCTTAAACTTTGCTTGCCACAATTTATTTCTAGCTAGCGTATTCACATAAATAAGTAAAAATTATATCAAATATAAATTTATTTCATAGTTTATTAATTTAGCAGTTTTTAAAATAAACTAAAAATAACTTTTTTCAGTTTTTACTTAGTTGCTCAAATAAACTGTTTATTTTTTAATAAGTTTCAGCTGTATAACAGGGCCTAAGTGCCCCGACAGGGCGCCAATGACTTGTACAGTGCCGACGGCCCGGCAGGGGTGTTGGCCACGGCCAGCAGCCCGTTAGGCATCACCACAGCCACACGCAGCCGGCGGCCCGGCCCGACTCGGCCTTTTCGGTGTGTGAGCAGCACGGTCCGCAAGGACATCCCCATGCATGGGTAATGGGTTTATCATAACCAGTCCTGTATGAACCCTGACTGATGAAGGTCAAATACGCACGTACGGACACACGAAAATCAAATATTCCAATATTATTCCTTATTCTCGGTCGTCTTGCATACTAGTAGTACCGTGTAAAGAACTCTTTATTTCCCCGTTTGACCCGTACTGCAGCACAGCATATCAAGATCGTTCAAACTTCAACGCTGATATTTCAAAACCGAGACCTGCGCGTGCTAGCACTGATCGATGCAAGTTCAGGGCTTCTTCGTCACCCCACGAGACTTGGTGACCCGCCGCGCGGGAGAGGGAGACCAAAGCGCAGCAGCCTGAAACCGGAACCCGTCAAGAGGTGGACCTGTTCAGTCAGTCGATGCTGCACGAGTTCCTCGACCTTCTTGTGCTCGGCCGCGACGACAAACCGGCCTATATAAAGCGAAGGAACGGGCATAAGCTCTCGACAGCAACAACCGAAACCAGAACAACTTTGGTGTGCAATAGAGCTTCAGATTCTCTCTCCGACTCCACCTCCGTTGAACAGCTGAAACCGTACAGATGGCGGCGACGACGGCGATCAGGATGGCGCTGCTGCTCGTGGTCTTGGTGCAAGTCATGACCGTCCTCGTCGACGTCGCTGCCGCACGGCCGTTGCGGCCGGCCGTGGACGGCGTCGGCGGTTTGATAGAGAGCTTCGGCGTCGAGATGGCGAGGCAGATCCTGAACTCGGGGCCGGGCGGGGGCACGCACTGCTGCTGATGAAGCGAGCGTGTCCAACTGTCCGTGAGGCCACGAGGAAGGAAGAACGTGCGTGGCGACGCAAACGTAAACTGATGTCCAGTGTAAAAACGGGCTGATGAATAATTTTTTGGTTTTTTACTCTCGCTCAGGGAGATGGGATGATTTTTCACCGCCCTGTCAGTAAGGAGAAGACGGGTGAAGATATAGTTCTTGTGCTTGTACATGACAATACTAGGTTTGTGGAATAACAATCAAGTTCCTGCAGATGTAGTTTTTGTACATGACTGTAACAAGTTTTTGGAATGACGTACAATCAAAGTCTTCTTGCAATAAACCAATCTCTGCGTTGGCGATCTATCTGACATGTTTAGTAGTGGCTCCTCCTGACAGCTTCCACCTGCTGAATCGACTTTTGATTGTTCATTTCAAACTTCGACTTCAGCTAATCAAGCTGCCCCTCAACATTGAGGTTGTTGGCCGACGCCTATGTTTTTTTACCTTTTTAGAAAGTGTTGGCGAAACAGTGGCGCCGTGGCGGCGAAATCACAGGCTCACCAAACGCATGTTCAGCGCGTCTCGCAGTCTCGCTTCCGTCCCAAAGAACGACTCGATCAGCGAACACGGCTACCTGTAAATAGCCAAGTAGTCTGGCATCCATTCGCACGCAAAACTGAGGACTAAAAAGGAGCCCAGTTAAGGTCACAAAGGCGTAGTCAAAGCCCATAGGAGTCGCAGCAGCATGACGCCACCTCGAACATGAGACGATGACGGAAATAAAGATACAGAACGTAAATAAGGTGGGCCTTAAGTTACCTTTCGAACCTATTTAATAAAAAGATGAACTAAATTTTTAAAACTGGGAAAGATTTTTTTTAAAAAAATCTACTTCATTTTTTTAACTAAAAAGGTTTGGAGGGCAAACTCATTGTTTCTATTTTACACTGATACGCTCTGGCTGGCATCATTATTATTTTTGCGCTTGAAATTTCAATGTTTTTTAATGGATAATTTGATTTTTTTTCTTTTCTCTCTGTACGTGCTTCCTCCGTTCTAAAATATAAACAAGTCAAACTTTTATCACTTTAATCACTACTAATATATAGTAATTGATAATAATTTATCATATAAAAATTGTGCTTTTAAGATTCATCATTAAATAAACTTTTATAAGTATTTTTCATTATCCTTGGTTAAGTATGACAAGCAGTTTATTAAACCCCGAAAGTGCTAAGTACTACCTCTGTCTCAATAAGAATTTATTTAGCAAAATCTAGAAATAATTTTTATATTAGGATGGAGGCAGTACTCCTGGGTGCTTGTCGCACGGTGGTGGTCCATTTAGCAAAAGCCTAGGGCGCATGGTTCTTCAGACAAGACGCCAGGAGTCGTATTTGGAACAGTGACTGCTGCCCCGGGCAGAAGGGACGTCGCGTCCTCAATCGCTGTCGCGTGTCGGCTCGCAGAGTCACCGGTCGTCGATAAGCGGATTTGCTACTTAGCTCAACTTACATATTTTAAAATTATCGAATCGAAAAATAAACAGATAAAATAAATTTTTTATTTTTTTTAAAAAAATAAATTACTCATGTAGTATCATTCTATTCATAGCGGTCTACTCCTCTCCTCGTTATATCATTCACCACGGTCGTCGGTTGCCGCCGAACTTTGCTGGAGCCGGACCGGAGAGTGGCGCAGCGATCGATTTTTACGGCTTTCGTACAGCAGAGACGTCGACCTGATCGACCTGGAACTCGAACCTTTTTCACATTGCTGGGTAACCCGAGGAAAGAACACCAACGCGGTCACTTGTCAACCGAGACCCGGTCCCCGGTGCAAGTTCAAGGATTCTGCCTCCGATGCCAAAACACGCCGCTGCCTACGACTAACTCGTCGACCGACCAAAGCGCGGCCGGAACGATCAACGGTTTGGACCGGGCCGCCCGTCGCGCTCGCGCCGCTCGAAAAACTTCTCATTTTCCAACGCCGTGAACGACCACGAGGCCAGGAATACCTGGTACCCGGTCGCTCGCTCTGACTGTGCATCACGTACGCGAGGACGACGACGACGTCAAGCCACCACGCGCGTCGCGTTCGCCCATCGATCCGCTATATAACCGCGCCGAGCATTCGCATGCTGGTCCGTCTCAACATCTCAAAGCGTTCTCCTTCTCTGTGTTCCCTGCTCGCGCGACAGAAGGAAGGAAGGAAGGAAGGAAGGAAGGAAGATCGCGAGGGTCGATGTCCATGGCGGCTACTATGGCGAGGCTGGCCCTGCTGGTGGTGGTGCTGGCGCAGATCGTGAGCGCCCTCGCCGTCGTCGCAGCCGCGAGGCCGTTGCGGCCGGTGGACACGGGCGCCGGGAGCTGGCTGGAGAACGCCGGCGTCGAGGCGGTCATACAGATCCTGGACTCCGGGCCCAGCGGAGGCACGCACTGCTGCTGATTATTCAGTGTGTAGGAGGTCCTCAGCCGTATAGCGTAGGACATACGTACAGTAACTTGTACAGAACCTGTTGGAAGAACTAATTAGTTCTACGTCAAATTGTATTGGTATTTTGTACAGTGACCGGTTGATTTTATTTCTTTCATTTTAATTTCTGTTGTACGATACACAAGCTAGCTGCAAAGATCAATGAATTTGGTTTACAGGTGTTAATTCATCCTTTTTATCTTTTACTTTTAAATTTTTCATATGAAATGCAAACTACAAAGCTGAATCGATCAGATGATGAAGCAATGGGTACTGAGGCCTCTGATTTTGCCATCGCATTAAATTTTTGCCATGCATTAAATTTCTTCGTACAATACACAGAGACTTAAAAGGCTAATGATGCTAGTAGCTCTTTAAGAGTAACTTTGCTCTTGATTAAAACTCCTTTTCCGTGATAACATTTTAAAAAGCCAACTAATTCATCCACGGAAACCCTATAGTTTTTTCCTTAGAATGTGTCTTCTTGATAGGAAAAGAGCTACGTTTGCACTCCACGAGAAAAAGGCGACGAATACGTCTTGCATCCATATTTTGACCGGAGAGAGGACCACAGAGAGAGAGTAGACTATTTGTTCAGTCAAACATCACAACGCTTGACTCATGATAAACAACCCATTTTCTGTGAAAAAACCCAACTGACTAGCCAGTTAAATGCACCAAGTGCTGTTGAACTTTTATCATCAATTTTGACTATTCGTCTTATTTAAAAAAGTTTGATAACTATCATATATTTTATTATAGTTTATTTTATCATTAAAATTATTTAAATAATATTTTATAATTTTATATATTTAAATTAATTTTTTTAAATAAGATAAATGATCAAACTTAAAAGTCAACAGCGACAACAATTAAAAAAATTGTAGAAGTACGTTAGATAAAACACACACGGTAATTTTTTTTTCTTTTTTGCGACTACACGCACGGGTTCTGGCCGTATCGGTAAGATCTGGCCACGTGTGGTGTGGGTGGGTTGTAATCCCAAATCAGTCGTACCGAAGGCGCGGTCAAAGACACCACAGGCGCGGTGTTGGTCGTGTCACCTCGTACGCGACACGGCGCGAGGGCCGGGGGCGCGCACGCACGCACGAGGTGACTTCGGCCGGCGCCGGCCGCAGCGTCGTCGTGCCAAGCACCGAT
Organism: Zoysia japonica; assembly: GCA_001602275.1. Taxonomy (NCBI): domain Eukaryota; kingdom Viridiplantae; phylum Streptophyta; class Magnoliopsida; order Poales; family Poaceae; genus Zoysia; species Zoysia japonica. Next base: position 3,033,054 of record BCLF01000006.1, on the reverse strand, counting down.
AGCTTAGGAACGAATTCGGCTAACGCTAGTCTGTCTGACGAGCGTCCTCGACACGTGGGGCGTGGCATATGTTGTCCCCTACCAGGTTCACAGTGCGGTGGCCGAACACGACGCTCGTCCAAACTCGTTCCAATAGCTTAGTACTCTAGGAGTTTTTTTTATTTTGTGAGGCGGTGATGCAGATCCTGGACTCGGGGCCCAGCGGAGGCACGCACTGCTGCTGGAGTAGTTCGGTTCGGTGTGCAGGAGATCCTCCGTCGTAGCGTAGGACATAATTTGTACAGAAGCTGTTGTATGGGTTAGTTCTACATCAAATTTTTTTTCGACCTGGAGTTCTACGTCTAATTGTATTGGTATTTTGTACATTGGCCGATTGGTTTGTTTGTTTCACCTTAATATCTGTTTTTTGATACGCGAGCTGCAAAGATCGATGAATTTGCTTTGCAGGTATTAATTCAACATTTATCTTTATCACCTTTTTTTTTTACAAATGAAATGAGAACTAGTACAAAGGTGAACTCAGATGAAGCTTTTGGGTATTGAGCCCTGTGATATCAATAAGTTTCAGAATATTGTTCCCGAAAAATAATAATCATATGCATAAACGTGGTTTTGTTAAGAGATAAATTTCATTATAGAATCATAGTTTTTTTCTTCCCCTTGAGTTTGTGTCTGGCTGTCTGCTTGATAGGAAAAGAGCAACGTTTGCACCAGGAGCAAAAGGTAACACATATCCATATTTCGACCCCAGAGAGAGAGAAAGAGAAGAGAGAGAGAGAGAGAAGGCGATCGATCATGCACGGACGATGTCATGGATCACGTCGTTCGACGTCGTCGGTCGTCACCCATTGCACCGGCGCGTCACCGTTCACACACTCTTTTTTTTTTCTTCTAATTACTACAAAGTGTCGTTCCCACGTTCTTGGCGAGCACGAGCAGAGACGCTCTCCGACCTGCACGGGTTCGTGTCGACTCCGTCGTCCCGGACCGCCGCTACTCGTGCCTTGTGGAGCACGGGTGTGTACGTCACGTACGCCGGTCGTCGCGAACTGTCGGGCACGAACGGCGACCAGATCGCGGTCAAAGACACCACAGGCACGGTGTTGGTCGTGTCACCTCGTACGCGACACGCTCGGCGCGAGGGCGCACGCACGTACGAGGTGACTTGGATGATCTTCAATCGACGCCGGCCGCAGCGTCGTGGTACCAAGTGAGGACAGCTAAACGGAGTATGCGTGCGAGCTTCCTTTACCGTGCGTGCAAGTACAGACCGATCCAGTCGTTGGTCCAAGTACAAAAGTAAGTACTCTTGGTTTGAATTCCTGTGTTCTTGGTGCTTGCCCCTCCTCGGTTCTGAAGGATTCAAACGTAGCAGCGTCGACCCTCTGACGGACCCATTCAGTTTCTTGGGAGATCGGTTTAAAGACTAGCTCGGGTCCTCCAACGCGGGGTTTACTAAATAAAATGGCGTGATCCATGGACTTTAGTCTCGGATTGGGACTGTTCGTACGTGTTCGCCGGACCGCTGCCAGCGATCTGCATGCAGCTCCTGATCGAGTCGCCGGAGAATGAGGTAACGAACAGTCCGGGAACTTTTTTTTTTTTTTGAGTCTGAACAGTCCGGGAACTTGCGGAGGCAGCGTGACCGAGTGCATGTATGGCGTAATTGTTTGCGCAATGTGCTGCTAGCTTCGGAATTTTGAAGTGTTTGATTTTTCAGGTAAAAAACTCTTGTCAATGGGGATGACTTTGAATGTTCTGCTGGTTTTTTTTTTTGGGGGGGG